>OZ030010.1:18694013-18966513 GCA_964023405.1 Apodemus agrarius
AAAGACCCTGACTTGGAATGACAGAATAATGTTATTTTTTTGAAGATTATCATGGAAAATTTTATATAGATATAATAATAGTAGGCATAAAAGTATTCCTAAATTGAATGAAAGGGAATTATAAATATTTTCTGATAAACTTGAAGATTTACATGGAAAATATTTCTGATAAAATTCAAGAAATATATAGAAAACACATTAAAATTGACTATTTCATGGAAAATTATACAGATAAAATAGTAGATATAAAAAGTCTTTCTAAATTAATTGAAGGTAGAATTAAAAACATTTTGTAATAAGATCAGAGATTTACATGGAAAACATTTCTGATAAAATAGAAGAAATATATAGAAAAACTTGTTAAAATCGAAGATTATCATGAAAAATAATGCAGATAAAATGGTAGACATAAAAAACATTACTAAATTAATTGAAAGAGTAATTACAAACATTTTCTGATAAAATTGAAGATTTACATGAAAAATATTTCTGTTAGTCTATGTCTTTTTATTTGTGAATTTTGTCCATTGATGTTAAGAGATATTAAGGAATATGATTATTGCTTCCTTTTATTTTTGATGTTATTTTTATATTTGTGTGGGTATCTTCTTTTGGGTTTGTTGGAAGAGGCTTACTTTCTTGCTTTTTCTAGGGTGTAGTTTCCCTCCTTGTCTTGGGGAATTGAGTCCACTGATGTTAAGAGATATTAGAGAATAGTGATTTTTGCTTCCTGTTGTTATTTTTGATGTTATTTTTATGTTTGTGTGGATATCTCCTTTTGGGTTTGTTGGAAGATTACTTTCTTGCTTTTTCTAGCATGCAGTTTCCCTCCTTGTGTTGGCATTTTCCATCTATTATCCTTTGTAGGGCTGGATTTGTGGACAGATATTGTGTAAATTTGGATTTATCATGGAATATCTTGGTTTCTCCATCTATGATGATTGAGAGTTTTGCTGGGTATAGTAGCCTGGGCTGGCATTTGTGTTCTCTTAGGGTCTGTATGAGGTCTGCCTAGGATCTTCTAGCTTTCATCATCACTGGTGAAAAATCTGGTGTGATTCTGATAGGTCTGCCTTTATATGTTACTTGCCCTTTGTCCCTTACTGCTTTTAATATTCTTTCTTTGTTTAGTGAATTTGGTGTTTTGATTATTATGTGCTGGGGGGAGTTTCTGTTCTGGTCCAGTCTGTTTGGAGTTCTGGAGGCTTCTTGTATGTTCGTGGGCATCTCTTTCTTTAGGTTAGGTAAGTTTTCTTCTATAATATTGTTGAAGATATTTACTGGCCATTTAAGTTGGAAATCTTCGCTCTCTTCTATACCTAGAATCCTTAGGTTTGGTCTTCTCATTGTGTCCTGGATTTCCTGGATGTTTTCTATGGTATCTTCAGCACCTGATATTCTTCCTTCTATCTCTTGTATACTGTCTATGACTCCTGAATTCTTTCCAAGGTTTTCTATCTCCAGAAATGTCTCACTTTGTGATTTCTTTATTGTTTCTACTTCCACGTTTGGATCCTGGGTGTTTTTGTTCAGTTCCTTCACTTAATTGTTTGTGTTTTCCTATAATTCTTTAAGGGATTTTTGTGTTTCCTCTTTAAGGGCTTCTGCCTGTTGACGCATGATATCTGTATTTCTTTTTTTTTCTTATTTATTTATTTATTTATTTATTTATTTTCTATATTCTTTGTTTACATTCCATATGATTTTCCCTTTCCCGGTTCCCACCTCCCAATAAGCCCCATAAGCCCTCTTCCCTCTGCCCATTCTCCAATCAACCCCTCCTACTTCTCTGTCCTGACAATCCCCTACAATGCTGCATCAAGCCTTTCCAGGACCAGGGCCCTCTCCTTCCTTCTTCTTGGGAATGATTTGATATGTGAATTGTGTCTTGGGTATTCAGAGCTTCTGGGCTAATATCCACTTATCAGTGACTGCATTCCATGTGTGTTCTTTTGTGAATGAGTTACCTCACTTAGGATGATATTTTCCAGTTCCAACCATTTGCCTAAGAATTTCATGAATTCATTGTTTTTAATTTCTGAGTAGTATTCCATTGTGTAAATATACCACATCCTGTATTTCTTTTTTTTTCCCTATATTCTTTGTTTACATTCCAAGGGCTTCTGTATTTCTTTAAGGGATTTTTGTGTTTCCTCTTTAAGGGCTTTTACCTGTTGACCTATGTTCTTCTGTATTTCTTTAGGGAGTTATTTAAGTCTTTCTTGAAGCCCTCTATCAGCATCATGAGATTACGATTTTAAATCCAACTCTTGCTTTTTCAGTGTGTTGGGGTATCCGGGACTTGCTGAGGTGGGAGAACTGGGTTCTGGTGTTACCATGTGGCCTTGGTTTCTGTTGGTGAGGTTCTTGTGCTTGCCTTTCGCCATCTGGTTATCTCTGGTGCTAGTTGGTCTTGCTGTCTCTGGCTGGAGTTTGTCCCTTCTGTGGGCCTGTAAGCCTGTGTCCTTACTCCTGGGAGACAAATTCTCTTCTGGCAGGATCTGTACACAGGAGGCTGTGGAGCTGTCTGGCTCCCTGGTGCAAATGGCACCTGGAAGACTCCTGTCCCAGCTGCTCCACTGATCATATGCCTTATGTGGACCTAGCTGTTCCCCTCCAGAGAGAAGGTGGAGATCTCACTTCTGCCCTCAGAAGTGAAAGCGCTGCTGGGAGATCATTCTCTCCTGGTGGGCTGTGCACAGAAGGCTCTGGAGCTGCCCAGCTCCCCAGTGCAAATGGTGGCAGGAGGACTTCCCAGGATTTTTTTTTCAAGTTTTTGAGGTTCTTGGCCAGTCTTAACGATCATCTTTTTCAGTTTTGGTTGCCCTCCTTTTATTGTCTACTTTATTATTTCCAGAATTTTAAAGTTGTACTTGGGGAAAATGAACATGAAAAATTGAGTGTCTGTCATCTTGTTCCAAAAACTAGTGTAATTCCTTAGATTTATGTATTTTATTTTATTATGCATATAAGTGGTCTGTCTGTATGTATTTGCACCACATGTGTTCCTGGTAGCCATAGGGATCAGAAGAAATATTTGGATGCACTGAAAATAGAATTAAAGATAGTTGTAAACTGTGGCTTCACATGTGAATTCTTGTAATTGAAATCAGGTCCTTTGTAAGAGTAATAAGTGCTTTTAACCACTGAACCATCTCTCAAGCCTTAAGCTAGTATTTTAAGGAACCTTTTGAATGTGTATAGTATTACGTCATGAGCTAAATTTGTATCTCCCCTCTAGAGGTTATTATTTATTACTGTCATTTCTTTATATTATTTATTACTGTCATGTCTTCATTACTGGACCACTGAGCTATATATACCATTAGCCCCTTGCAAGCATTAATGTCTAAATATTTCATCACTTGTACTTATGTATATTCTTTTATATACAAACAGGAATAATTTAGTTTTGGTTTCTATCTCTTTTTGTATATATCTACAGAAATGATTCACTGGGTGTTTTTAGAAAAAAAAGGACTCACCAAAAATTAATTTAAAAGATATTTTTTAAAAGGTCTATTGGTACTTAATATTTGAAATTAGGTATTAGATAAAATGATATGCTTTTCCCTGAAGACTATTTCTCCCACTCTCAGCATTTGTTAGTTACCTATAGTTCTTTGACTGTGGTTGAGGTGTCTTGAATGGCACCCCACCCCACCCCCTATCTGTCCACCTTGGCATGTCTATTGTTTTGTTGTTCTTGTTCAGTTCATGTTTAGACAGTCATATTAGTGGACCTTATGGCTGTTGCTTCAGACATTACTAAGAAACACCATCTCACTGCAAACGCCCTGATCCTCTGGCTCATAGAATCTTTTCTTACCCTGTTCCACAATGTTCACTGAGCCTTAGTGTGGGCATATTTTAAAGATGGAGCCATTGGGACTGGGCTCCACAACTCTGTATTTTGATTGCTTGTGATTTTCTATAATGGTCTCTGTTGCAGAGTTTTCCTTGATGAGGAGTGAAGACTACTCTTCTCTGCGGGCATAAAGACAATATTTATGATTGCTGTTAGTGATTATGCTGGTTTATGAAATTAGTGGTTGTATTTTATCTTCTTAAGACCTATGACTTTATTAGCACTGTCTTTTTATATTATTTTATTTGAACTTATTAAATATCTATAACTAGCCACAGTTAATCATGCTAACCTTTTGTTTGTTTGTTTGTTTGTTTGTTTGTTTTGATTTGGTTTTTTGAGACAGGGTTTCTCTGTATAGCCCTGGCTTTCCTGGAACTCACTCTGTAGACCAGGCTGGCCTCAAACTCAGAAATCCACCTGCCTCTGCCTCCCAGAGAGCTGGGATTACAGGCGTGCGCCACCACCGCCCAGCATGTTAACCAATTTTTATATCATTCATTTTCATCGCTTGCTTTACCTTCTGCATTCTTCCTGTCTCCTATACTTAGTCTGCTTATTCTTTGTTGAGGTAAATCTCCTTTTTGAAGTAAGAATGTATGTACGTTCATGCGGATGCATGCAGTCAACCATTGGACTGAGCATAGGGACCCCAATGGAGGCGTTAGTGGAATGAAGGACTGAAGGAGCTGTAGGAGCTGAAGGGACCTTATCTGGCATCAGTGGAGGGGAGGCCATTGATCTTGTGAAGGTTTGATGGCCCAGTGTAGAGGAATTCTAGGGCAGTGAGGTGGGAGTGGGGGTAGGGGAGCACCCTCATAGAACCAGGGTAATGGAGGATGGGATGGGGGTTTGCAGAGGGGAAACCAGGAAAGGGGATAACATTTGAAATGTAATAAAAGAAAATATCCAATTAAAAAATAAATAAAATATATATTCATTTTAGAAACTTCATTTGAATATATTAGTAATCTCCAAATAAAAAAATGATCACAATTGTCTCCTAAATTAAAATAAGAGTATTCCTTGATAAAGATTTCATAGTGGCCTATGATTGACAGTGTTTTTCTTTTATTCATATTCCTGTGATAAAAATGTATGGCAAGTATAGATGATATGTCATTTTTATAACTTCCCAAAACACCTTTATTGAAATATAGTTTGTGGGACTGGAGAGATGGTTCAGCAGTTATGAGCACGAGGTGCTCTTTCACAGGACAAGGGTTCAATTCTCAGCACCTACATGGTAGCTACAACCATGTGTAACTCAAGTCCCAGAGGATCAGACACCCCTTTCTGGCCTCTACAGACACTACATACACATGGTACACAGATATGCCTGCAAGATTAATATCCACGCATATAAAATAAGAATAAATGTTTACAAAAAATACAATGTATTTATCATATCGCCTATTTAACTTGTACAACACAGTAGTACTAAGTGTATTCACACTTATATAACCGCCATAACATTTATAAACATATTACATGGGTTGATTTTTTGGGGGGGGGAGTTTTTGTTTTTGTTTTTTTCTGAGACAGGGTTTCTCTGTGTATCCCTGGCTGTCCTGGAACTCACTCTGTGTACCAGGCTGGCCTCGAACTCAGAAACCCGCCTGCCTCTGCTTCCCAAGTGCTAGGATTAAAGGCATGCGCCACCACTGCCCAGCCTACATGGGTTGATTTTTAAGTTTACAATTTTATAATCTTAAGTTTTCTTTAGATTTATTTTTATTTTTAGATAAGGTATGATTAAGATTGGAATGAGTTCCTCTTTTTTTTTTTAAATTAATAGCTTGAATCAAGATGTTACATCTGTGAAAGAAAACACCAATAACCCTGATACCCCAAGTGGAAATGGCAAACAGGATCGGATCAAACAACGAAGAGCCTCCTGTCCCCGGCCAGAGAAGGGGACTAAATTTCAGCTTACTGTCCTTCAGGTCAGTGTGTATGTATGACTGGATTAGAGTTTATGTAGAAGTCTTGGAGACTTGGAGAGGAACAATGCTGTGGAAGTAAATGCAGAATATTGCAAAGTGCTCTATAAACTAGTCTCTCCTTATTCAGAATTTCTGATGAGAAAATATAGTTATTAAACTTGGAAATTATAAGGGGAATAAAAGGAAGAGCAAAATTCCTATAATTACTAGTCAGAGCGTATTTGTTTTTCTATGTATATGTATAATATTCACATTTTAACATTGTAATAGTTCAAGTAATGTTAGGAAAAATATATTGACTTATTTTATGATAGGTGTCCAAGTTTTTTGTATTTATTTTTTTCATTTATTTATTTATTTACTTATATCCCAATCATGCCCCCACCATTTTTTCCTCTCCTCCCAGTACCACCCTTACAAATCCTTTCCACCATTACCTTCTCAGAGAAGGGGAAGCCTCCCTTTATGTACCCCCCACCCTGGGATATCCAGTTGTCATAAGCCTAAACTCCTCTTCTCCCCCTGGGGCCCAACTAGGTAGTCCAGTTAGGGAAAGAGGGTATCCAATGCTAGGCAACTGAGTCGGGGACATCCTCTGCTCCAGTTGTTAGGGGACCCACATGAGGACTACACTGCACATCTGCTACATGTCTACAAGGAAGCCTCGTCTAGCCCCCGCATGCTCTTTGGTTGGTAGTTTAGTCTTTGTGAGCCCCCATCCGTCCAGGTTAGCTGACTCTGCAAGTCTTCTTGTGGTGTCCCTGACACCTCCAGATCACTCAATTTTACCCCACCACCACACACATGGTAACACCACCAAAATCAAAATAACAAGAAATAAAAATCATTGGTCATTAATATCTTATTTTCATCAAGAACCTCCAAAAATCATATATAATAGTATATCCATCTTTACAAATAAAGATGCTCAAGACCAGAGAAATAATTTGCATTAAATCGTTCAACTATCAAATCCTAGAGTTAGATTTGAAGCCAGATCAGACTTTTAAGCCTAGGTGTCTAACCAATATGATATTTGTTTTAGATTCATTTTAAAAACCTATATACAGTTTTATATTCTTTTTGAAAGTTCAGTATATTATGTACATGTTTCTAATACCAGTAAATAATTTGAATATATTTTATATGTTTGTAATACATAGTCCTTTGTACAGAGATATATTGTTATCATCCCTTTTCCTGTTCTTCTTTAGGTTTGTTCTGTAACTGTTTCTGAGTATGTTGTTTGTGAGCTCATCTAGTTACTCCCTGTAAAACGTTGCGATTTTATTTTTGTTTTTATTATTTTTAGATAAGGTCTGATAATAGCCAAGGCTTGCCTAAAACTTATCATATAGCCAAGGATAACCTTAAATTTCTAATCCTCCTGTCTTCACTTCCCAAGTACTGAGGTTACAGATGTGAACCTCATAATTGTTTTATGTGGTGCTGAGGATGGTCCTAGGACTTTGTGCATGCTAGGCAAGCACTCTACCAGGTGTGTTTCATCCTCAGCCAAGATGGCTTCTCTTAGACTGATTGAATGTATGTACTTAGGTCTCAGTCTCTGGAGACAACATGGTGGAGTGTCAGCTGGAAACCCATAACAACAAGATGGTGACGTTCAAGTTCGATGTTGATGGTGATGCACCTGAGGATATCGCCAACTATATGGTAAATATAGTAACATAGTACTATTTTTTCCCTTAGTGTATTCAATCTCTATCCTTTTGTTCTCTCCCCCTCCCCCCTTTCTTCTTTCCCTCCATTTTCATTCATTCATTTATACTCATTTCTAGGTAGTATGTGTGGAGGGTTTTTTTAATTTGCATAGGGGAAAATTGTTCATAATCAGGAATGTTACTACATTTTCTCTGGTTTTACTGTATTTATCTGAACAAATATAACAGGATTTTTTAGATTGATGTGTTTTAGTCTCTGACTATGTTAAAATAATATTATAACTTTAAAGGATAATCTCATTGTATAGGTGCCTGATTAAATCAGAATCAAGCCACCTAGGTAATTTTAATGTGTCTAACATTCTGCATAAAAGTATTCCAGTTACGCTTCTCAGTACATTAGTTTTTTTAATGTGTGAAAATGCTGTTGTATGTGTATTTACATGTTTGTGTGGGTATGTGCATAAACTACAGAGGACATTAGGTGCTGTCCTCAATTGCTCTCCATTTTATTTGTAGGTATGCATGTGGTGTATGTATGCATATGGTGTTTTGTATGTCATGTATATGCACGTGTTCAAGTACATGCACCCATACCCACACCTGCAGAGGCTAAAGGAGGACTTTGGGTGTCATTCTCTGACTTGCTCTTTTGAAATAATATCTCTTTGCAATCCTGATGCTTGGGTGTTTCAGGTAGACTGGCAGGCAGAAAGCCCCAGAAATCTTCCTGTGTTCTCACAGTGCTGGGTTACAGGCTTATTTGAGTCCATGCCAAGCTGGTGATATGGATGCTGGGATCTGAACTCAGGCTCTGATGGTTACTTAGCAAGCATTCCTTTTTTTTTTATAATCTTCATTTACATTTCTTTTCTTTTTTTTTTTTTTTCTGAGACAGGGTTTCTCTGTATAGCTCTGGCTGTCCTGGAACTCACTCTGTAAGGCAGGCTGGCCTTGAACTCAGAAATCTGCCTGCCTCTGCCTCCAAGTGCTGGGATTAAAAATGTTCACCACCACTGCCTGGTTCTTCATTTACATTTCAAATGCTAAAACCTTTCCCAGTTTCCCCCCTCCCTGAAAACCCCCAACCCCTTCTCCCATCCCCTTCCTCCACATATATGCCCCTCCACCCGACCTACTCCCCCCCTCGATTTCCCTTTGTTGGGGTATCTATTAAGCCTTCACAGGACCAAGGACTTCTCCTCCCACTGATGGCCAACAAGGCATTCCTCTGCCACATTTTTGGGTGGAACCATGTGTACCCCTTGGTTGATGGTTTAGTCCCTGGGAGTCCTGGGTCATAGGTGGCTGACCTCATTGTTCTTCCCATGGGGCTGTAAACCCCTTCAGCTCCTCCAGTCCTCCCTCCAACTCCTCCATGGGGGAACCCCACGCCCAGTCCAATGGTTGGCTTTAGCAAGCATTCTTAACCACTGAGCAATCTACCTTTTTATTGTTGTTGTTGTTGTTGTTGTTGTTGTTGTTGTTGTTGCATGGTCTCTCACTGAATCTGTAGCTCATTGATTTAGCTAGACTGACTAATCAATGAGTTTTAGAAATCTTCCTATTTCTACCACCTATAACCCCATCCTCAGCACTGGGATTACAGATACACAGCACCATGCCTGGCTTTTTACATGCGTGCTAGAAAGTCTAACTCAGGTTCCTATTCTTATACATCAGGCATTTTACCAACTGAGTTGTTTACTGAGGCCCACATTTAGTTTTTTTTTAAGTAGTTTTGAATACTTTGGCTTAGGTTAGTATTTCTCTCTCCTCCTCCTCTTCCTCCTCTTCTTCATTGTCCCCCCCCTTCTCTTCCTTTTGTACAGATGGCGATAGAGGGCATAAATAATTCATAATGCCTTATCTTTTGTATTACTGCCTTAATAAATTAAGTTTTGTCCATTGCATATTTATCTTAACATAGAATTTTCTAATATGTCTTTTGTTTCCTATTTCTCATTCATATTTAGTATAATGGACAGTCAGGAGCTAGTATTTTTCGTGTTCTGATTTAGAAAGCCCTTAGGTTTGAACATCCTAATTTTAAACATTGTCTGAGTTACATTCTTGTTGTGTTGTCAAATTACATAAGCTCTAACTGATAAAAGTCTTGACTGATCTTGACCTGTCATCCTGCCTCAGCCTTCCTAAATACTGAGATATAGGTGTATACCATGATCCCCTACTGTCTTACATATAATACATCCTTTACATAACTGCTAATTTTTATACTTTTTTATTAAAAATAATTTTTCTATACAATAAATACTTATGATCATGATTTGCTGCCCCTCATCTCCTCCCAGGTCCTCCCCACCTTCTCATGCATCCAACTCCAAGCCACCTTTCTCTCTTTTTAGAAAACTGGGTGTGGGGCCTACTCTTAATTGTGGTTTATATGTCCAATGAGATTTTGTTGGAGAAAACAAATCTTTCCTTTGTAAGGGATGCCAATTGGAGATAGCTACCTGGTTAGGATGTGGGGTTGTATCCATTTTTTCCTCCCTCGGTGCTTGGACTCTGTCTGGCTTGGGCCTGTTCAGGTCCTGTGCATGCTTTTACTCTGTTAGTTCATATGTGTGTCAGTCCTATTGTGTATGGAAGATACTTTTTCCTTGGTGTCATCCATCCCTTCTGGGATTTACAGTCTTTCAACTTCCTCTTTTGCATATCTTCTTGAGGGATTTGATGGAGACATCCCATTTAAGTCTGAGTGACCCAAGGTCTCCCATTCTCTTCACATTGTTCAGTTGAAATTACTGCCAATTTATAAAATTCAAGATATTTCAAAGCATAATGGCCTTTTCTGACAAATATCAGTGGTCTCAGAATAATTGAATATATTATGAAATATTTTATAACTGGTCTTAATTATTTTTGTGGCACATACTTATTTTTGTTGTTGTCCTATGGAAATCACCATTAAAATATTATAATTATGATGAAAATGAATTTATACTTATGAAGATATCGGCTTTTACTTGATGACAGGTTGAAGATAACTTTGTGCTGGAAAATGAGAAAGAAAAATTTGTAGAGGAATTGAGGGCTATCGTAGGTCAAGCCCAGGAGATTCTTCATGTCCACTCAGCTGTAGAAAAATCTATTGGTGTTGACTCTGTTGCTTTGGAATCTAACAGTAACCAAGTAAGAGTAATTTTGTAATAAAAAGGTCATTTTGGGACGTTGTCAGGAACACCATCATTTATCCATTCATTTTTATTTCAGACAGGATCATCTGAACAAGTACTGATAAATTCTGCATCCACTCAAACTAGCAGTAAGTATACTTAATAAAATGTACCATTTGGCTTTTGAAACAAGGCATATTGGAGTCTTGATATATATTTATAGAGAAAGATATCAACCAATAAATTAATTTGATGATAAATGGGTGGTTTTCCACACTTGAAAGAAGTTTATAGCCCAGAAGCTTAGAATACCCAAGATACAAATTCACAGACCAAACAAAGCTCAAGAAGAAGGAAGACCAAAGTATGGATACTTTGGTCCTTCTTACAAGGGGGATCAAAATACCCATGTGAGGAGATACAGAGACAGTGTGGAGCAGAGACTAAAGGAAAGACCATCCAGAGACTGCCCCACCTGGGGTTCCATCTCATATACAGTCACCAAACCCAGACATTATTGTAGATGCCAACAACTGCTTGCTAACAGGAGCCTGATATAGCTGTCTCCTGAGAGTCTCTGCCAGTATCTGACAAATACAGAGGTAGGTCCTCTCAGTCAACCATTGCACTGAGCACAGGGTCCCCAATGGAGGAGTTAGAGAAAGGACCCAAGGAGCTGAAGGGGTTTGCAGTCCCATAGGAGGAACAACAATATCAACCAACCAGACCCCCCCCCAGAGCTCCCAGGGACTAAACTACCAACCAAAGAGTACACATGGAGTGACCCATGGCTCCAGCTACATATGTAGCAGAGGATGGCCTTGTTGGACATCAAAGGGAGGAGAGGCCCTTGGTCCTGAGAAGGCTCGATGCCCCAATGTAGGGGAATGTCCGGACAGGGAAGTGGGAGTGGGTAGGTTGGTGAACAGGGAGAGGGGGAGATAGGATAGGGTATTTTTGGAGGGGAAACCAGGAAAAGGGATAACATTTGAAATGTAAATAAAAAAATCCAGTAAAAAAAAAAAGAAAGAAATTTATATTCCAGAGATTTAAAAAACCCAATTGTTGATTTTTTTTTATCTGAGTAACTTACTTTCAAGTCATTACATGATATATCACCAGAAAAGGCAGTCCCAGTGCTGATGATCCTTGATGGCATATTGAATCTTAACTAGTAATTTGTTAACTTTGACATGGGTTGAACAAAAGAATTTTAACTGAAACCACTATGTTCTAAGTTTGCTTCTTATTTTAATAGTCGTTCAGAACTTGACAGTTTCACTAATGGTAATACTTCTACCAGCTCTGCTCACTAATAACTTTGTAAATCACACACCAGATAAATTTCCAGAAACTAAAATTGGGGTTCTTCTGTTTTCTTTTCTGATAACTTTATCTCTTCATTCTTCTTAGCCCTGGTCATGGGTATATTAAGAAAGTCTGGGAGGGGGAGAAGAACCATAGCATCATGAAGACCTCTGAAGGAATTAACACAACATGAAGAAGCAAAAGGTGGTGTGGGAATAATGGAAGCAGATACCATTATCCTGAACTGTAGTTCAACTCTATTAGGATGCCAGAGTACATCTGTATCTTACTTTGTTGGTTAGCAGAAATCTGAGAGTTTCTGACTGACAATGTAAGATAACATTTCAAAGAAAATTACTTGGGAACATTTACAGATGTAGGAATTTGCTTACTTTACTTTTATATTGCCATACGCTAGATTTACTTTTCTTTCTACTGGTTGTATAGTTCTGGTTCTTCTTAGTTCTGTACATTTTAATACTCTTATAGATGTATACCACCATGATTCCACTTAGGCACAACTAGAATCAGACTTCAAAACAACAGCTATAGATTTGAATAGAGAAACTATGCCCCACTTATTTAAATAGAGGGCCTCCCTTCTGATTCCTATTAATATATACCTTATATTTGGTTCTGTAGACTCTATGTCAAAGTTAGGATGTTACTCTTATGGATTATAATTATCCTTGTAGTATTGGGAATGGAGATAACACAAGCTAATTTTTAACTTGATTTTTTTTATTTAATAACATGAAGAAATTGACAGTTGCTTAGTGTATAATTTGTTAATAATTCTTTCTACAGATGAATCTGCTCCTCAGTCATCCCCAGTTGGTCGCTGGCGGTTTTGTATCAACCAAACAATAAAAAGTCGTGAGGCGCAGTCTCCTTCCCTTCAGCCTTCCATGGCCATGGTGCCTGGGTTACATCCATTTCCTAGTAAGCTTTTTTATCTTCCAGCTTTATATGGACTTGGATGCTATGGTTACAAACTACCGATTATACCATTGATTTGTTTTCATGAATATTTTATGCTTATGACAGTTTTCATGAGCATTTGAAAGACATTAATATTGTTATATAACAGGTCATTTTATTCAATTTTTTTTTAAAGCAAGAAGTCATTTTTTTTCTTGACTATTGAATTCTGTGATGTTTTAGGTCTTATTTACAAGTATACTCTTTTTTTTGTTTGTTTGTTTTTTTGTTTGTTTGTTTTTTGGTTTTTTGTTTTTTGAGACAGGGTTTCTCTGTGTAGCCCTGGCTGTCCTGGAACTCACTCTGTAGTCCAGGCTGGCCTCGAACTCAGAAATCCACCTGCCTCTGCCTCCCAAGTGCTGGAATTACAGGCGTGCGCCACCACCGCCCGGCTACAAGTATACTCTTAAACAGGTTCTCATTTTCTTTTCTTGTCTCTTTTGACTTTTGTATTTGTACTTTGTACTCATTATAACTTAGCTATTCTTTTGTTATTGTTCCAGGTTCAAGAAACACAAGTAATCAGGAAATATCACAGAACACACTGTTCACTATAGAGAATAATCCAGGCCATCATGAACTTTTCCCTTCCAAATTAGAACACAAGGATATGGTTGATGGTAAGATTGGTGAGTGTGCTAGTGTAGAAACTGAGCAGCCGAGTATTCGCTATCAAGTGGAAGATGACAGACAGATCATGGCACCAGCTACTGATAATTCCAATCTGGTGTGTCCAGTTCCAGGTAAATGTGAGGCACTCACCAGCCAAGCAGGCATGTTCATACCTACATATCCAAGTCAGCAAGCTGCTGTTCGGGCTAATGTGGCCCATCCAGGTGAATCAGTTCAGATTGGTAGTAATGCTGTTCGAACATCAGTACTTGTATCTTCTGTTCAAAAGCCTCAATCCTTACCAGTACAGCAGCCAACTATAGGTGCAGAGTTTATTTCCCAAGAAGGAGAAACCACAGTAAACACTGAAACAAGTTCTCCTAAGGCAGTCATTGCCACTCAGACTCCTGGCTTTGAATCAGCTGTGCTTCTACCTGCGACGATCCTGGAATCAGATGGGGAACGACCTCCAAAAATGGAGTTTGCAGACAATCGAATTAAAACACTGGATGAAAAATTAAGAAACCTGCTCTATCAGGAGCACAGCATTTCTAACATATGTTCTGAGAGTCAGAAGGATACTCAAAGCATAGACTCTCCATTTTCTTCCTCTGGTGAAGATATACTATCCTATTCAATGCCAGAAGTCATAGCCATCAGTCACTGTGGGATTCAAGATAGCCCTGCACAATCCCCAAATTTCCAACAGACAGGCTCTAAAAGTCTCTCCAATGTGGCTGCAAGTCAGCCTGCTCATATATCAGTGTTCAAAAGAGACCTGAATGTGATAACTTCTGTACCCAGCGAGTTATGTTTACATGTAAGTATCTTTCTTTTTCTTATTCTTTGTTTATGAATTCAAAGAAATGTCTTCTCTCCTAAAAAGTTTAGAAGTAACTATCATTTAAGACTATGACTTAGTCATAGTCACAAGACTATGAGTTAAGCTGCAGCTACTCAGAACTTAGTAGAAACAGCAGATCTACTGTTTTGGGTTCATCTAAGAGAGCCTTCTGGTGAGTTAACTTAGAATTCACAAGCACTGTCTATATAGATTATTTTGTAGATAGGAGGACCATACTTTTTTATTTCAACTTAAGTGAAAACTGCAAAAACAAAACTTAAAACCTGTTAATCCATTTCCTTACAATTTTATAGTATTGATTTAATGTTTTGAAGAGTTTAACTTATTTTTTAAAGCAAAAATCATCCATAATCCCATGACTTTTTTCTTAACCTCTAAAAGAATAAGAAATATAGCTCAGTGGTAGAGTGCTTGACCAGTATCTCAAACAGTAGAATATTTATGTAAGTATGATAACCCATACCTTTGTCTTAGCACTAAGGAGGTGGGGGTGGTAGGATCTAAAGTCCAAAATCATCTTCAACTACATACTGAGTTTGAGGCAAGCCTGGACTACATGAGACCTTGTTGCAAAACAACAAATAAAATATGAGGGGCTCATAAGTTCCAGCCACTCCCTGCTGAACTGTTGGCTACTAATCAATTCTAGGAAAGAGACAGTCATTGTCTTCAGTTGTGTAAGCAATGGTTAGCCCACTAGGCCCCAGTGAAAAGTCCCAAACATAGATTCATACACATGGTCCTGATTAAACTCAGTAGTTCACAAAAATAAATGGATAATAAATGGATGTAGGAAAAGAACTTGTTGGGAGGAGAGGAGTTGATGAAGATGTGAGAGAGATGAAAGCTGGGGGTAAGAGTAATAAGAATTCATTACAAACACATATTAAAATTATCAAAGGATAAATTCAGTTAGCAAAAAAAAATAGAAATGTTTTTTTAAAAAGAGGAAAAGGAACAGAAGGAAAAAGATTTCTCTAGAAGGATTGGGATTTAAAAAAATGTAAAATTTCCAGATTTTAGAGCCTCTGAATTGTAGAATACAGTTGTGCAAAATATGATGTCTTGAGGCTATTCTCAAATCTAAATACAGAACTCATTCATGTACCTTCATTTTAGTTGCAACACATTAGATGAGGTTCGTCAGATGTAGAATTTTCCATCCCTAGCCCTGTTTCCCTTTCCTACCTGTGCAGTCACAAAAGTCACCACTAAGAATTTGCTGCTTGTCTTTGAATTTTTTAAGACTACATAGATCTATTTACATGCATATCACATATTTTCACTAAAATAATATTGTGTTATAAACATATTGGTCAACATACTGTTATCTTTTCTAGATACAGTTTTAGTCAATGTATGAATATTTATACCAACATAATTCTGCATATGCATTCTGTTTTTACACATAAATGTTATATTTATCTACATATACTTTTTATGTATATGTACTAATTTGCATTTTAAAATTTTTATAAACCATTTTAAGTTATAGAATTAATATGTAAGCACAAAAGCATTTCACAAGAATAATAAATCTAAACAACACTTCCTAAACATGTTTCTTGTTGTAGTTTTTTGGTCATTATCATTAATAACTTGTAAATAATACATGTATTGGTCCCTCTCTTGATTTAGTAATTTTGTATGTTTCTTTTAAAGACTGGGCTTCACTATGTAGCTTGAAGTGGGCATGGAACTCTCAATAGAATGTGCTTATAACTAAGTTACCTCTTTTTTTTTCTTTTTTTTCTTTTTTTTTAATATTTTATTTTCTATATTCTATGTTTACATTCCAAAGGCTTTCCCCTTTCCCAGTTCCCACCCACCATAGTTCCCATAGTTCCTCTCCCCCCCCAACTGTTCCCCAATCATTCCCCCTCCCCCCTCGGTTTCTTTACTAAACTGGATGCAATCTTTACAGGCCCAGGGTCCACTCCTTTCTTCTTCTTGGGAATCACTTGACTTGCTATTTGTGTCTTGAGTATTTAGGGCTTCTGGGCTCATTAATATCCACTTATCAGTGATTGCATTTCATGTGCATTCTTTTGTGATTGGGTTAATTCACTCAGGATGATATTTTCCAGGTCTAACCATTTACCTACAAATTGCATGAATTCATTATTTTTAATTGCTGAGTAGTATTCCATTGTATAAATATACCACATTTTCTGTATCCATTCCTCCTTTGAGGGATATTTGGGCTCCTTCCAATTTCTGGCTATTATAAACAAGGCTGCTATAAACATAGTGGAGCATGTGTCCTTATTGCATGCAGGGGAATCCTCTGGGTATATGCCCAGGAGTGGTATGCCAGGGTCCTCTGGAAGTGACATGCCCAATTTTCTGAGGAACCGCCAAACTGATTTCCAGAGCGGTTTTACCATTTTGCAATCCCCCCAACAGTGGAGGAGAGTTCCTCTTTCTCCACATCCTCGCCAGCACTTGTTGTCAATCTTGAGTTTTTAATCTTAGCCATTCTGACTGGTGTGAGGTGGAATCTCAGGGTTGTTTTGATTTGCATTTCCCTGATGACTAATGATGTTGAACATCTTTTAAGGTGTTTCTCGGCCATCCGAATTTCTTCTGGTGAAAATTCTTTGTTTAGCTCTGTGCCCCATTTTTTGATAGGGTTATTTGTTTCTTTGCGGTCTAACTTCTTGAGTTCTTTGTATATATTGGATATTAGCCCTCTGTCGGATGTGGAGTTGGTGAAGATCTTTTCCCACTTTGTTGGTTGCCGTTTTGTCCTTCTGACAGTGTCCTTTGCTTTGCAGAAACTTTGTAATTTTATGAGGTCCCATTTGTCGATTCTTGATCTTAGAGCATAAGCTACTGGTGTTCTGTTCAGGAACTTTCCCCCTGTGCCCAAGTCCTCCAGGGTCTTCCCAAGTTTCTTTTCTAATAGTTTCAGTGTGTCGGGTTTTATGTGGAGGTCCTTGATCCCTAAGTTACCTCTTAAAGTTTCAACTTCCCAAAGACCACAGTGGATATTAAATTTTAACATGATTTCAACATGAAGACATTCAAACCATAATGAATTCCTTTTTTGATTCTTCATTGTTTAATGTGTAGAAATACAATTAAGTTTTCTTTTCTCTCTTCTCTCTTCCTCCTCTGTCTCCTGTCCTCTCCTGTCCTCTCTCTCTCCCTTACCCCCCCCAAAGCATCCACTCTGCTGCTTCACAGCAGTCTTCCTATCTCAACCTTCATAGTGCTGAATTTATAGATGTGAGCCACTCCTCCTAGCTACAACTGACTTTCATGTGTTATGATTCTGTCCTTGAACTTTGATGAGCTTATTTATTGGTTCTAATAGCTTTTGGTATTCTTCTGGATTTCTTTTTCTCTGTCTTGTATATATGTGTGTGTTTTGGGTGGGGGAATCTTGCCCCAAGGTCCCTCTCTCTTAATCTCTTAATTCCTAGAACATAGGATTCAGCTTCATTCTACATCCTGGTACCCCTTTAATACTTGAGCCATATATTTTGTATTTTTCCTTTCCCAGCTTGATCCTTTTCATTAAAACACTCTTCATAAGAGTGAACTTTAGTAACCACACAACTGAATTTATATCAGACTGCTTAGAGACTTCCTTTTTCAAAGCAATTAATCTAAATCTCAATTAATCTTAAATTTTTACCTTAGTCTCAGGCAGACTCCTTGGACAATGACAAAATGCAGCCATATTCTTCACCAAAATACCACAACAGTCTCTAGGCCACATACTGAAACTCTTCTCCACTGACACCTCTTGGGCCAGTTCTACACAGTTCAAGTCACTCTCAGTGTTCCATATTCCTACTAGGGTAGCCTATTCAGCCACACTTAAAGGATTCCACTGTTTTCCAAATCCAAATTCCTCAAATTCACATTCTTCTAACTCATATCATAGTCAGTACCAACTTCTGTCTTACAGTTTTACTGCTGTGAACAGACACCATGACCAAGGCAAGTCTTAAAAGGAAAACATTTTTAATTAGGGCTGGCTTACAGGTTCTGAGGTTCAGTCCATTATCATCAAGGTGGAAACATGGCAGCATCCAGACATGCGTGGTACAGCAGGAGCTGAGAGTTCTACATCTTCATCCAAAGGCAAATAAATAGGACAAG
The DNA here is from genome assembly GCA_964023405.1 of Apodemus agrarius. Taxonomy (NCBI): domain Eukaryota; kingdom Metazoa; phylum Chordata; class Mammalia; order Rodentia; family Muridae; genus Apodemus; species Apodemus agrarius. Next base: position 18,712,526 of record OZ030010.1, read on the forward strand.
ACTAGTTTCCAGGCAGCTAGCATGAGGGTTTTAAAGCCAACACTCACAGTGACACACTTACTCCAAGGCTATACCTCCACAGAGTGCTACTTCCTGGGCCAAACATAGCACAAACCACTACAGTGTTCTTGATCACTCTTCACTGTATTCTGTTGTTGCTGGATTTGAGTAGTATAGCTAAACATTTCTCTCAGAGGACCCGAACTCAGTTCCTTGTGCTTTCATAGTAAGCGCTTTACCCACTAACCCATCTCCTAACCCTCAATTTTCTTTTTTTTCCCCCCTTTGAGACAGGGTCTTACTATGTAGATCATGCTGGCCTTGAACTCACAGATCCACCTGCCTACATCAGAGTGCTGGGATTAAAAGCATATACCACAATGTCCAGCTTTGGGTTTTCTATATATAAATTTTCATCATCTATAAATGCAGATAATCTATTTGCAGATAATTTATTTCCTATTTTTCTCCTATATTAACTTTTCATATCATGCTTTCCTCTCTTTGTCGCTCTGTATTTTGTAATGATATAATTTCTTTTGGGGGGGCAGTTTGAGACAGGGTTTCTCTGTGTAGTCCTGGCTGTCCTGGAACTCACTTTGTATACCAGGCTGGCCTCAAAATCAGAAATCCGCCTGCCTCTGCCTCCCAAGTGCTGGGATTACAGGCGTGCACCACCACCACCCAGCTAATTTCTTTATTTTTAAATGATTATATTATCCTATTAGTCATGATTGCAATGAGGATTACATTTTTGAATGTCTAATTGAAATCCATTCTTTGTTGTTTTAAATATTTGTTTCTAATGTTATGTATATGTATATATGCCTGATGTTTATGTATATGTACCATGTGTGTGCAGGAGCCCACAGACACCAGAAGAGGTGTAATTCCTAGTACAAGTGGCTGTAAGTCACCATGGAGGGTCTGAGACCCGTACTTTGTTGCATTTAACTACAGAACTCCAGCATTTTAATGCTGCCTTCAGGGTAGCTATAGGAGCTAGTCTACAAAGCCAGCTGGGTTTATTCTTCCTGTTGGATGTTCTTTGCCCCTCACTGACTTCTCTCTTGGCCCAAATCTATTTCTTCTTTGTGCTCTATTTTGGGAGCAGATGCTCTGATGTTGTTTTGCTTGGTGTGGAGAGAAAGGATGTGGAATCGCTGTTCTTTCTTTGGTACCTTAACCAGTATATTCGTCCATTCAGTAACTGTCTTTAGCAGTAAGTCAAACCCTCTTTTTATGAAGTGTGCATTCTAGTATTTACAGTCTCTTGATAACATAACAAAGGTCTATGATAAATTAGAATATTATCAATGTCGAGTGATCAGGGAAATACTTATACATAGTAGTGACATTTGCAGGTAGAAATTTGTTCAAGTAATCAAAAAAGGCCAGTTAAGTAGAAGGATCTTTAAAAATATAATATATTGAATAGACAGATAGGACAAAGATGGGGTAGAATTTTGTAAGCATCCTTTTTGTGGCTCAGGTTTCTCTGTTGCTACTCATACCACCACCTGAGTGTATAGACTCTTGATATAGTTCCTACATATATTATGGTCTGCCTTTTCTTTCTGCAGTCAATAATTCTTGTGTCTATATCAGGATTTTTGTTGTGTCTAAGTATTTTACTTGCTCATGAAAACTAAAATGTATATTAAATATCCCACCTTGTTTTATTCACTACATATAAATATATCTTACCTATAGCTTCAATGGGATCAGTGTAGTACTTTCTAAAATGTTGTATTTTTATAAGGTTTTTTTTTCCTCTCCTAAGCGAAATAGTAGTGTTGCTAACCCAAAATGGGACTTCAGAAACTTGCTTACTGATTGATCAAAGTTTTGCTTTTTTGAGACAACCTCTCATGCATCCTATGCTGGCCTCAAACTTTCTACATAACCAAAGATGACCTGCCTCCACCTGATAATCCTGCTTCTACCTTCTTGAGTGCTGTGATTATGATTATATCCACATGGACACTTCATGTGGTTCTGGGAATCAATCCTAGGACATTGTGCTTGCTAGACAAGCCTCCTGCCAACTGAACAACATCCATCTCTAGTCCAAAATTTTCCCTTTAATAACTCCTGATTTGTTCTAAGTGTTAATAATGCTTATTATCATGTAGGATTGCTGTCTTCCTTTAGATTAATGCTATATTCCATCCTATGTGATTTTATATTCACTTTAATCTACTATTAGTAACCATTCTTATACCCCAAAAGTATCTGTGGTTCTATGCATTAAGTTTTATATAATTGTCATGGATTATTTATTTATTTATTTATTTATTTATTTATTTATTTTTGGGTTTTTTGAGACAGGTTTTCTCTGTGTAGCCCTGGCTGTCCTGGAACTCACTCTGTAGACCAGGCTGGCCTCGAACTCAGAAATCCGCCTGCCTCTGCCTCCCAAGTGCTGGGATTACAGGTGTGCGTCACCACCGCCTGGCGGATAATTTATTTTTAAAGTACTCAGACACAGGAAGGTAATTATTGGTATTTGGGGAGAGTAGGAGGACAAGAAGATACTGGTTTTATAGCAATCATAGTTTAATATAAAAAATTAGAACATGAATTCACAATTATTTCCTCATATTTCTTTGTCACTCAAACACTAACATTAAATATCTTGTTTTTCTTTTTTTTTTAATTTTTCTAAATTTTCTATATTCTTTGTTTACATTCCAAAGGCTTTCCCCTTTCCCAGTTCCCCCCTCACCATATGTCCCATAAGTCCTGTTCCCCCCACCCATTCCCCAATCACACCCCACCACCACCATTTCTCTGTTCTGGTACTCTACAAAACTGGATCCAGTCTTTTCAGGACCAGGGTCCTCTCCTTCCTTTTTCTTGGGAATCTTTTGATTTGCTAATTGTGCCTTGAGCATTCAGAGCTTCTGGGCTCATTAATATCCACTTATCAGTGATTGCATTTCATGTGTATTCTTTTGTGATTGGGTTAACTCACTTAGGATGATATTTTCCAGATCCAACAACACTAAATATCTTGTTTTTCTATTGTGTGATATGTCTAGCATCTTGAACTCTTAAATAATAGGAGAGCAAACTAACTTTTCATTTAATAGCATTTATATCCAGGCATGGTGCTGTATACCCTGAGGAAGTAAAGACAGTGGGAGCTGGATCAAGGACAGCCTGGCTTACATGATACCTTGTCTCTACTGAACCAAAATATAGTATTTTCAGTTACTTGGCACATATAAAAACCTTATTTAAATTTTAGTTTTTAAAGTTAATGTAATGATAAATACTTTGGCCTGGAAAATTAATATTGTTTGATTTTATTTGAAGACAATAATATTTCCAAAGAAATGTCAAGGCTGGTAGTACTACTGCAAAAGTGCATAATATACTATTTTTGGTTAGTTATTAATCCATATAAGAAACTCCAGTATGCCAAAAACTTATTTGCCTTACCTAAATTATTACCACCTTGTTTTTCTTTGATTTTGTCTCCATTAGGAGATGTCCCCAGATGCTTCACTTCCAGGGGATCCAGAGGCCTATCCTGCTGCTGTGTCAAGCGATGGAACCATTCATCTGCAGACAGGAGGTGGATATTTTGGCCTAAGCTTTACTTGTCCTAGTCTCAAAAATCCTATTAGCAGGAAATCCTGGACTCGAAAATTAAAAAGCTGGGCATACAGGCTACGGCAGTCAACCAGCTTTTTCAAGAGATCAAAAGTCCGTCAAGGTAGTGTGCTTACAGTCAGGGACATAGACTAGGTAACATCATTTTTCATCTACTTTTTTTTTTGTCGTTCATATTCAAATCTTGCCATGTTTTCCATGTAGCTCATGTATGGTAAATATCCCATTAATGTTGTTACCATTTTATTTTTTCCTTTTGTAACTAATTTGGCTTTTCAGTTATTCATTTCATATAGATACTAAGTATTGGGATAAATCTTAAAATGTCTGATTTAGAGTTAGGGATTTAAACGATGTTGCTTATACATTAACACCTTTTAATTATTAGCAAGGGTTAAACTTTCTGCTTTTCTTCATTTTGGGTAATGTAAACAAATTTATCTTAAAAAATAATTTTCTCTTTCTGCTTATAATTTGACAAACCTTACAGTGGAAACAGAAGATAAGAGATCAGCAATTGCTTCTGATCCTATTCCGCTGACACGGGAGTTCTCATCTGATACTAGGGCTTTGAGTAGAAGTAAAGCGATGAGTGGATCATTTCAGCGGGGTCGGTTCCAGGTTTGTGTCTGGTTACTTTATCATTGGGTGCCTAATGAGAAGAAACTGGACTGGTGATAGTTTCATGGTAGGGTTTGCCCACCGTCTGTCATCCTGGGTTCTATCCCCAACACTATAAAAAAAGTGACAGCATTTGAAATTGATCTGTGGATGATCTTTATCTTTAAATAATTATATAGCTAATTTCTTTTTATATATTTATATAAGATGTAATATATTTATATTATACAGAAAGATAAAAAAATTTCTTTACCTTTTCACCTTGTATCATTAAAAGTGAATCTAAAGACTATAAGGATTTTTTTAGTAGTTGTAAAAGAACACAGAAATAATCATTTTAGTGGGTTATCATTTTTATCAATTTAATCTCCCTTTTTTAGATTTATTGTTTTTATTCGTGTGTGTGTGTGTGTGTGTGTGTGTGTGTGTGTGTGTGTATGTGTGTGTGTGTGTGTGTGTGTATACAGTAAGGGTTCCCACAGAGGTCAGAAGAGGGTATCAGATCCCTGTGAGCTGGAGTTAAGGATAGTTATGAGCCACCATATGGATGATAGAAACCAAAACCTGGTCCTCTGCAAAAGCAGAGAATACTCAACTCCTGATCTATCTCTCCTGCCTCTTTAATTTAATTTCATGTCATTTAGAATCTCAGCAAATTTTATAGTGGGATTTTATTTGAGTAAATAACATGAAGCTAATCTGTCCAAGGGCCCCAATGGAAAGACTGACTGTAGACAGTATAAGTTTTGTTATTACTATGTATTATATATGTCAAATCAGCCCTTCCACTTGTCTGTACTGTCCTTTGATGGTGAATTTCCTCATGAGGATTACCCTACAATTAGGTACAACCAGACAAGTTTACCTTTTTATGTTTCAGGTGATTACAGTTCCTCAGCAGCAGCCAATGAAAATGTCTTTTGGAAAAGAACACAGACCGACAGTCAAGAAAACAACTGTCCAGTCTAGTGAGCAAGCAGCCGCCTTTGCTGAAGCTGCAGTGTCACAGTTGATTGAAGTGGAACCTGCCGTGCCTACTCATAAAGCTTCAGTTTCTTCATGCAAGTTACGAACTCTTTATGAAACCTTTAAAGAAGATAAAGGAGATCCTGAACAAGGTGACATCTCATCTTTCAGCACAGCTTGTGAGACCAGTGTATCTTCAGTCACTACAGAAAAGAATGTAGAAGAAACTTCAACCACAGGAATTAGTGTGCAGTCTGGGTCTGAACTGTTAGATAAAGAAAAAGATGAATCGACTCCTGGAAAACAGACATGTATGAATGAATTTTCAGCTACTCTTGCTGGTAATGGAAAGTCAGTGGCAAAAACTGGTCCAGAGAGTGATCAGCATTTACCACTCCATGAAGAGCAAGCCTATACTCAAACACAGAATTCACTCTTCTATTCTCCATCTTCCCCAATGAGCAGTGACAATGAATCAGAGATTGAAGACGAGGACTTGAAAGTGGAGCTTCAAAAATTACGAGAAAAGTAAGGATGCTCTCTCTTCTGTAACAAATATAATTGGTTAGGGGTTTATAGAACTCAGTTTTTGCTTTGTAGCTAATTGAAGATTTCTATGGTAAAACTTTAATGAATTCTATTGTAAAATGTTTATGTATACTAAAATCATTGTATATAAAATAATTTTTAGTTTTTTTTTTTAATTTTTAGTTTTTAAAATTGTTTTGTGTGTTTGGGTGTTTTACCTGCATGCATGTGTGTTCAGTGCCCATGAAGGTCAGAAGAGGTTGTTGGATATCTCCCTAAAACTGGAGTTACAGTTGTTAGCTGCCATGTGGGTGCTGGGAATTGAGCCTAAGTCCTGTGGAAGAGTATCTGGTACTCTTAACTGTGAGCCCTCTCTCCAGTTCTTTTTGGGGGATGTTACTAATTTATTTTAATTTTGCGTATGTTGGTGTTTTGAAGGAGTCAAATCCCCTAGAACAAGAGTTATAGACAGCTGAGCCACCATGTGGGTGCTGGGAATTGAACCTGAGTCCTCTGCAAGAGCAGTCAGTGCTCTTCACCAGTGAGTGGCTTTACCATGTAGTTCTGCCTGACCTGGAATACACTATGGAGATAATCTTTGTTGACTTCAAATTTGTGGAGATTCACCCTGCTTCTGCCTCCTTTTTGCTGGTATTATAGGCATGTGCCAAGATATGTTGACCTCTTCCTTTTTCAGTCCTTGTCCTTTAGGACTCTTGGAGTAAGAATTTACAACTACTCTTACCTTTTATTAGTAGACAGCTATTTTATATAGTCAAAGAGACTAGTTTATCTTTAGGAAAATATAAGATCCTTCTAAGATCAGGTTTGTTATTTAGCAAATAAGATCATAACATTTTAGTAATGATAATATGGTATTATTTTTTGTCATGTAGAGTGCTGTTTAATATGTTGTGTTTGGTCTGGTGTTGGGTTTCATATACCAGACTAACCTTAGACTTGCTAGTTAAGCTAGGAGTGATCTTAAACTCCTGACTCTGTTGCCTCTGCCTCCCAGGGCTGAAATTACAGGCATGTGCTATCATAGCAATGACAATATTACCACCACCACCAACAATAAAAAGTTAGCATTATTAAAAATTTCACCATCTACTTTGAAAAGTGCCATGCAACCCTGGCAGCCAGAGTTTAATTCCCAGCATCCACAGTTGAAGAAGAGACCCAACTACTGAAATTTTTCTTCTGACCTTCACAAACACACATATTACACACATAAACATAATAATGATTAATACAGCAAAAAGTTACCTAAAATACACATATGTTTGATATTATATTGCATATATTTTTAATTTTTTATACATTCAGTACTATGAAGTTTAGGTATACTGATATTTTATGGTACAAGAATCGTTTTTAAAAAGCTTTTTTATTTCTGATGTTAGTATTCTATTTATATTTTCTGGGGTGTTGTTATGGTTTGAAATATGGTCTTGCCATGTAGCCCAGGCTGGCCTCAAATTTGCCCAGTTCCTACTGCCCCAGCCTCCTGATTATAGGAAACAAAAATCTTTTTTAAAAATCAGTCCAAAATAGAACCAGGTGTGGTGGTATATGCCTTTAATCCCTGCACTTGGGAGGCAGGTGGATCCCTTTGAGTTTGGGACCAGCCTGTTCTACATAGCAAATATATTGAAACACCGTCTCAAAACAAATATCCAAACAATGAATAAAACAAAAATATCTATTCTGTCATAATTTTAAGATATGGTCTTACTATGCATCTTTTCCCCCTAGTGCTAAGGATTGGACCCAGACTTGAGCAATGCTAGACAAGGGTCCTGCTGTCATCAATCAACTGCCTGTGGTCCTTTTGTTCTACTCTGATAGAAACTGGATAAGAAAAAAATGAGGTCTTCAATACTGGTTCTTGACATCTTTTATATTCCTTGGTGTTTGATACTAGTGAGCTGAAGGAGGAGGCAGGGGTGCTCTCTAGTGTTACAGGTATGGTGCAGGCCTAGTAGCAGACACTTAGCTCTGAAAATGCTAGAGTTATTACACAGGGCCAGGAAGTCGGGATTCCTTAGCCCTTGGCAGCAAGTGGCATTGCAACTGATAGGCAGCCTTTGGTATCAGGATTCCTCAGCCCTTGCCAATGGCCAGTATTAGAGCTCCCAGGATAGGGTTTCTGAGACCCTCCATGCTTAAGTCTTGACAGCTCTCTGGAATTCTTCCAATGACCAGGACCAGCAGTTTCATTTTTTCTGACTTTTTATAGTTTTCAATCCTTTTCAGCCTCAGCTCCATTTCCTTCCAAGTCCTACCAGCCCCCTAGTTCCTCACTGGCCTCTCAGTTTAAGTATTGAGCTACCTCTTCTTCAACTGCCAACCACTTGAACCTTACTGATTGTGAAGCTCAGCCCGCTGACAACCAAACTCTGTCTCTTCTTCAGCTGTCAGGCAGCCAACTGCCTTGCCACTTTCAATAGCGCAGGCCTGCACACTGATCAGCTCTCACTGCCCCTGCTCGCTCTGCTGTTTTTTTCTTTGTGGTTTCAGCCGAGCCTATACTACTGAAAATAAGCAAGACAAGACCACCCAGGAGAAGAATCTTTCTCCTGGGCCTAATGTTACACCAGAGAAGCTAGCACAGGATTCAACAAGAGAGTCTTAACACTCTGCTTATATAGCCAGAGGAATATTTGGTCAAAACACAGCATACCTTCCATGGCATTGTCCGATTAGCAACAGCCATAGCAGTCCCTCTGGTAGGCCACCAGAAGTTATTCCTCTCTGGCCTCGTAGGGAGAAAGCAAAATGTTTGCAGAGTCTTCTGTGTTCTGCAATGCTTTTTTTGATAGCAAAAGACTGAGATCACACTGTTAGAACAGTCCTAGTTAAGGCTGTGCCTCTAATTCCAGGAGCTACAGCAATCAGGTGAATTTGTTGTGTAATTTTCTCAAGACATCAGTGGGGTGTTTAAAACTGCTGGTGCTAGCATTAAGAATGGTCCAGCTGGCTGGCTGACAGTCTTTGTACTCAAAGCAACCATGGAAGCAAGGAAGAGTCCAAAGAGCTACTAGTTAGGGAGTCAAATTGCATAGTCCCCTAGTAACTGGGCCTTTTGTTTTTAAAATAGGAAAGCAAACATCAGGAGTGCTTAGAATAGGAATGCAAAAAGAATTTATCATTAACACTTTAACAGATTTTAATAGTGTTTAAAACCTGCCCAGTGGCTAAGGGAATGAATGCCTGGTCCCCTCTTCTCACTACCCCTGAACTACATCCCTAGCCCTTTAGCATTCCTTTGTCAGAATGATTTGTCCATAGTAATTTATTAGACAATACTAGACACTATAGACCAACAATTGTAAGCAGAGATTCTCCCCCCATTGGTTTGAACAATCTATAGTTGTACAGTTTTGTATATAAAAAGTTAAATTTCAAAAACTGAGGCCAGGCCTGTGGCATATACTATAATCCCAGTACTCAAGAAGCAGAAACAGGCAAATCTCTATGAGCTCAAGGCTACATAGTGGTCTACATAGTGAGTCCCAGGCCAGCAAGTTTAGTAGTAAGAACCTATCTCAAAAAAGTGGTATATAAGATAATATTCAGGTAACATAATGAAAAAGCAAGCAAAAAAAAAAATCCTTGTACTTCTTATACTATACTACTCAGAGGCACTCACTGTGAACTGTTTGGAATGTATATTGCAGCTTCTTTTTCTGTGCATATCCTTTTTTTTGTCCTTTATAGTAGTAAAATAAATAACAAACATGCTATTCTATATTTTTTGTATTAAAATGTTGTTTATAAATGTTCATATTTGGATAAATCTACCTTTAAAAAATCACTGCATGCAATTCCAGTTAATGGGTATATCCAAGTTTACTTAATCCTTTCTTGAGAGATTTTTCAGTCTTCCCCATGTTCTGCTTATATAAATGATACTTATCTTTTTACACACAGATATTTCTGTGGGATACAATTAAAAGGTCTGTACTCTTAAAGCTTATAGCTAATTGTTGAAATTATGTTTGATGTCAGGTTGGTTACTCATGCCTGTAATCCCAGTACTTGGGAGATAGAGACAAAACTAATGCTACGAGGCTAACTGGTGAGTTCCAGGATAGCCAGTGTTACATATTAAGATCTTGTGTCAAAAAAAATCTGAAAAAAATGTATGTTCTAGGAAAGCCAGACCATTTTATTTTCCAAAATACACAATGCACTTGTTTCTTTATATCTTAACAACAGAGATTGGATATAAAACTTTAATATTATGATAATCAGATGAATTAAAACTTTTTTTTTAGCTGGGCATGGTGCCATATGCCTGTCCCCAGCCACTTTAAAGACAGAGTCATGAGCCTGAGTCCAAAGTGAGACCCAGCCCTAATTTTTTACATTGCTATTTATAGCTCTTGTTTCAATCATATAACTCGTTTCCTTTTTAAAGATTTATTTATTAATTAAATTTCATTTTTAATTAAATGTACATGTTTTCATGTGCACATGGTGTGGTCTCTGGTACCCACCAAAGCCAGAGGAGTTAGATCTTCTGGAACTGGACTTATAGGTAGTTGTGAGCTACCTGATGTGGGTGCTGGGAATTGAACTCTAGTCCTGGAAGAACAGTATGTGTCCTTAACTACTGAGCCCCCCTTTTGTATTCTTTAACCTTTAAAAATTGGGGTTTTTTCATTACTGATTTTAGGAGCTATTTATATATTCTGAATAATAGTGTATAATAAGGAGAAAGTTGATATAATTTAACTATATGACTTTAAAATTCATTTTATTATCTGTCTCCTTCTCTATTGAAACAAATGATTTGTCCTCATCAATTTGTCCATCCTTTTCTTTGTAATAGATTAGTATTATTATTTAGGAATGTATTTTCCATCCTAAAATTTTAAACATACTCTGCATTACACCATTTTTAATACTAATGCTTTATAGGCAGAGGCAGGTGGATCTCGGTGAGTTCAAGGTTAGCCAGGTCTGTAGAGCTTAGTTCCAGGATAGCCAGGGCTGTTACACAAAAGAAATCCTGTCTCAACAAACAAACGAAAATTACTAATGCTTTTTAAAGCTTTATTTGTACTATCATAAAGTTTTTGAATTTGTCTTTATGGCAACAATGTTATTAAAATATTTTTTGCATAATTTCTATTCAGACACATTCAAGAGGTGGTCAGTCTTCAAACACAACAGAATAAAGAGCTGCAGGAGCTCTATGAACGTCTTCGAGCAACTAAAGACAGCAAAGCACAATCTTCAGAGGTTCCTTTGTCACCTGCATCGCCACGCAGGCCAAGATCTTTCAAAAGCAAACTTCGAAGCCGCCCCCAGTCCTTGACACATTCAGACAATCTCGTTGTAAAAGGTAAACTGATCTTACATGAAATTGTTTAAAAACCAAATCAGATCTGGGCATGCCTGTTGTTGAAGCACTCGGGAAACTAAGGCAAGAAAATTGTAACTTTAAATCTAGTCTGGCCTAAATAATGAGAACCTATCTCATGAAAAATAAAATATGAGCCAGGCAGTGGTGGCGCACACCTTTAATCCCAGCACTTGGGAGGCAGAGGCAGGCAGATTTCTGAGTTCGAGGCCAGCCTGGTCTACAGAGTGAGTTCCAGGACAGCTGGGGCTACACAGAGAAACCCTGTCTCAAAAAACCAAATCCAAAAAAAAAAAAAGGAAGAAAAATAAAATCTGATCAAACAACAGCAAAATTAGTACAACAGTGATAATACAAGTTGCTAAAATAATTATAAATAAATATAAAACAACAATGTACATACTGATCTAAAAATAATCCTATCTTTTGATATTGAATATTCTTTAATGAAATAATGATGAATATTATTAATGATAGATATTAAAAAATAACTGTTTGTTTGTTTTGTGTTGATATTTGGAAAACAGACAGAATTCTGGCGTCTTCCCCCAGTATAGTTTCTGAAATGTCCCAATTGGTGAAAATTACTAGTCTCTCACATTTAGAGTTGATTTAGAAGTTTGTTGGTTGAAATACTCTGTAGTTCTGAATTAAGAGGTTTCTATTACTTTTTAAGATTTATTTTATTTTCATTTATGTGTATGTCTGTGTGTCTTTGTGGGCACATGTATATGGGTGCCTGTGGATGCCAGAAAAGGACATTGGATCTCCTGGAGTTGGAGTAACAGGCAGGTGTGAGCCACCTGAGAACCAAAGTCTGGTCTTCTATAACAGCAGCTCTCAACTACTGAGCCATCTCTCCAGTACCTTAATATATTATTTTTAAGAATATTTTTTTAAATGGGGTCCAGAGAGATGGCTCAGTGGTTAAGAGCACTGGTTGCATTTCTAGAGGACCCTGGTTCAGTTCTTAGCATCCACATGGCAGCTCACAACTTACCTGGAATCCAGCTCCAAGTGATTTTATACCTTCACATAGACATAGACATACATGCAGGCAAAATACCAACGTACATAAAAAAAATAAATACAAAAGAGAGAAAGAAAAGAAAAACATATTTCTTTTTTTAAAATATTTATATTTTATGTATATGTTTGCCTGAATGTGTGGGTATGCACAGCGTGGTGTGTTGGTGCCCATGGAGGTCAGAAGGCAAAGCAAGATCTTCTGGAACTGTACTTAAGAAGGATTGTGAGAAGCAAGCCCAGGTTCTCTGAAAGAGCAACAAATGCTCTTAACTGCTGGGTCATCTCTCCAACTTCTACACTGTATGTCTTTAACTTTTGGAAAAGAGTCCATAACTACTTAACTAATAAAGAAGTTACTCATCAAGTCAGGCTTCTTTGGTTCCATGTACATAGTGAAGGTCAATATATCATATACTTGCAATAAATATCTATATTTATTGTGGTACTACTCAGAAAAGTGAAGTAGAACTAGCCTAGGCGTCCATTAGCTGATGAATGGATTAAAACAACTGGCACACAATTCAGTGGAAGTTTATTAAGCTGTAAAGACAAGTCAATGATGGAAAGTCAGTCATGTATGGTGTATATACCTATAGCCCCAGCACAGGGGAGGTTGAGGCAAGAAGATAGTTGAGTTTGGGGTCCAGTCTGTGCTCAGCTATACTTTGAATGATTCTGCTAAAAACTAGGATTGGAGATTCAGTATCAGAAGTCATAGGACCTTCAGTCTGATGTAGTCATAGCTAGGCTTCATTTTGTTCCCAAATGCCTTGCATGCTTACATATTTGTTTTCTTCATTTAGAGGTGAAGTCTTCCTATATTCCCCAAACTTGGCTAGGCTCAAATTATCCCTCTACCCAAGTGTCTAAGTTGCTAGGACTATAGAAGAGGCACTCTGTGATATTGGGTTTTTTTCTTATTTATTTTGTGGTTTGCTGAAGATTGAACCACAAAAGTCCTGCACATTCTAGGCAAGTGTTCATCAGTGAACTACACCCCTAGCTTACCCAAATGACTTATTTTTATTTATATTTTCTGGTGTGCCCAAACTATGGCTTTTGTATGGCTTGGGCTTGTTAGTTCAATTATTTAATGTGGGTCATAGTAGTTTCTACCTGATGTTGAACTTTTGTTTTCAATGCTGTAAATTTTGCTTTGTGCATTTGGGAACTTGCCTGCATATGTTTGTGATTATTGTATCTTTTGACATTAGTATATATACCTGATATGATTAGAGACAATCAGTTTGTTTAGTTTACTACTTACATGTTGTACCTGTTCCATCAGTTTAATATATTTTTAAATTAATTTATTTTGTGTGTCTTTCCGTGCATGTATGTGTCTATATATGTGCCACACATACATTTGTATGTGAGAGAATAAATTGTAGGAATTGGTTCTAGAGGCCTGACTCAAGCTGTCAGGTTTGGTAGCAAATGTCTTCACCCACTAAGCCATCTTTCCAGCCCTTTTATATTTTTAATATGAATAGTATTTATTATGGACATCATTATGCAACTTGATCATGAATTTTATCTAGTCTGCCAGCCTTTCTCTTTTTATTAGTTTATTTCATGACTGTACAATAAGTGCTGAGCCGTCTTCCCAAGCCCCGAGTAGATATTTTTTGTAATGTTTAAATCCTCTTGTTGTCCTTTATTATATTTTTTAGTTATTTTCCTGTGGTGACCATAAGAATTACAATTACCTTTTTAATTCAAGCCAATATAGTTCAGAATAACACTATCTTAATTTCAATGGTATATGCATTTTCGACTGTGTATATGCCTTCCTTTCTTTGTACAATTATTATTGTACACATTACATTTTATGTTATCTAAGCCAATCATTTGTATAATTGTTGAATTTTTAATCATCTTTGTAATATTAGAGAATAAGAATTATAAACACAAAGTACAATGTTATATTTACTAATATAATTGTTTTTATCTCTTCAAATATGCTTTTACCACATTGTTTATTTCATAATAAATGTCATCTGTTCTTTTTTTATAAGGCAGATGTGGTAGCAATTCATTTTAAGACTTTTTAAAGAAATTCTATTTCATATTTTCAATATATAGGATTTGTTTTGCAAAGCAGGTTATAGAAAAAATGTCTTGAAGTCAAAGGCTATTAAAAGGACCAATTATAATTCAACTTATAATTGCTTTTCTCTTTGCAACAAAATATATAAAAGCCATGTTTGCGTTTTGCTGGAGCAATCAAAAGGAAACTTTTGGATTTCCAATTTAAGTGTATCACTGCATTGACAGCCTCCAGCTCCTAGAAACAGCTCTAACTTTATATTTTATCTTTTGATCCAGAGTTAAATGCCCTTAATTATTTACAACATGTAGAATACTATTGTAACCAGAATTCTAAATTAATTAGCTATTTAAAATTCATCTGTACGGAAAATAGATAAATCCTTTTCTACCATAAAATTGATAGAAAAACTAAAGAAACATACTGAAATTGAAATAAAAATATTTTATCCTATGAATGTCTACTAATAAATTAATTGATGTAAGTATCCCCATAATACAAAAAGATCATTTTTGTAAAAGAGAGTCTATCATTTGGACTCAAATTTTCAAAGACTTTGGGAAATAATGCCAAACAATAAACTCCATTCTTAGTAAGATCATAAATCAAAATCATAATGTACACTTATACTATACCCTCTACATCTCAGGGAATGTTGTAGAAGAGGGTCTGGACGTATGTAAGAGCCAAAAGATGGGGTAAATGGCTACAAAACACTATTCCCTAGACTTGATATAACCATTGTATCAACCATTTGCTCATATAAACTGTATTATTAATTTTTCTACAGATGATACCTTGAATATGTGGGTTATTTAGATTAATAGCTACCTATCTTCCTTTTTAGGGACACAAAGCCCACCTTTGCTGAAAGGGCTGACGCTTGGGTCTGCAAAGTTCATTAGCATTAATAGTTTTCTCTGTCATCTTTACTATTTTCATTTAACCTTTGGATCAGATTTCTGTTAGTCATTTAAGGAAAGCCTGTGCCAGATTTAGGTAGTACAAGGTTAATTTCCCCCCAAACTTACTCAGTAGCTCTCCTGCCCTTCCAAGGCTGAAGGCACAAAGATAAGAGTAACTAAAAGCTAAAGGGGGCGTCTGGACTGGACTTTGTGATTACATACATGCATTACAGCCACCAAGTTTCACATCCCATTCCAGTTCACTCTTTTTCTAAACCAATCCCACCCCCTTCTCCCTCTTGCTTAAGGACAAAAAGAGCTTAAAACTTTTAGTGACTGTAGCTCAGGCTGGCTCTGAACTTGGAATGTTCCTGCCTTGGCTTCCTCAGTGCTAAGAGTAGAAGTATCTACTGCAATGCTTGATTCTTCTTAAAAATGTAATCATAAACATAAATACTAGTAAAAATGTAAATAAAATGTGGTCCTATGTTTTTGAACTTTGTTGAAAATCCTTGGCATTTCAGACCTGCCTCTGGAAGAACATAAATATGATCAAGTTACCTTTTTCTGAGTCTGATTTCTCCATTTTATTTTGTTTTTGTTTTTGTTTTTTGTTTTTTGTTTTTTTTTTTTTGAGACAGGGTTTCTCTGTATAGCCCTGGCTGTCCTGGAACTCACTCTGTAGACCAGGCTGGCCTCGAACTCAGAAATCCGCCTGCCTCTGCCTCCCAAGTGCTGGGATTACAGGCGTGCGCCACCAGTGCCCGGCTCTCCATTTTATTTTATTTTATTTTATTTTTTTATTTTTTTATTTTTTTTAATTTTTATTTTCTATATTCTATGTTTACATTCCAAAGGCTTTCCCCTTTCCCAGCTCCCCCCCACCATACGTCCCATAATTCCTCTCCCCCCCAACTATTCCCCAATCATTCCCCCTCCCCCCACGGTTTCTCTGTTCTGGGTCTACAAAACTGGATCCAATCTTTACAGGCCCAGGATCCTCTCCTTTCTTCTTCTTGGGAATCATTTGACTTGCTAATTGTGCCTTGAGTATTTAGGGCTTCTGGGCTCATTAATATCCACTTATCAGTGATTGCATTTCATGTGTATTCTTTTGTGATTGGGTTAACTCACTCAGGATGATATTTTTCAGATCCAACCATTTGCCTACAAATTGCATGAATTCATTGTTTTTAATTGCTGAGTAGTATTCCATTGTATAAATATACCACATTTTCTGTATCCATTCCTCCTTTGAGGGATATTTGGGCTCCTTCCAATTTCTGGCTATTATAAACAAGGCTGCTATGAACATAGTGGAGCATGTGTCTTTATTGTATGCAGGGGAATCCTTTGGGTATATGCCCAGGAGTGGTATGCCAGGGTCCTCTGGAAGTGACATGCCCAATTTTCTGAGGAACCGCCAAACTGATTTCCAGAGTGGTTTTACCATTTTTAATCCCACCAACAGTGGAGGAGTGTTCCTCTTTCTCCACATCCTCGCCAGCACTTGTTGTCAATCTTGAGTTTTTAATCTTAGCCATTCTGACTGGTGTGAGGTGGAATCTCAGGGTTGTTTTGATTTGCATTTCCCTGATGACTAATGATGTTGAACATCTCTTAAGGTGTTTCTCAGCCATCCGAATTTCTTCTGGTGAAAATTCTTTGTTTAGCTCTGTACCCATTTTTTGATAGGGTTATTTGGTTCTTTGGGGTCTAACTTCTTGATTTCTTTGTATATAGTGGATATTAGCCCTCTGTTGGATGTGGGGTTGGTGAAGATCTTTTCCCATTTTGTTGGTTGCCATTTTGTCCTTCTGACAGTGTCCTTTGCCTTGCAGAAACTTTGTAATTTTATGAGGTCCCATTTGTCGATTCTTGATCTTAGTGTGTAAGCTATTGGTGTTCTGTTCAGGAACTTTCCCCCTGTGCCCATGTCCTCCAGGGTCTTCCCAAGTTTCTTTTCTAATGGTTTCAGTATGTCTGGTTTTATGTGGAGGTCCTTGATCCACTTGGAGTTGATCTTAGTGCAAAGAGATAAGAGTGGGTCAATTCACATTCTTCTGCATGTTGACCTCCAGTTGAACCAGCACCATTTGTTGAAAAGGCTATCTTTATTCCACTGGATGGTTGTGGCTCCTTTATCAAAGATCAAGTGACCATAAGTCTGTGGTTTAATTTCTGGGTCTTCAATCCTATTCCATTGATCTACTTGCCTGTTGCTGTACCAATACCATGCAGTTTTTAACACAATTGCTCTGTAGTACTGCTTGAGGTCAGGGATAATGATTTATTTTATTTTATTTTATTTTATTTTATTTTATTTTATTTTATTTTATTTTATTTTATTTTATTTATTTATTTATTTATTTTATTTGGTTTTTTGAGACAGGGTTTCTCTGTGTAGCCCCAGCTGTCCTGGAACTCACTCTGTAGACCAGGCTGGCCTCGAATTCAGAAATCCACCTGCCTCTGCCTCCCAAGTGCTGGGATTAAAGGTGTGCACCACCACTGCCCAGCTGGTTTCTCCATTTTAAAAAAGTACTTTTATTATACACATAAAATTGTTCCCATTTTAAGCCGGGTGGTAGTGACGCACACCTTTAATCCCAGCACTTGGGAGACAGAGGCATGTGGATTTCTGAGTTTGAGGACAGCCTGTTCTACAGAGTTCCAGGTCAGCCAGGGCTACACAGAGAAACCCTGTCTCGAAAAAAAACAAAAAAAAACAAAAAAAAAATTGTTTCCATTTTTATCATTCTATGATGCTGCTTCTCTTGCATGGCTTGAACCTGTGGCCATACATGCTTATACATGTATGTATAGCCCTGTGGGTATTTTTAAATTTTAAATGCCTGTTGTTTTATTTTATCTAATATTTTCATTTATTCACTTTAAATTCCATTCACTGCACCTGTAGTCACCCCTCCCCTTCTTTGAGCCAGTAGGGCTCCCCTAGGTATCCCCCACCCTATCACTTCAACTCTCTATGAGGCTAGGTGCTTCTTCTCCCAGTGAGGCCAGACAAGGAAGCCCTGTTAGTAGAGGATATCCCACATTCAAGCAACAGGTTTTGGGATAGCCCCAGCTCCAGTTGTTGGGGACCTACAAGAAGACCAAGCTGCACATCTGCTACATGTATAAGGGGAGGCCTAGGTCCAGCACAATGACTTCCCTGCGCTCTGCATGAATGCAAAGTCACATACACACTGGACCACTCTGATCCAACATGCCCACTGCCCCCATCTGCTCTAGTTGTTCAGGACCCTCATGAAGACCAAGCTGCACATCTGCTACATACATGCAGGGAGGCATAGGTCCAGCCTGTGTTCATTGGTTGGTAGTTCAAACTCTGAAAGCCCCAAGAGTCCTGGTTAGTTGACTCTGTTGGTCTTCCTGTGGAGTTTATCTCCTTCGGGGCCTGCAATCCTTCATCCTATTCTTCCGTAAAAGTCCCCCAGCTCCATCCACTGTTTGGCTGTGGGTGTCTGTATCTGAATCAGCTGCTGGGTAGAGCCTCTCAGAGGGCAACATGCTCTTGATGCATAACAGAGTATCATTAACAGTATTAGGGATTGGTGATTGCCCATTGAAGGGGTTTCAAGTTGGGCCGGTTACTGGCCATTCCCTCAGTCTCTGCTCCCTCTCCTCTGCCTGCATTTCTTGTATGCAAATTTTAGACGGAAAGGTTTGTGGGTGTTGTTGGTATCTCTATTATTCCACTGGGGTTCCTGACTGGCATTAGGAAGTGGTCTCTTCAGGCCACTAGTCTACTTGCCAGGATAGTCATTATTATACCTTACAGGGGTCACTCCTAATGACTTTTATCCCTTAGCAAACCTGCTTAGTTAAGGTTTCCATTGTTCTGAACAGATCCCATGACCAAGGCAACTCTTATAAAGGCCAACATTTAATTGGGGCTGACTTACAGTTCAGCGATTTAGTACATTGTCATCATGGTGGGACATATGGTGGCATGCAGGCTGGAGAAGGAACTGAGTGTTGTGCTTGTTGATCCAACTGCAGCCAGGAGAGCCTATCTTCCAGGCAGCAAGGAGGAGGGTCTCAAAGCCCACCCATACAGTGACAGACTTCCTCCAACAAGTCCTTCCTACTCTAATAAGACCACACACCCCAGTAGTGCCACTCCTTGGGCCAAGCATATTCAAATCACACCTGTTGTACTATGAAAACTAGCTAGCAGGAATAAGCTTCCTGGTCAGTACCAACTTGATTTCTCCAAGTCTTGTGACCAAAGTGTGTGGTATCTTCTGAAATAAGGTATATTACTATCACATTCTTTTGGGCAATCAAGAGCATTGGTAAAAGGTTGTATTGATCTGGGAGTCTCTGGGACCTCTATGACCAAAAACTTGAAGGGAATTATCCCACACCTGGCACTGAGCTTTTTTATTTGATGGCCTATGACTTCTAAGGGGAGCTTTAGCCCCTAGGTAAGATAACTCCTTTTAAATGCTTACATGTGCATATGGAAGCTTATAACAGTAGTTTACTTATAGCTTTGTCAAATATCCTTAGGGTAGTTACTCCCTCCCCTAATCCTCTTACTTTTCCTTTTCTTTCAACCCCTCCTCATTTTCCCTGACCACCTTTTTTTTTTTTTTTTTTTTTTTTTTTTTGGTTTTTCGAGACAGGGTTTCTCTGTGTAGCCCTGGCTGTCCTAGAACTCACTCTGTAGACCAGGTTGGTCTCCAACTCAGAAATCCGCCTGCCTCTGCCTCCCAAGAGCTGGGATTAAAGGTATGCACCACCACCACCACCACCACCACCACCACCACTGTCTGGCTCTTGACCACCCTCTTCTTTCTCTCTTCAGTTACATCTTTCTTCCCCTCTGTGACCTACTTTCAATTTCCTGGTTTCTTTAGGTACATGCAACTCTTCTTTTTAATTCCTCCAAATATGTACTCAAGGTAGCTAATAAAAAAATTAAAGTTATACTCACATTTTGGAGAGCCTGGTTGTCACACATGGTTTATACCAATGTTAACCATTTAATTTGATATCCAAGCTATACAAAACTTGAATGTTAATGGGTTATTTGGTGATTACACCAGCATAGCAGCTTTAAATTAGCAGTGCCATGTCAACTATAATTTATGGTTATCCCCATTTCATATATGTTGAGAAAACAAGAAACACAGAGAGTTCTCTAATTATTAGTTGCAATTCCTTCACATGGTTTTGTTTTGTTTTGTTTTCCTTGTAGATGCAGTGTGTGTGGAGAGTAATACCGTGTCATGCCAGCAATCTCCAGCCAGTAAGAAGGGGATGTTCACAGATGATTTACACAAGCTGGTGGATGACTGGACAAGAGAAACAGTAGGACATTTTCCTAGTAAGCCAAGTTTAAACCAACTCAAACAGAGCCAACAAAAATCAGAGGCAGAAAACTGGAACAAGTTAAGCGAAGTAAGTTGCTTATCATCATCCTCTTTATAAAAAATTTAAAACTATAAAAATTGATTTGGGTCTATGATTATAGTTATTGTGCAAAAATGGTATGACAATGACATTGAGACTTTTGATTTATTTAGATTTATCATGTCTTTGAGAAAATTATCCTTCAGACCAAGACTTGTCAAATTTTATGAAGGGGACCCATTAGTAAACATTTTAGACTTTCTAAGCCACAAGGTTACAAGAATCAATTTGATTCTAATACAAAAATCAGTCTAGCCAGGCGTTGGTGGTGCATGCCTTTAATCCCAGCACTTGGGAGGCAGAGGCAGAGGCAGGCAGATTTCTGAGTTCAAGGCCAGTGTGGTCTACAGAGTGAGTTCCAGGACAGCCAGGGCTACACAGAGAAACCCTGTCTCGAAAAAACCAAAAAGAAAAAAAAATCAGTCTAAGAAAATGTGTAAGCAAATGGTTGTGGCTCTGTTCCCACATGATTTATGGACTGTTCCTCCAGTGAAGTCCTTCCCATTTGTAGCATTCTAATTTAGTTTTCCTTAACAAATCAGTTTCCTGTGCTTAAAAGAACAAACATGCTTTATGAAAAGAGGTGGTAGGCCAAAATTTGATGGCTCTAGTTTTATGTTATTCTCTGTCTAAAGATATGAAATATGCCAAAAGAATTCATCTAGAGAGAGGGTTAATCTGATGGTACAAAAAGAATTAAGGGTTGAGGAAAAGATATCCTATGTTGCACATCAATGTCCTTAAACCCAAAAAGATATCTGAACTATCTCCATTTAGCACAAAAACAAGCTTAAGGCTGTGGAAGGTAAAATATTACGAGGACTATCAAGTTTATAGAAAAAAGATGATAGTTATTTCACATGGCCATACAAGATAAGAAGTGCATATAAACCCTATTAAAAAATGGGGTGCAGAGCTAAACAAAGAATTTTCACCTGAAGAACTTCGGATGGCTGAGAAGCACCTTACGAAATGTTCAGCATCATTAGTCATTAGGGAAATGCAAATCAAAACAACCCTGAGATTTCACCTCACACCAGTCAGAATGGCTAAGATAAAAAACTCAGGAGAAAACAGGTGTTGGCAAGGATGTGGAGAAAGAGGAACACTCCTCCACTGCTGGTGCGGTTGCAAGCTGGTAAAAGCACTCTGGAAATCAATCTGGCGGTTCCTCAGAAAACTGGACATGACACTTCCGGAGGACCCAGCCATACCACTCCTGGGCATATACCCAGAAGATTCCCCAGCATGCAATAAAGACACATGCTCCACTAAGTTCATAGCAGCCTTATTTATAATAGCCGGAAGCTGGAAAGAACCCAGATGCCCCTCAATGGAGGAATGGATACAGAAAATGTGGCATATTTACACAATGGAATACTACTCAGCAATTAAAAATAATGAATTCATGAAATTCTTAGGCAAATGAGTGGAATTAGAAAATATCATCCTAAGTGAGGTAACTCATTCACAAATGAACACACATGGAATGCAATCACTAATAAGTGGATATTAATTAGCCCAGAAGCTCTGAATACCCAAGACACAATTCACATATCAGATGATTCCCAAGAAGGAAGGAAGGAGAGGGCCCTGGTCCTGAAAAGGCTTGATGCAGCATTGTAGAGGAGTACCAGGACAGAGAAGTAGGAGGGGGTTGATTGGAAAATGGGCGGAGGGAAGAGGGCTTATGGGAATTATGGGGAGGGGGTACCCAGGAAAGAGAAAATCATTTGGAATGTAAACAAAGACTATAGAAACAAAAGAAGTACATATAAGTGGTATATGGGAAGATGTTCACAGTGTATTTTGAAGTGGGAAGAAGATAGATTCATCTAACAGAATATATAAAATAATATTATTTAGGCAAAATTATATGTTAGGCATATGTTTGTGAATATATAAATATTAAAAGCCCTGAACACTATGTTAGAAGGTAGAATTTGGACCTTATTTTATTTTGTACTTTTTGTGTTCAAATTTTTAAAGTAAGCTATATTTTTTCAAAGTAAGAAAACCTATTAAAATGTGAAATGTAAGAATTTAAGCCCTCATAGTTGGAAGATATCTCTGATTATATTATTTTGTGTATAGTTGGTAATAGATATAGTCATTGAACATAATTTAATAAAGAACATATGAAAATACTTTCATTTGCTGAGGTTGTAGCTTAGTGGTAGAGCACTTGTCTGGCAATTAAGAAGACTTGGATTTGATATCATTCACTATGAGAAAAAAGGAAGAAAAATTAGTAGTCTTCTTTAAACAGGACATGATGATGTACATCTGTTGGCCCAGAACTTGGAAGGCTAAGTTAAGAGTATCTTCAGTTGGTGCCTGAGCCACACAGGATGATGTTATCTAAAAAAGATCTATTTTTAATGTTTGTTACAAGATATTTTCTGTCCATTCACATTGAGGTAGTGAGAGGCCAATGATTGGAAGGGAGGAGCTAAAGGAAGTGGAGAGAGAGAGAGAGAGAGAGAGAGAGAGAGAGAGAGAGAGAGAGAGAGAGAGAGAGAGAGAGAGAGATCAAGTTGAGTAGAGCAGGGAAGGAGAGGCAGATAACCAAATGGCTTCAGATGTATTTCTGGTGTTTAGGAGAGGTTAAAAGTATTGGGGTAAGACTTTATCATTGTAAATTGGCTTTATGAAATTAGGAGTTTCTTATATATAAATATATTTGGTTAACTATTCAAGTTTAAGAGTCATGCTTTACTGGATACTTGGAAGGAGTGGGTGCTGGGCAGAAGTGTGGGACTCCGGCCACTTACAGAGCCTATGGCGGAGAGGAAATACAGCCGCGATGCTGTGAGAGCTAGCTGAGAGAGTCACCCTGAGCCGGACGCACTGGGACTTGGTGCAGAGGCTCGGCAGGGTGGCACTCTTTTTTAATTAATTTCTGTTACAAATGTTAAATAAAACTATTCAAAACTTAGATTCCTTAACTAGTAAGCAATGTATCTGCTTGGGAGATGTATGTGTTTGTCTTATTCCTGGCACAGGTAATGCTCACATAGTATCATTACTGTTGAAATCTGAGCTCCTTCAGAGGCATTGCAAGGCCTAAATGTGTTTTTTCTGCCAATGAGAAATTTTGAGTATGGTTTGAAGGAAGGCTGTGTCAACTAGTTGGATGGTGATTTATTGTATAAAGTAGGATGTTCACAAGAGTGAGGAGAAAATTATGTGTGAATAAAAGTGGTGAAGATCTTTTAACAGATCTGGGTCCCAGTGTCAGTCAGTCATTTATAAGATGTATGACTTCATGTCTCTTTGCCTCAGAGTTTGTGTATTTAAAATGTGAATAATCCTTGCAGGATTACTGTAAACATTTAGATAGCACCTACAGAGTTAGACCATCACATCACAGGGGTTACTTATATGTGGTAACTGTTTTCTACTTTAGATTTGGTTGGTTGTATATTTGTGTAGAGGATCAACTAGTGTTCTTGCACAGTACTGTTCTGTAGCCCTACTTAGCCACTTTTGTTTACATACTCATGTATCAAGCCTTTATTGTGTGCCAGGTGCTCTGCTAGACACAAGTAAAAAACAAATACATCTATTAAATCACAATTATAATAACTACAAAAAGAGGTATAAGGGAATATCATATATTTAGGGAAACTTGATCTACTAAAACTTGGTAAATGAGGGCCAGCCAGATGCTCCAATGTGTAAAAACACTTGTTGCCAATCCTAAAATCAATTCCAAGAACCCACATGGTAGAAGGAAAGAACTGAGTCCCACAAATTGTCATCTGACCTCCACATGCAATTGTAAGTGGTTAAAGAAAGGTTCTCTGATAAAGTGATTATTGAATTGCGATCTAAAGGAAGAGTTAGGTGTTAACTAGTTCTTCATTCCTACCTAAGGAAATAGTATGTGGAAAAGCCTGCTGTGAAGAAAGAAACATGAAGGACAGATGCAAAGTAAGCCAGTCTGGCTGAAGTGAAGAGAACAAGGGGTGGTAAACAATGAATCTAAGGAGTAGAATGGGCTCTCAAATGTGGTCGTGGGAAGGAATCCTGTTTTAAGAAAGATGGATTGCTATGGTGCCCCAGGTCATTAATAGGATGAGGCTTGAATCACTGTTCGTTTGTTTTGAGAAGAGCACTGACTGAAGCAAGAAGACAGAATTTGGTGCGATCAGGATCAGTGTTTTCCAGACAATCAGGAGTTAGTCACAGTAGACTAATTGATATTTGAGAAAGAAGAGACAAGATTTAGTAATTGAATGACTGTATGATTTTGTTAGTAGTGGCTGCTGACTGTGTATTATTCCTGGATGCTGATACTGAAATTGTGCTTATGAGCGGATATGGTAGTATAGGGGATGATTATCTGTTTGGGCATTTGAATCAGAGATATCTTAGGAATATTCAAAAGTAAACTTAACAACCTCTGTAATTCAGTCTTTTAAAAAAGCATACTATTGTTTTTAAAACAATAATACTCATTACATAACCAATGAAAAAAAGTAATTTTTATGATACCATTTTCAGATTCCACAACCCCAAAAGGTAAATGTTAGATCTCAGATTATTTTCTATAAGTATACATGGCTGCATAGAAATAACCATATTCAAATGTGATCACACTACATTATCATTTTGAATCAGAAGCATTAAACTTAATTTTACCTTTCCAGAAAGAAAATACTGATACAAAATGCTCAACTTTATATAAAATATTTTGTAACTAAACATATATTGTCATTCATTGTTAAGTAAAACTTAAAAAAACTTTTTCCTAACTTACATTGAAAGTTTCTAACAAAAGTGTAAGTTTAGTTTTAACTTGAACTAAGAATTTGAGGCTCCTAAGATAATTATTTACATCCATTGGAATCATTATTCCTATGTGCATTATGAATATATTATAATCTCTATACATATGTTTAATCGCAATATTAAACAGGAATATATCTTTTTAGTACTGCCAAAACACAGTTGTCTTATGGTTTCTAGTTTAATTTAGAACAGAGTGCTAGGAAGGCAGCTTAATCAGTAAAGTACTTACCATGAAAGTGTGAGGATTTGAGTTTAGGCCTTAGAACCCATATGAAAAAGCTGGGTGTGTGTGGTGTATGCATAACTAACAGCACTGGGCAGAAAGAGACAGAAGAATTCTTGGAGATTGTTAACTAGCCAGTCCTGCCTATTTAGTGAGCCTCAGGCCAGTGACAGACTCTGCCTCAATAAACAACTTGGATAGCACCTGAGGAATAACACCTAAAGTGGATTTCTTGCTTGCATGTGTCCATAAGTTCACATGCGTATACACACCACACACACAAGAAGTAAACGTGTAAGAATATAACAGAAGGGCTAAAGAGATGGATGATGAATCAGGCATTAAAAGCATTGGCTGCACTTTAAGAAGACTTTGATTTGATTCCCAACACCCACATGGTGGCTTACTTCTCTCTGTAACTTCAGTCCCAGATGATCTAGTGTCCTCTTCTGGCCTCCATGAGTAATGCATACACATATTACAAATATACATGCATACATAAATATATATATATATATATATGTGTGTGTGTGTATATATATATGTATATATACACACACATATATAAATATACACACACACACACACACACACACACACACACACACATACACACACGCATGCAGGAAAAAGACCCATACAAGTAAAATAAAATAAAAAGATTATAACAGAAGTGTCGGGCTTTAAGATAGTGAAAAGGAAACAGAGATGTTTACTGAGCATTTACTATATGTTAGGTCCCCTTGTTACACTAATTATGTTCCTCTGTCTAGAGGATCGTACAAGTAAGATGGTCTATTTTATGCATATAGTCTAAAAGAACATTTGTGGCTGGCAGAATGAAGTAAAAGCAAAATTATAGTGTTGGCATGAGTAAAGTAGGGGCTAAAATGTAAGCAGGGAGTTAATATGGGCCTTGGAGTTACCTAGGAAGCGTTGAAATCCCTGTCTCACTTGCTTGGTGACCTTGGATTACTTACCAATTTTAATTTCTGTTTCCTTATCTGAATAGTGTCTATACCGAAAGGCAGGGCAGATAGGAAGATATGATGAAGTAAAGAATGTTACTCATGGCTCAGTGGTTAAGAACACTGACTGCTCTTCCAGAGGTCCTGAGTTCAGATCCCAGCAACCACATGGTGGCTCTCAACCATCCGTAATGGGATCCGATGCCCTCTTCTGGTGTGTCTGAAGACAGCTACAGTGTATTTACGTACATTAAATAAATAAATCTTTAAAAAGAATGTTATTAATGCATAACTCACACAAAGGTGCTCCACTCAATGTAATAGAAGAAGGAATAAGGCAAAAAGAATAAGCGTAGATGGGCGTGGTGGTGCACGCCTGTAATCCCAGCACTTGGGAGGCAGAAGCAGGTGGATTTCTGAGTTCAAGGCCAGCCTGGTCTACAGAGTGAGTTCCAGGATAGCCCGAACTATACAGAGAAACCCCGTCTCGGAAAAACCAACCAACCAACCAACCAAACAAACAAACAAACAAAAAAAAACCCAGAATAGGTGTAGAGACTGAGAAAAGAATGTGCCATATGAACTGATGTTTTGTTTTTATGTTTGTTTTTGTTAGAGTACTCCATCTACTATGGGATACACATCAAACTGGATTTCTTCTCTCTCCCAAATTCGAGGAGCTGTTCCAACTTCCTTGCCACAAGGACTCCCACTCCCTTCATTTCCTGGGCCATTAGCATCATATGGAATGCCTCACGTTTGTCAGTATAATGCTGTGGGCCCTGCAGGCTATCCAGTACAGTGGGTCGGAATTTCGGGAACAGCACAGCAGTCTGTTGTGCTCCCTACCCAATCTGGAGGACTCTTCCAGCCCGGGATGAATTTGCAGTCATTTCCATCTCCACCAGTGCAGAATCCAGCTTCAATCCCTCCTGGTCCTAAATGAATCCAAGTCGATGCTGAAGAAAGGAGAGAGAACTTTCAGAACACCTGTGATGCTACACTTTCTTCTTGAGTTCTGCCATATTTTCTCTCATCCATGTCTACTTTAAACTGTGGTTTGTTTTTTTTTTGTTGTTGTTGTTGTTCCAATGTGATATTTGATACAGCTCATCATTCTGTAGTTAATGTGCAATTTGCACAAAGAATACTATACACGGAGATGTTTTTTCACTTCAACTCCTATCCTCTTTGATACTTGATTTTTAAAAAATACTGTTCCGAATGCTTTACTAGCTCGGCTTAAGTGTTACCATTTCCAAGACACCTTCCATGTGTTGCGGAGACACGCTCACCTTGCCCAACCTCTTTTTTATGCTGCTACCAGCAGTTGTATGAGACTTCTCTTTAACATGTGTAAAAAAAAAGTATGTGGATTGGTTCTCCCCAAATGTAGATGATGTAAGACCCTCCATTAGCCAGTCTTGTGGGATTCGTCAAGTCTGTCTTAGTTTTACTTTTCACAGAAGACAGTAACTGGCTGCAGGATATGTTTTGATGTATAAATGTAGTAGACTTTTGTCAAGCAGTACAAAACCTGAGTGTTTTTAATGTGATTTTCTCCCCGTCATCACAGCAGGAGGAGTGAGGGCTTGTTTGGAGTGAGGCGGAGGGAAAAGGCAAAAGCAGAACTGTAACAGTTCCTTGAACCTACAGCTACTAGAGCTGCCTCTGGGTTTCAGTAATAACCCAAAGCAGCCACCTTTTCTCATGTGCACACACTTTGGTTTTGAGCATCCGAGAGGCACTGGTTTGGCTTGCATTCTTTTGCTAGGTACTGCAGCTGATGTGAATCTCATTTGGGGGGTAATCCTTGCAATCCTAACCAAGGAGATTCAGGTTAACACTTCTGTTAATCCATTCTTCTAAAGTGAAATGTACTTGACACACTAGGGTTTGTAGCTTTTGAGACTTTTGCATAAAACACTGGCTTTACAGGGTTCTAAGAGATGTAGGATACACACTGTCCTGCAGTGAAATAGTACACCCTAGGATGATATTATTTAAATTGCCTTTAACCTTTTTTGATGACAATGTTTGGGTTGTTATCATTTCTTACTAGTGTCTATAGAGTTAGAACATTTTAGATCTTAGATGTGTTTGTCAGCCTCTTGAGAATTTGAGAGACTTCACTGTCAAGTTGCACTTTACTGGGTTTTATCCAGTTTTTGGAGGAAGGGAGGCAGTGTCAAAATGTACACCTTTGGTTTTTAGAAAGGTTAACTTTAGTAATCTTAAGCGCTAGTCACAGGGTTACCTAATTTTCAGTCTGTGAAACCCAAATAGAATTTTTACTTGGTTTATATCAACTCCTCTGTATACATGTTCAAATGACTTACCATTCATTGAAACTTTGAAAGTCCTTTCAAACACATGTTTTCCTATTTAGGAATTCTCTTGGTAACCATTCCAGATTGTGGTCTTTGTTTCTGTTAACCAATTTTCCTCCATATTCCGCTAAAACCTACCCCCCATGGGCTTGCCAGGAAGTGAGAAAACTTAATGGGTGTGCTTTTTCCCATACAATTCCATACTTTGTGACATTCAGTACCCTTTTTAAAATTTGTCTTACATTGCTTAACTGAAGACCACACCCGCCATCACATTTTTGTCACTGTTTCTGGGGGCATTCCATGGATTGCTATTGGTAAGAGCCACAGTTTCTTTTCCTAAGACATCAAATTTTACATGAGTCCAGATCATATGCATGGGTTCCTCAAATTCCTTCCATGGTATTGCTTTGGATTTGAAGTGATTTTTAGGCTCTTCCTGTAGTGCAATTACTTGCATTGTAGTGTTTTCCACAGTGCTCCTAAACCCCATAGTTCTTTAAAACTGCTTGTTTCATTATCAGTTGGATTTGTGTAATTATATTGGACTAAATAACCCATAGGGTGAAATACAACAGGTTTTGAGACTGGATCTCCTCTAGTTGCAATCCTTTTAAACAGTGTGCCCCATGGTGAAAACAAATTCCACGGGTGACATGTATAATTCCATTTACTAATGGCTGCTCTACATAGTATGTCCTGTGTTTTGTTACACATCTCAGTTTTACATATAATTAATTGTTCTTGTTTGCCTGCAGATGTTTGCAGTGCCTTGTAATATTTAGAATCTTTTCAGGTTTTGCTGGAAAGAAAAGTCATCTTCTAAATTTTGAAGATGGGACTAGTGTACTGCTGTCTCCATGCTGACTGCAGTATCTGGGTTAACATATATGTTACATATACATTATGCATATGTAATGTGTAGAAGTTAAAGCTTACTAAAAAAGGGAGTGTGCAGAAATGAAAATAATGCTATTCACTTTGCTGTGGGGTTTTCTTTACTTTCCCTCATTGCTTTTTGATTTGATTCAGATTATAGTCACTTTGATTGTAAATATTGATTAGTTTTCTAGGTGGGAATTTTATATTATTTCATAATTTTGATAAGTCTTATAATTGTGCTGTTTCCATCCTTGCCTGAGGTACTTTTCCTCCCCCATAAATATGAATTCCAGATAACACTCAGAAGTACCCTTTGTCTTTAACAAAAAGCCTAGTACATATAATAAGCCTTCTGTTCATTTCTAGAAAGCGTGCAAACCTGTCCCTTTTGCTTTCTTTCTTGTAATCAATACAAAGGTTGCACTTAGCCACCATCTTGTAATGTTTCCTTGCGAGATAGTCTGTATGTCCATCCATTCTGTTTCCCTCTCCAAGCGCACATCTGATGAGCAGCATTGTGTCCTCATGTATGTATGGCGGGCAACATGAGCTTGTCACCAAGAAGCACTGCTCTTGGGTCTGTGGAGTTGGGTATGACAGAAGACTGGAACCAGTACTGCTGTATTCAGTGCAGAACCCTCCATACACCTGGAGCAGTCTTAAATCTAAGCAATTTGCTGTAGTTTCACAAATATCCCTGCAGTTTTTCATCTCTTCCTTGCTTATATCTATATCAATATCTATATCTAATAGTTTGACAGGAAACCTAACTGTGACCATTTAAAAGGCACTCACGCTGTGATTTTTGGGTTGCGTGTAGAGTGTTTTCTAAGGTCTGATGCGATGTTATCGTCTGAGCACCCCGGATTTACTTGCAGTCCAGTTACTTTTGTTTATCTACCTCGTTTTTCAGTACTGTTTTAGGTGCACAAGGAAATGTTGCCTGTGAAACTTGCTTTTATGCCTTGATTCTTTGTGTTAGTGTAGATTCTCAATCTGGCTTGCCTTTTTTTTTTTTTGTCCTAGCACTCACCATGCATGTGGGATGAGAGGAACCATCATTCTGCCACCAATCTGTGTTTAAGCGATGACAGCCGTGCACCTGCGTATAATAAAGTTAGGGGATTGGGGGATGGAAATCAAAGAGAGAAAATAAATTGGTGGCAATACAGGACTTAGTGGTGGGAGTTAGTTTTCAAATGTACTGAGGTGGGACAGCCCTAGTGCCCCCAACTTCATATGTACTGGTGATGCTTTCTCACTCAGTGCCTAAAGGGCTATGGGTTGTAATTGCTTTAACTACCACAGTGAAATACTTGACCTCTTAGGGCAGTGACCCATCTTCAAAATGTTAGCAGACTGCCTGGTATTTACAGTGGACAGTTTGTTATCTTAAAATGGCAGAATGCATTTCATTTGAATCATAGTTGGTAGTAAGCCTTTAGATAATTGCTTATCTAATCTCTCTGTAGTTTATGGAGTTGACTCTCTTTGCTGTATTTTCTAAGCATTGAAAATTCTCTTCCCCCCCCTTTAAAAAACTCAGCAAATGTTTGTAACTGGATATTCCTTGCTTCACATGTTTACTGTGTAACACTACATTTTTAATATTAGTATATACTGTATTTCAGTCATCATTTATAAGTACATTCCTGAGGTATATTTGCCATCAATTTGTGATTCAGTTACCTCACGTTTTGTTTAATTAAGAAAACCTGAGCCTTCTGAGGTGGTATGCAAGCCATTTTCTAGACTAGATTGGTTTTTTTTTTATCCATAGTTAATCAGGGACTTAACTTCCCTCCCTTTATTTAGAAAATATAATAGAAAGGTATGTATATATAGAAAAGACTTTTGATTTGGTAAATAAAATTCTAGGGTTAAAATTTAGAAATCTAACCCAAATTATGAAATGAAAATACTGAACATAGTACCAGTTCCTTTTCGGTAAAATGAGTGTGCAATTGGTATGGAGCCGTGCTTTCAGAGCACCCTGCAAAGAGTCTCTTTTTGTGTGTGTATGAAGGATGAATTCAGACATTGATCAGGGACCTTGACAACTGTCATGTGAATGAGCCCACAGTAGTAACCAGGTTAAAGCTATTTTCCACTGAGATGGTTGAAAGAATGTGCATGTCAACAGCTCTGAATCTGGGAGGTTCTCTGTGAAGTAAGACAACCCAGTCTGTTGAAAAGCTAAAGGCCAGGTGAGAGGGCGAGGGGAGCACACGCCCTGAAGGGAGCCGCACACTTGGCACCCTCCTAGCTTTCTTACATTGTGTTTCTTTCCACTCTAATTTAAGATTTAAGGTTGAGATTTGTAGTCTAGACCCCTCAGCAGTCAGAATGGATACAGTGACTGGTCAGAAAGTACAGTTGAAGGTCTGTCATGCTCAATCACTTAAAGCTATAATGTGTTTACTGCGAATATTAAGCATGTAGACCTAGTGCAGCATGGGAGCCACTCAGGAAGTTTATGCAATTAAACTTTCATGCATAATTTACCATGAAATATGTAGATTTCAGCCAATTCTCAATACTTAACATTTAGTTATATATGTGAACTCTCCTTTCTTAATTCGGGAATGTAGCATTATATAGAATGCTGTTGAACTTAATTTTAACCTTTTTTAACATTAACTTTTTTTTGGTAAGCCAAGTGATCTACCTTTCAGCAGTTGTCTGGTTTTGACTCGTCGAAACTGTGATTTTTATTTTAATTACTACCCAACTGTTGTTAAACATTTTGTTTCCTGGAATTTTGTTTTGAAATAAAAATAAAGGCTGTGTTAAATGAGTATGTCACCTTATTAAAATTCTGTCATACTTACTGCAGTCGTCTGTCTTGGGGGGGTGGGGGGTGGGGGGACCTGCCTCAGCCATGTCCTCCCTGTTGATTCACATGCAGTTCTCTCTAACACATTTCCAGTGGGCCTGCCTTCTCCACATTTACAAATGAGCCAGAGTTGTAACCTATTGTGTTAACCAAGGTTTCAACTGTGAATTGATTCACACAACAGTCCTGAATATAGGTCTCTACTTCATATGGCAAACTTAGGGGTGGGAAGAGTTTTCTAAGGGTCATATAGCTTGTAAGTGGTAAAGTCTAGAGTCAATCACAGGTCTATCTGACTCCATATCGTACATATGTAATAACCCAGTATACTGCATAACATACATAATCCAAGGAGACTAAGAACACATTTTCATTATTTGGATTCATATGCACGTTCTTTACATGTCTGTCATGAAACTGTCCCGTTCTTGTTCCTTATGAAAGACTTTATTTTCTTCCCTTCCAATGTTGAGCCATCTTTAGAAAAATAGATTTGGGGACCTGAGATGGTTAAGAATACTGGATGCAGACAATCCAAGTTCAATCCCCAGCACCCACATGTCAGCTCACAGGTGTCTATAAGTCCAGTTCCAGAGGATCTGGCACCCTTCCACAAACATGCAGGCAGAATGCCAAAGCACATAAAAACAAATCAATCTTTAAAAGAGAGAGAGAAACCACCTCCCTCCTATCACTTCTCGCTCATCAGTGTACAATGACTTTAGGAATTGTAATTTAAGAAACCTAGGTAGTAGGCACAATGCTAAGGACTAACAGCTTCAGTGAGAGTCCTTACTTAGCATTGTTAATAACTATTTTAACTCCACAATAGCATTGTGCCTACTACCTAGGTTTCTTAAATAATAGTAACTACTATTTAAGTAATTACTTAAATAACTCTTAATTAATCCAATAACTATTTTAACTCCACAAATCTCTCTTTTAAAAGAAAAATATGACTAAACATTACCCAGTTGTGTTCTTCCATTCCATTTTGTATTGGTATTACGAAATTGTAGACAAAACAGATATTTAGCTAACAGTGTTGGAGAATCAAAGTCTAACATTAGGCAGCTACATCCATTCAGACACGCGCGCGCACACACACACACACACACACACACACACACACAGAGAGAGAGAGAGAGAGAGAGAGAGAGAGAGAGAGAGAGAGAGAGAGAGAGAGCAAGGTGGGGGGAGCTCTGCATCACAGTATGGTAGGCAGGGAAGTAGAAAGGGAAATGGCTGGGTGAAGAAGGGGCCAATTGTATATAGCAGCCTAGTTCTGCGATAGCAAGTATGTAGAGCCAATAGAAAAGTTTTAATCCTTTCATGAGGGCAGTGTCCCATCTAATTCCAATGAGGCCCCACTACCTCCCAACACTGCCACATTGGGAACAAGCTTCCAGTAAAGATGCATGCCAGTAATTCCAGCATTCAGAGCGTAGTAACAAAAAGGTCACTGCCAGTTCAAGGCCAACCTGGGCTACATAGTGAAACCTTGATTCAAAGCAAAACAAAACTCCTTTGAGGGCCAGGCATGGTGGCACACCCCTTTAATCCCAGCACTTGGGCAGAGTCAAGCAGACCTCTGAATTCCAGACCAGCCATCACTGCATAGTAAAACAGTGTCTCAAAAAAAAAAAAAAGGAAAAAAATCCTTTGAATACTAAGATTTATGTCCTTGACAATGCAAAATGTATTTTGTGTAAATGTTTCCTATGTTTTAACTCATTTTAGTACAAATCAAAAGTTGTAAATCTCATCTAAGACTCAAGGCAATCCCTCACTGTGAACGTATAAAATCAAAAGCAAGTTATCAGACTTGGTATTTCATTAAGTGCCTGCTATGCTCACGATACTAGTAACGAACCCGGGAAAAGCTGGGGAAAAACAAATTTCATAGGACATCTGCTTTCAAAATACAAGAGAAAAGGAGAAATAGGATAGATACTTCCTTCCTCTCTTTCTTTCTTTCTTTCTTTCTTTCTTTCTTTCTTTCTTTCTTTTTTGTTTTTGTTTTTGTTTTTGTTTTCGAGACAGGGTTTCTCTGTATAGTCCTGGCTGTCCTGGAACTCACTTTGTAGACCAGGCTGGCCTCGAACTCAGAAATCCCCCTGCCTCTGCCTCCCAAGTGCTGGGATTACAGGCGTGCGCCACCACCGCCCATCTACGCTTATTCTTTTTGCCTTATTCCTTCTTCTATTACATTGAGTGGAGCACCTTTGTGTGAGTTATGCATTAATAACATTCTTTTTTAAAGATTTATTTATTTAATGTACGCCACTACTGCATGGCTGCAACACTTCCTTTCTAAAATAGCCATATAGGAATGAAAAATGGGTCTCAAACAAGACTGAAACCCAGAAGTGTAGACTTACAGCTTGAAGTTCTGTATCTGATAGCCTGTACCTACTATAGCAAGAAGAGGTCTGGCACCTTTGCTAATTGAGACCCATGTAGGTACTGTACAGCTGATGCATATGGCTTTGCATGCTGCCACTGATACTGCCTTTCTAGGGCTTAAGTGGCAGTCTCACAGATCCATATACTCTTGTTCAGGACATCTACAGTGGCACCCTAGGCTTTCCTTGGCGCTCCTGGTAGAATAGCTCTGCTTTTCCCTTATGTGGGTGAGCACAGTCTTTGGAGTGATGGCACAAGCTGTGCTCTAGGGCCATTTGAACCACAGCTGGAGGAGCCAGAGAGAACTTCACTGTAAAGGAGCAGCAATGGCAAGCAAGCTCTGAGCAGCCAGGCCAGAGAAGCTCTTCCCCTCCCTAAAAGCACTTTGCCTTTCTAGGCCTGTGGGCCTAAGTTGGAAGAGGCAGCTTCAAGAATTTCTGAAATGTCCTGCAGGCCTTTCCCCATTGTCTTTACTACTAGCACCTTCCCCTTGAGATGTGCACTCACCTTCACTGTTTGGTTTGGGCTTTGCTAGAAGGTCTCACCCAATATCCCAGGCTGGTCTCAACCTCCTGTCTCAGTCTCAAAGGTACTGGGATTACAGGGAGTCTGATTTTTGTTTATGTTTTGTTTTGTTTTGCTTAGACAGGGTCACATATAGTCTAGGCCAGGGTCAAGTGGGACCTTCGATTCCTGATCTTTTCCTTCCACCTTCCCAGTTCTGGAATTACAGGCATGCATCAAGTTTGGCTTGTTTTCATTTTTCGTGTGTGTGTGTGTGTGTGTGTGTGTGTGTGTGTGTGTGTGAAAGAGAGACAGACAGAGAGACAGAGAGAGACAGAGACAAACAGAGAAAGAGATGTGTGTGTGAGAAAGACAGAGACAGAGAGAGATGTGTGTGAGAGAGACAGACAAAGAGAGAGATGTGTGTGTGAGAGAGACAGAGAAAGAGGTGTGTGTGTGTGTGTGTGTGTGTGTGTGTATGAGAGAGAGAGAGAGAGAGAGAGAGAGAGAGAGAGAGAGAGAGAGAGATGTGTGTAGGCAGTTTTGTGTGGTGCATGTGGATATGGACGTGCATGGAGAATTATTCTCATTATTATTGATGGAGAATTATTCTCAGTCACCATATTTATTGAGGTGCATCCTCTCAGTCAAACACAGAGCTCACTGATATGGCTATTGGAGCTAGCCAGCCAGCTCTGGGGATCCTCTGTCTCTGCCTTCCAAGGTCTGCTTGGCATTTACTTGAGGTCTGGGAATTTTAGCTCTAGATACTTTTTGTGGTGTTGTTTTAAAGGGAGGTGACTTCGTTACTTTTCTGCTATCATAACGAAGCTCCATAGCCAAAGCAACTTACATAGATTTTTCAAAGTTGGTTAGGGATTGTCTTAGTTTCAGAGAGTTAGTCCATGACCGGTCATGGCTCCGAGCATGGCAGCAGTCAGGCCTGGTGATGGAGCAGCCCCTAAGATCTTCTAAGAGGGAGCTGTCTGGGAATGGTGTGGAAACCAGAAAGCCTACCCCCAGTGACACACCTCCTCCAACAATCATCCTCAGCAGACACACCCACTGGGAACCAAACATTCAAACATGAGCCATTTTCATTCAAACCACAGTAAGGCCGGTGTAGCCAAGAAATATCTCAAAACGCTAATACTTTTGCCTTCGCCTCCCAGATGCTAGAATTTCAGGTCTGAACAGCCCACGCCTGCATCCAGTTTCTGATCTTCCTGCCTCATCCTTTTTAGCAGCCTGCTGCTCATACCCCAGGGTAGGCTCTACGGATCTTTAGCAAGCATTTGCTCAGCTGCACTTTTTTTTTTGTTTTGTTTTGTTTTTGTTTTTGTTTTCCCGAGCATAGGTTTTCGCAAGACTATGAATTTTCTAAGGAGTCTCGGTATAAATCTGGCTCATGAATGCCCAAGAATAACCATGCAGCGGCACAAAGGCACCGACATAATACAGCTTAACAATAATTGCTCTTTTAAGTTAAGGTTTCTATTGCTGGGAAGAGACACCATGACCACGGCAACTCTTATAAAGGAGAACACTTAGTTGGGGGGCTGGCTTATGTTTCAGAGGTTCAGGCCATTATCATCATGGCAGGACATGGCAGTGTGCGGGCAGACATGGTCCTGGAGAAGGAGATGAGAGTTCTATGTCTTGATCTGAAGACCATACCCACAGTGACACACTTCCTCCAACAAGGCCACACCTCCCAATATGACTCTCCATGGGCCAAGAGTTCAAATGCATTAATCTATGGGGGCCATTCCTATTCACACCACCACAACTGCCAAGGATGGCTCCCAAGTTTCTCCAGTAGAATAGACCCCATTTCTGTCAGCATCCTGGTCACAACCACTTATCCAATCTCTAAAATATGTCAGCATCTTTCCTGGTCTCATCACTTGAGCCCTTTCCAGAATCACCCATAATACTCTGTTTACAGCTTTCTCTAGTAAGTCACTCTAAATTCTTGCAACCCACGGCTATGACCCAGCTCCAAATCTGCTTCCACATTTCCAGGTTATAACCACCCCATTACTCTTTAGATTCAGAATTTGTTTCTTTAGTGTTGCTATGACAAGGGATCTGATGTTTTGTATTGTGAAAAGGTTTCCAGTGAGGTATATAAAACAGAGAATATGAAGTTATGAAGTTGGGAAGGAAATGTGGCGGGGGTGTGGGTGGTAGGGGGTGTGGGGGGTGCGGTATTGGAGGAATTGGCCAGGAGGAGTGGCGGTGGGCGTAATCAAAATACATTGCATGCATCTATGAAATTTTCAAACAATAAGTACTATTATTCTTTTAAAAGAGAGTATGTTGCCAGGCAGTGGTGGTGGCACACACCTTTAATGCCAGCACTCAGGAGGCAGAAACAGCTGGATCTCTGAGTTTGAGGCCAGCCTGGTCTACAGAGCAAGTTCCAGGACAGCCAGGGCTACACAGAGAAACCCTGTTTGGAATAACCTAAATAATAATAATAATAATAATAATAATAATGTATGCTTCAAACTGTGTAAGGAAATGAGGTAATAGGCACACTGTAATCTCCTTTTTTTCCTTTTTTATTAGATATTTGCTTTATTTACATTTCAAATGTTATCCCCTTTCCTCATTACCCCTCTGAAAACCCCCTATTTCCTCGCCCTCTCCCTGCTTACCAACCCTCCCCTCCCACTTTCCTGTCCTTTCATTCCCCTACACTGTGGCATCAAGCCTTCACAGGACCAATGACCTCTCCTCTCATTGATATCTAACAAGGCCATCCTCTGCTACATGTGAAGCTGGAGCCATGGGTCCCTCCATGTATACTTTTTGGTTGGTAGTTTTGTCCCTGGGAGCTCTAGGGGTACTGGTTGGTACATATTATTGTTCTTCCTGTGGAGCTGCAAACCCCTTCAGCTCCTTGGGTCCTTTCTCTAGCTCCTCCATTGGGGACCCTATACTCAGTGCAATGCCTGGCTGAGAGTGTCCCCCTCTGTATTTGTCATGCACTAGCAGAGCCTCCCAGGGGACAGCTATATCCGGCTCTAGTCAGCAAGCACTTGTGAACATCCACAATAGTGTCTGGGTTTTGTAACTGTATATAGGATGGATCCCTAGGTGGGGTAGTCTCTGGATGGTCTTTCCCTCAATCTCTGCTCTATCCTTTGTCACTGTATCTTCTGTGGGTATTTTCCCCCTTCTGAGAAGGACCAGAGTATCCATACTTTGTTCTTCCTTCTTCTTGAGCTTCATTTGATCTGTGAATTGTGTCTTGGGTATTCCAAGCTTCATCCACTTATCAGTGAGTGCATTCCATGTGTGTTCTTTTGTGACTATGTTACCTCACACAGGATGATATTTTCCAGTTCCACCCATTTGCCTAAGAATTTCTTGAATTCATTGTTTTTAAAAGCTCCATTGTGTAAATGTACCACATTTTCTGTATCCATTCCTCTATTGAGGGACATTTGGGTTTGTTCCAGCTTCTGGCTATTATAAATAAGGCTGCTATGAACATAGTGGAACATGTGTCCTTATTACATATTGGAACATCCTCTGGGTATATGCCCAGTAGTGGTATAGCAGGGTCCTCAGGTAGTGCTATGTTCAGTTTTCTGAGGAACCGCCAGACTGATTTCCAGAATGGTTGTACCACCTCCCACCAGCAACGGAGGAGTGTTCCCCTTTCCCCACATCCTCTTCAGCATGTGCTGTCCCCTGAGCTTTTCATCTTAGCCATTCTGACTGGTGTGAGGTGAAATCTCAGGGTTGTTTTGATTTGCATTTCTCT
Source organism: Apodemus agrarius (assembly GCA_964023405.1). NCBI lineage: Eukaryota > Metazoa > Chordata > Mammalia > Rodentia > Muridae > Apodemus > Apodemus agrarius. The sequence goes on from OZ030010.1 coordinate 18,751,789, forward strand.
GATGACTAAGGATGTTGAACATTTCTTTAGGAGTTTCTCAGCTATCTGGTATTCTTCAGTTGAGAATTCTCTCTCTCTCTCTCTCTCTCTCTCTCTCTCTCTCTCTCTCTCTCTCTCTCTCAGCTCCATACCCCATATTTTAATAGGGTTATTTGGTTCTCTGGAGTCTAACTTCTTGAGTTCTTTGTATATATTGGATATTAACCCTCTATTGGATGTAGGATTGGTAAACATCTTTTCCCAATTTGTTGGTTGCCATTTTGTCCTTTTAACAGTGTCCTTTGCCTTACAGATGTCTTGCAATTTTATGAGGTCCCATTTGTCGATTCTTGTTCTAGAGCATAAGCTATTGGTGTTCTATTCAGGAAATTTCCCCCTGTGCCCATGTCCTCCAGGTTCTTCCCCACTTTCTCTTCTATTAGATTCAGTATATCTGGTTTTATGTGGAGGTCCTTGATCCACTTGGACTTGAGCTTTGTACTGGAAGATAAGAATGGATCAATTTGCATAATTCTACATGTTGACTGCCAGTTGACCCAGCACCATTTGTTGATAATGTTGTCTTCCCGGGTGGTTCTGGCACATGCCTTTAATCCTAGCACTTGGGAGGCAGAGGCAGGAGGATTTATGAGTTCGAGGCCAGCCTGGTCTACAGAGTTCCAGGACAGCCAGGGCTACACAGAGAAACCCCGTCTTGAAAAAAGAACAAAGACAAAAAAAAGGAGAAAAGAAAAGAAAAGAAAAGAAAAGAAAAGAAAAGAAAAGAAAAGAAAAGAAAAGAAGAAAATGCTATCTTTTTCCCACTGGATGGTTTTAGCTCCTTTATCAAAGATCAAGTGTGGGTTTGTGTGGGTTTGTTTCTGGGTCTTCAATTCTATTCCATTGATCTACCTGCCTGTCTTTGCACCAATATCATGCAATTTTTTAAATCACTATTGCTCTGTAGTATAGCTTGAGGTCAGGGATGGTGATTCTACCAGTGGTCCTTTTATTGTTGAGAATAGTTTTAGCTATCCTGGGATTTTTGTTATTCCAGATGAATTTGAGAATTGCTCTAACTCTATGAAGAATTGAGTTGGAATTTTGCTGGGGATTGCATTGACTCTATAGATTGCTTTAGACCATTTTTACTATATTAGTCCTGCCAATCCATGAGAATGGAAGATCTTTCCATCTTCTGAGATCTTTAATTTCTTTCTTCGGAGACTTGAAGTTCTTGTCATACAGATCTTTCACTTGCTTGGTTAAAGTCACACCAAAGTATTTTATATTATTTGTGACTATTGTGAAGGGTGTCATTTCCCTAATTTCTTTCCCAGCCTGTTTATCCTTTGAGGAGAGGAAGACAAGCGGACCATGTACCTGTAGAGGGAGGCTACCGGCTAGGGGGATAGAGTCCTTGATCTAGTCCTGTAGCTGGAAGTGCTGCGAGGCCTGTTCCATTGTTCCAATATGGCAGGTTTACACCAGTCAGAATGGCTAAGATCAAAATCTCAGGAGACATCAGGTGCTGATGAGGATGTGGAGAAAGAGGAACACTCCTCCATTGCTGGTGGGGTTGCAAGCTGGTGCAACCACTCTGGAAATCAGTCTGGCGGTTCCTCAGAAAACTGGGAATGATACTTTCAGAGGACTCTGCTATACCACGCCTGGGAATATACCCAGAGGATTCCCCAGCATGTAATAAGGATACATGTTCCACTATGTTCATAGCAGCCTTATTTATAATAGCCAGAAGCTGGAAAGAACCCAGATGTCCCTCAGTGGAGGAATGGATACAGAAAATGTGGTATATTTAGACTATGGAATACTACTCAGCTATTAAAAACAATGAATTCATGAAATTCTTAGGCAAGTGGGTGGAATTGGAGAATGTCATCCTGAGTGGGGTAACCCAATCACAAAAGAACACTCATGGTATGCACTCACTGATAGGCGGATATTAGCCCAGAAGCTTGGAATACCCGACACAATTCACATATCAAATGATGCCCAAGAAGAAGGAAGGAGAGGTCCCTGGTTCTGGAAAGGCTCAGTGCAGCAGTGTAGGGGAATACCAGGACAGGGAAGTGGGAAGGGGTGGATTGGGGAACAGGGGGAGGGAAGAGGGTTTATGGCACTTGTGGGAAGGGGGAGCCAGGAAAGGGGAAATCATTTGAAATGTAAATAAAGAATATATCGAATTTAAAAAAGAGAGAGAGAGCTGATTTTAAAGCTCTATTATAGAAGAATAGCATGAGAGAGAGGAGATAGAGAAATGAAAGCCAGTAATGACCACATAGAAAGAGGGGGAAGAGAATAAAGAGAAAGATAAGAGAAAGGGAGAGCAAGAGAGAAGAAAAGAAAAGAGGGAAGAGAGAAAGACAAAAGAAAGGAGAGAGAGAGGTTGAAGCAGAAGGCTCATGAGTTTGAAGCCTACATGGACTACATGCGAAGATTGTCTCAAACAACGAAAGAAAGATGGGGGCTGGAGACATGGCTCAGCATTTAAACCATGCTCTTGCCGAGAACCCAGGTTCCGTTCTTAGCATCCACATGGCAGCTCCCAAGCAACTGCTAACTTGGGTGTAGGAGAATCTGATAGCTTCTTTTGTCCTCCATGGTCACAGGGCATCCAAGCTTTGCACAGACATACGTCCAGGCAAACCACTCGTACACAAAAAAATATTTTTTCAAAGGTTGAAAACATTTAATTAGACTTATCTATTAAATCAAAATAGCCATAAAATATTTTAGAGCTGGGCAGAGAGCTCACTTGGTAGAGTGCTTGTGTGGGGTTCATGAAGCTCTCAGTCCTCAGCACTGCATAAACTGGGTGTGGTGGTGCACAGCTGTAATCTTAGCACTTGGGAGGCAGAGGCAGGAGGAACAGTTCTAAGTCATCCTTAGCTGTATAGTGAGTTTTGTTGCTACTTTGTTTCCAACCCAATTCCCCAGTAAAAGAAAGCTCAACTCAGTTAACAGCTCAGCGGTTAAGAGCACTGACTGCTCTTTCAGAGGTCCTGAGTTCAAATCCCAGTAACCACATGGTGGCTCACAACCATCTGTAATGAGATCTGATGCCCTCTTCTGGTGTGTCTGAAGACAGCTACAGTGTACTTACATATAATAAATAAATAAATCTTTTTTAAAAATTCCTTAAAACTACATCTAATCTCAGCCATCTTGGGCCAGACAACGTATTTCCACAGCCTTTTTAAAAGTACCCTCAGTTTTTCTTTTTTTCTTGTTAATGAAATGCATCTTTATAACTTTTGTTTTTGTTTTTCAAGATAGGGTTTCTCTGTGTAGCCCTGGCTGTCCTGGGCTCACTTTGAACTCCAGGCTAGCTTCAGACTCACAGAGATCTGCCTGCCCCGCTCCAGAGTGCTGGAATTAAAGGTATGTGCCAACACAGCCTGGCTAGATACCTTTCTTTATAAAACAGCCTATTTCTCTTGCACAGAGTTCTATCTATCTTTTACAATTTTCAGTAGTTTAATTACATGTTAATAATAATTTTTGGCACTATATAACCTTAAATCCTAATGAAAACTAGAAAACAGTAGGGATTGTCTTTTGTCTGTATTTTCCATTTCATAACTTCTAGAAATATTTTTTCATATTTATGAGCATGCTTGCATGTTTAGTTTTACTGTACAATATAAACATGCCAGGGCCTGGAGAGATTATTCAATGGTTAAGAGCACTGTTTACTCTTACAGAAAACCCAGGTTCAATTCCCAGCACCCACATGGTGGCTCACAACCAGCCTATCTCCAGTTCCAGGGAATTAGACACTTTCACACAGACATGCATGCAGGCAAAACACCAATGCATATAAAAAATTTTAAATATACAGAGAAGAAAGGAAGGGAGAATACAGGGAAGAGCTTCAAGCGGGGGGGGGGGAATGCTATTTGGAAGTGAAGTGAATCAATAAATACATTTTAAAATAAATAAATAAATAAATAGGACAGCACACACATACACACCCAAAGCCTTTAATCCCAGGTACTTGGGAGGCAGAGATAGGCGGATCTTTGGATTTGAGGCCAGCCTGGTCTACAGAGTAAGTTTCAGGATAGCCGAGGCTATACAGAGGAACCCTGTCTTGACTCCCCTCAACCCCCAAAATTATAATTTCAACAATAAAATAAAAAGAACAACATCCCAAAGTGTCTGAACTAAAACTCAAGCTTACTAAGTACTTCAGTATTCTAGTTCATTTAAAGCTTTTGCTACATAATTTTTCTTTTAAGTTTTCCAACTCAAATTATTAAAAGATTGTTGAAACTGTGTTCAATTAGATATGGACTATAAAACACAAATATTATTTAAATATTCATTTATAAATATCACACTTCTGTCTCATTCAGTTTTATGACAAGTTTTAGACAAGGTCTCCAGACTGGCCCTCAGTCACACTATGCTGCTTAGTCATACTATGTAGCTTAAGATGACCTTGAATGTCTGATTTTCCGGCCTCTACCACCCAAGCACAGAGATTACAGGCGCACACCATACCGCCCACTGTTTATGAGATATGAGGGCTGGAACTCAGCCCTTCAAGCATGCTAGGCAAGCACTTTATCAAGTGGGCTACAACCCCAGCTCCTCCATTTTCTTAGTTATACTTGAATTGTTTGTAAATTTTGTGAGACATCGAACAAAACCATCCATGTTTTACTTGTTTAGTTTGTTTGGTTTGGTTGTTGCTGGCAAGTCAGACAAGCAAGGAAAAACCTCACAGACACAAAGAAAATAATTTCTTTTCAATAATATTTTATTTACAAAAGAAAACAACTTAACAATGGGCCCTAGTGTACGGGAGCTACAATGTTAAACTTGTTTCTTCTCTTCTGTCCTCGTTTTTTATCTGAGAATTTTCTCCCTGAAGTTTGTGTTTTCAACTTGATCTTAGCCAAAAGGCCGAGAAGCGATGAAGTTTGTGTTTTCAAAAGATGAGTATAATGTTCTGGAGAAGTCCTGGTGAAAAATATGTCTCAAAGGTTCAAAAAAAAAATACCTGCAAGATTTTTCCAAGAAAGAATCTAAGGTGCATCCCATCTGAGGAGGTGTTAGAATGGCTAAGAGGACAACGTGATGTCGTCAGTGTTCTCTCCAGGGTGTTACATAGATGGCCAGAGGATAAGGTTTGACTTTGACAATAGAAACTGAACTCCTTCCTTGATGTTTGATCTCTGCTTTTCCAACCCTTGACTACAAAGCAGAGAGGGTAGGACTTGAAGTAGAACATAATCGGAGATTGAAGGGAAGTTGGTAGACAAGCAAAGATGGCGGAAGAACAGAAGAGGAGCAGCAGTACACGGAAGAACAGGTCGTTGTCGAGCAGATATGGGGGAGAACGTAAGCTTACCAAAAGCCTAGTGACGGTCCACATTATCCAAAAGGGAAGGAATCAGCCACAGAGAGTGTGTCAGTCAGTTTATGCATTATGAATGCACTTCAAACTACTACACCATGGCCACACGCGGTATTCTCAAATCGGGCAAGGAAGCTCCAGCCCTGCTTGAGCCCAGTAGTTCTCTCTCAAACATAGCCTACAGCCAGGCATGGTGGCTCACGCGGATAAATATGCGAAGCAGTTGAGAGACCACGGTTAGGACTGGGGATTGTGAACCTGCCCTAGGCTACATAGTGAGTCCCTAACCATTCTGAGCTAGAGATAAGACCTTATCTTAAAAAGCCCAGCAAACAAACGTCAAAACCCTTCTTGCCTCGTCTTTGCTGACTTTTGGTTGCTTGTCCTAGGATCTCATCAGCAGGCTTTGGGGTACATCCTAGGTACTGGATGCCAGAGACTGTAGAGGTAGAAAAGGGTGATATGTCAAATCACTCAGCAGGGTCACAAAGGACACTCCTGGAACTAGAGATGGGTAGCGTCTATGGCCACGTCACCCGAAAGTGTCCCAAGTCATCTCATCTTGGAAGAGGCAGGCAGGGCTGCGGGTGTAGCTCCATGGAGAACCCTCATGCTCCAGGCTCCAAGCTCCACCTTGAACACTGCAAAACAACAACAACAACAACAAAAAAAATGAATAAAAGGAAGTGAGGGAGGGGGGAGGAAAGATTAACAAAGGTGTAATAAGTCAATTTCACTAATGTTGTATTTTTTTATGTATTTATGCTTGAGACAAGGGTTCACTCTGTAGCCCTGCATGACCTGAAACTTATTCTAGCCTCAAATTCACCCCGCCTCTGCTTCCCAAGTGCTAGGATTAAAAACATACACTGCCACACAGCTCGTTGAACTTTTATGTAACCCAAGAGCCTTCAAAGCTGAAGATCCAAATTAAAAAAAAAATAGTGTGTCTATGTCAGATCTCCTGTAACAGGAGTTATGAGCTGTCATGTAGATGCTGGGAATTAAACCTGGGTCTTCTGGAAGAGCAGCCAGTGGTCTTAACCACTAAGCCATCTCTTACTCCTTACTCCAGAATACAGAGCAGAACCCGTGGAGTTTTAACACACGAGAGGACCCTTGAGAATGAAGGTCCTTAAAAAAGAGGGGAGAAAAGAAGGAGTGACCTGTCTGGGATTAATGGCTTGCTTTGGGACAGGAGGGCTTCAGTTTCTATAACTGGTTTCAACACTCCTTTCTGGGGGCAGAAAGAGGACTGGGGTGAAGAAGGAAGGTCAAAATCACAGGCATATTTCACCCCTGAGGCTGCCTCTTATGCCTTCCATTTAGTTCAAAGTATTCAGAACACCAAAGTGTCATAATTTGGTGTACAATTTTCTGAGCCCCAAAGGGTGTCAGGTAATGTAATAAAAATGTCGGTCAGATGGAAAAGCAATTAAGTTGGGAGGTGAAGACCAACACATAATCCATTTGAAACGCATCGGCACTAATGAACACCACCATATAAAATAACGAGGTGACAGAAGGGCCCTGTTAGAGCTTGATGCTGCAGTAGTTGAAGGGAGGAGGGATGGGTCTGGGATAGGATCTCAAGCCAGGAATAAAGGAAAATAACAGAGATGACGATAGAAGCCTGACTTGGGATGGAGGGAGGGAAGGCTTACAGCAAAGTAAGCATTGGATGGGATTGGTACCCATTATGTGTTTCAGATGAGAAAGTGTGCCCTGGAATTTAATATCAACAAACACCTCCATTCAGTGTAGCTTACTGCCTCTCAGCCCTGAGTGCCTGAGAACTACCTGGGGAGTGCTTTGTATATTTTAAAAATAGTGTTTTGGTTAGAGCACAAAAGAGTGTGCTTAGCAGCATTGAACCATACATCTAACAGTGGTTACGTTGTATGTGGCACTTCATGCCTGTAATCCCAGCATATGGGAGGCTAAGGCAGGAGGATTGCATGAAGTTTGAGGTCAGCCATGGCTATTACATGAGTTTTGGGCCACACTGAAGTACAGTGTGATACCTTGTCTCAAAAAGAAAGAAGAAAAAAGGAAAGGAGGAAAAAGGTGAATATTTTGCTATGTGTATCTTTCACAGTTAAAAATGAGAATCTAGGGGCCTAAGGACATGGCTCAGTAGTTAAGAGCATGTGCTATGCAGTCACAGGAAGCAGAGTTCAGATCCCAGCTCCCATGTGACAAGCCAGGAATTCTTGCAAATGCCTATAATCCCACCTCTGATGGGGTTAAGACAAGAAAGAGCACTGTTGGAACATGCTAGTATCAAACCAAGTCAAAAAGTCTCTGCACACAGACACCTATGCACACATTGCACACACTCACACACACGGACATGCATACATCTGTGAACAAATGCATACACATACATATGGACACACATACACCCATGCACACATGCCCATACACACTCACACTCACTCACACTCACAGAGAGAGAGAGAGAGAGAGAGAGAGAGAGAGAGAGAGAGAGAGAGGGAGAGAGAGAGAGAGATCTTTTAAAACAAAATTTAAAACAATGGTCTTTGCCTCATCTGTCTAATTAGTATTTAAGAAAATATCATTAAATTTCCCAGACTGGTCTCCATCTCCCGGGTGCCTGCCCACTTCTGTGCCCTGAACTGCTGCTCACACACTGTGTCCCCTTTCAGCCTCTTATGTCTGACCTTGTCCGCCCTGTCCAGCCTGGCCAGCTATCTGTTTTCCTAGTAGCCATTGACACCCGAATTTCCTTCTACCTGCATCGGCAAGGGCAGCTCATGACCAAGCATGCTAGCTGCCACCCCTGCTAAGAAGAGACCCTCTTAGCCTAGTCAAGATAGTTGTCGTTATCCTAGGAACAGATGTGGTATGGTATGCCAGGCTAAGTTGGTGCTGCTCCTGATAATCAAGACTGTAAGTGCTACAGTGTACTGTCTGCGAGGAAATAAGTTCCTGCACCTGGCTAATGCCAGCTCTCACTGGTCATTGCTATGGTATAGTCCTTGCAGAGATGTTGAAGTGTGTCAGTTCTTTGCTGAGTGTGCCTCCACAAGTAACTGTGCTCAAAATCCTGCTCACTAGATATCCACTGCCAGGATGGGTGCCAACATGTGGATCATACTTTCTGAGAGCCTCCACTTACTGATTCTACCTTAGACTGTAGCAGGAGACAGCAGGTACCATATTACCAGTCATCAGCCACTTCCAGCACCTCTGGCTCCACCCAACTGGGGGGCGCACATTGGCAGTGGGGGCACACACTGGTCTCTTGCGATCCTGCACTGATTCCCAGACCCATAGTTCTGTGTGCTTTGGGACACAGCTTTGGGGGTTAATTCTAAGCCCCCAGGAGAACATTGGATGGATCATGAGAATCTGGCTTTTCATTCATCACAGATTGGTTTTAGAGGTTTTTAGACATTTAAAACTTTACTGCACATCTCTGTATATCTTATGGACTGCTTTCTCTTACATGATGCTGTAGGTACTCAGGGTGGAAAAGATAAGAGCTGCCCCGTGCTATGTCCCCCAATGAGACAGGACAACAAGGATGGAGCATGCTTTCCTAAGGCTGATTCTCCCCCCACCCCAAGCCATGGCGTCGTATAGCCCGGACTGGTCTTGAACCACACTATATAGCTGAAGATGTCTTTGAACTTGAGAAGCCTCTGCCTCTCAAGTGCTGGGACGGGGATTGATGTCTCAGGCATTCTGAGCTGCCTTTAAAGGCTGGCCTGTCTCCATTAGCAAGCAGGGTCTTCTCAAGGACAACACAGTACAGAGAAAAGCCTCTCCACTGTGAGGTCAACAGGCACCTTTGCCATTGACTCAGACCATTTGTCCCTGTGTTTTGGAGTAACCCCTCATGATCGAGCCTAGCAGGAAATCTTCCTTATTTCCTTATTTCCTAGCAGGAAATATTCCTTACCCTGCCTGCTTCTCTACAATGTTCTCATTCCTCTTCAGTTTCTGTTTCTCAGTTTTGGTTTTTTTAAAGACAGGACCAGTGTGGCTCAGGTTGGCCTTGGGCTTGCTATGTAGGCTGGCTTTGAATTCCAAATTCTTCTTCCTCTGCCTCCCACCTGGTAGAACTACAGGTGCGTGCCACCACAGTGAGCTTCTACCTTTTTGGTTCAAGTCTTGCATCTGTCTCCTTCTGCCTTTGTCTTCCTCTCCGGCTGTCTTCACTTGTCTTCCTCCTTGCGTTTCTGGTCTCTGTGAGCTTCTTCTTCCCACAGGTCCTTTGGGATTTGTGTTTAAAGATTTACTATTCAGTTATTTATAAGATTTATTTATTATGTATACAGCATTCTGCCTGCATGTAAGCCTTCAGGCCAGAAGAGTATGCCAGCTCTCATTACAGATGGTTGCGAGCCACCATGTGGTTGCTGGGATTTGAACTCAGGACCTCTGGAAGAGCAGTCAGTGCTCTCAACCACTGAGCCATCTCTCCAGCCTTACTTTATTTTTATTTATATGTAGTAGGTATGTATGTGTGTATCTTTGTGTGTGTGTGTGTGTATACCTTTGAGCATGTGGGCATGTATGTATACACCAGTGCCCATGGAGGCTGGAAGAAGTTATCGGAAGTTAGAGTTACACTCAGTTGTGAGTTGCTGTTGTACTGAGAAGTGAACACTGGTTCTCTACAGAAACAGTGATAACAGTGGCTGAGCCATTTCTCCAGCCCCATCTTGTTTTGGTTTTTGAGACTGTTCAATTCTCGCACTGTACAGAGCCCAGGGTGTCCTGGAACTCACTGTGTAGCCTGACCCTGCCTCAAAATCTCAGCTATCTTCCTGTCTCAGCTTCCCTGGGTGTTAGTCTGGCAGGCCTGAGTCATCACCTGGAGAAGTGGCCCATGGCGAGGACACAAATATGCATGAAGAATTAGAAAGATATTTTGGGAAGGGGGTCCTCAGTGCCCCACAAAGTCTGGAAATAAATCATAAGCTCAAGTGGACTTTCTCTTTTGTGATGGTTTAAATGAAAATTGCCCCCATAGACTCATAGGGACTGGCACTATTAGAAGGTGTGCCATTGTTGGAGTAGGTGTGGCCTTGTTGGAAAAAGTATGTCACTGGGGGCAGGCTCTGAGGTTTCAAAAGTCCAGTGTCACTGTTTCTTCCTGCTGCCCACTGATTCAAATGTAGATCTCTCAGCTCCTTTTCCAGTGCCATGTCTGCTTGTAGGCCACCATGCTTCCTGCCTTGATGATAATGGACAAAACCTCTGAACTGTAAGCCAGGATCAATTTTTTTCCTGATAAAAGTTGCCTTGGTCCTGGTGTTTCTTCACAGAAATACAAACCCTAACTAAGACATCCATCCTTCTGAGTTCCCCACATCCTTAGGTGCTCCAGGCTCACATTAAGGCAACTTTCTGCAGAAAGAGAGCCCCTGGCAGGCATTGCTTCCGTGGATTGGATTCTCTGCTACCTCACCAGAAAGGAGCAAGGGTTATATCTCCACTTCAAATTCACATGCTGAGTGACAGCAGGAATTTGAGTCTCTGTCTTATTAAAAGCCAATTTTTTAAAAACATTTATTTGTAATGTGCACATGCACCTTCAAATGTGTGCCACAGTGCATGTGTGGAGTTCAAAGGACAACTCACAGCAGGTCAGTTTTCTCCTAACATGCATTCCTGGGAATCGAACACGGGGCTGCAGGCTTGGCAGCAAATGCTATTATCACCTGAAGCATCTTACCAGCCCCTGAGGCCAAATTCTTAAGTCATTAATACAGCCATTTTTTTATGAGACTAAAAATGCCTGGATCCTTCCTGCTTTTATACTGGTGGTGACTGAACCCTGGGCCTTGTGTGTATTGCACAAGTGACTTACCACTGAGCTATATCCGCAGCCCACCTTTTATGTTAAATGGATCTACCCCTGCAAGGAGACAACTCCTGCCCCCTTCTGCTTTGGGGAAGCAAGACTGAACTGAGGTGCCTGCAGTTTCCAAGGGTCAAATAGGGCATCAGGGTTCCTAGATCCCAAGTTGCTGGAGGGCTCAGGAACTCTTCCAAGCCCATGGAAAACATACCCATCATCATGGAACTCCAGACTTCTTGAACACAAGTCATTTCGGGTACCAAGGGAGCCAGCCAAACGGTCAGTTGGGATTCCCCATGACAGCCTATAGAAGTCAGCTCTGCCCCATCCATTTTAAGTGGCAGCTCTTACATCACACCGCTAGGTTCTGCTTTGGGATTTGTCTCATCAGCTTGTCTGTCTTAGTCTGGTTTTGTTTTAGTTTTTTGGTCTGTCTTCTGCCAGGTGACATCAGCTTTTTTTTTTTTTTTTCTCTGTCTCTCTCTCTCTCTCTCTGCTGGCCTGGGAAGTTTTAAGCAAGTCCCCATGCCAAGCTCTGAGGGTCGCTGCTTAGGCCCTCTGTGTAGTGCTGCACACGTGGCTGACCTTTTTGTACGGGACACCATTCTTGGTAGCCTCCGTGTGTCCTATTCCTGTCATTGGCACCAAGCCCAGGGTTTCCTTCAGCAGAGGGCTTTCCCTGTTCTGGTGCACAAGGCTAATGCCACTCATTTCTATTTATTGCTGTCCTCTAGGAAGTCTTCTCATCTCTGCAATCCAGCCACACCATGGGGAGTTTAAGCTTCCTCTTCAGCAACAGAAGATGTACTGTCTAGGCAGGCTGTGGACCCTCGCTGAGCCTCTGGAGAGCAAACTGTCTGGGAGTAAACATATGGCGGGAGGTTTCATGACTCGGGAGAAGGGGTTGGTGTTCACTCTGTTCCTTTTCTTTCACTTGAACATCTTTTTTGTAATGTTGTGAGTCCTAAACATTAGAGTCTAAAATCCTGTGATGATTCTCTCTAATTTTGAGAATACCCCCAGGTAGGCACACAGTGAACACAAAATAGTAGCTGTGTGCCAGCATTTTCTAGGCCTGGGATTATGTAAAGGAAGAGAATTAAACAAATGGATGAGGCCACTTTTAAGTTGGATCTTGAAAAAGGACTAGAAGTGATTTCTACAGTGGAGAAAAGGCATGCAGTTCTAACCTCCATGGCATCACTACAAGCCTGTGCCTGTCAGCCAGATGCAGGGGTACAGAATGCTCCAAGGGAAGGAAGCTCCTGGGGAGCCCACATGAAGGGGCTGTCTTCGAAGGATGCAGTAGGAAACCCCACAGTGATCAGGAGCTCAGGGATGGAAATGACTTAATTGGCTACACTGGGACGTTTTCCTCCAGGCTGGACAGGATGGTTGCCATCATCAATTAGAGTATCTCATGGTGAGTGGGGAGGCATATGAGGCTGCACCCCTTCTCAAGGATACAGAAGCTTGTTAACAATGGCTGCAAAGAGGAAGATACTTCAGTGGCACAGCTGCATGAGAGTCACCCCTGCTCCTGTAGGTAAACCTGGAGAAATTAATTGGTCCAACAACCACCACAAAAAACAAACAAACAAAACCCACCTGCTTTCTTCCAGTGCCCTGCTCTATTCTTGTAGGGGCATTAAACTCATTGAATACATTGTTGAATCTCTATTTCATAGATGCAGTGAGAGTCCAAGAGGCTATGCAACTTGTTTAAGTTGTCTCCCTAACAAGGAGCTAAACTGATATTGAAGCTCAGGCCTTGCTTCCAGAACACACCTCCTCCTGGTTCCAGAGCTTTGGCTTCTGTCATCTCTCCATTCTCTATGGCCTATAACCACTGTAGTTAACACTTTTATGTATAAGTAAAGAAAACAAATTTGAATAAGTTTTAGTAAGAAGGGAATTCATAAAGATGGAGGCTTCACAAAATCCAGGTTCAAAAACCCAAATGGGCCTTAGGAACAAATGAAGGAGGTAGTTCAATATACCTGGAGGGGGGTGGTTTCACTTCTCCTCCTCTAAATCTATTCTAAATTCTCTGGGAAAGAGCATGAAAGGTGGTCTCTATAGCAAAAACAATGAAGTAGAGAAGGTGGTAGGAAAGGACTGCACAGAGACAATCCAATAGGTAATTGTTATATAAACATGTATGCTATTCCATTGTATATACAATTAGAAGCATGCCTACCCCAACAACACCCATGGATAACTGCAAATCTTAAGCAACTACTAATCCAGATATAATGGCATCACATGTACACATCCTTTCTTCCTCTAGTCCAGTTTCAATAAAATGTGGCTCCTTGTAATCTAGAAATCTCTGATAAATGTGCCTTCCACCAACAGTTTAATAGGTGACACTTTACAAATAAACACCATCAAAATTCCCTTTTATGGAAGGAGAAGTCACACACTGATCCATTACTAGATCTGAGGATGTATCTACCCTTTTCACCTGGATGGGTATAATGGAAATAAACTCATGGGAGTCCTTTTCTTATTATTCCCTTGCTTAACTAGTCTGTACTTAAGGTCAGGGTTATGCTCAAAGTGAGGTTTTTAGATTTGAAAAGGTGTTTAAAGTTCTCAGATGGCTAGAGGGGTCTGCAAAATGCACCATTACACTCCTTTCATACCCCTGCATTAGATTTGACCTACTTAAGAAGGCTTCGAGCATCTTAAGGTCAAATCACTGGGAGAATGCAGTGTGCTATTCAGGATAAATGGGGTTATCAAAATAATTCAGTTCATTGTATCCCATAAGTGATCCATTGTAGAGAATTTACTAAAAGGGACTTGTCAATCCTTCTGTTCCTTAGAGACGTGCGTACCTTTCCTCCAACTTAGATGTCTTTCCAAAAGATCTGTGAGATGTTCCTTGGAAACCTAATTGCCAGGAACAATAGGCCTCTGTCCCTGTGTTGATAGGATAGAAATCTAATTGTCAGCCAAAGTGCACATTTGGCCTAATCATATTTATATTGATCAGTCCTCTGTAATTTTTTTTACTACCTTGATGCTATTCTGCCCCACCCTGTTTCCTCTCATATTTCCCCATTCTCCAACTCATGTCTGTGCAAGAGAGAACAAAGCTCATCTCTTTCCCTTACCATCAGTAGTCAGTGAATACGCTGTTTATAGTACTTTAACATTTGTCTGGCTTTATCTTCAACACTACTAAAATCAGAGATTTCTGGTCATACGTACACTCAGTGTTTCCATTGTTGAAAATACAGGGTGAGGGCCGGGTGGTGGTGACACACACCTGTAATCCCAGCACTTGGAAGACAGAGGCAGGCAGATTTCTGAGTTCGAGGCCAGCCTGGTCTACCGAGTGAGTTCCAGGACAGCCAGGATTACACAGAGAAACCCTGTCTCGAAAAACAAAAACAAAAACAAAAACAAAAAACAAAAAACAAAAAAGAAGAAGAAAAGAAAAGAAAAGGAAAGTAAAATAAAATAAAATAAAATAAAATAAAATAAAATAAAATAAAATAAAATAAAATACAGGGTGAGGCTTGAAATGATCCTGTTCAGCACAGGTGCTGTGACATGCTGCTGCAGAATTGTTACTCTGGGTAGTCTATTATGATCAAGATTCACTAGACATGATTTTCTACTGATAACATTTTTCTAAATCTTCAATTGAAGGCCTATTGGTTTCAGGTTGGGAGATCTCCCAGTAGCAAGTATTAATAACAGGTAGTAAAAATCTTGTTGTTGGTCTCCTTTCTCTTCCTTTTTTCCAGTGCTGGGGATCGAACTCCTTGTCCTGCACATGCAAAGCAAGTGTTCTACTACTGTTGCAGCTTCTCTTTCTTAGCACTCTAAGTATTTGGATCATTCTCTCTGCCATTCTGCTCACGATCTTCTCAATCAGAGATGCAGTAGGAGATAGTAAGCTGAGCTGCGCTTAATACTGCGGAACCCTTTTCCCCTCCGGATCTGCCTTGGGGATGTTCACTTGCTTTTTAAAATCTCGTTGGACTCATTTGTGGGAGATCAGCACTTTTGGCAGAGTTGGTGCATGAGGAGTTACTACTCCTTGTAAATGTGTAAACAATTTGCTGGTGCTAGTTTCTTTTTGTTTGTTTTTTGTTTTTTCCAGACAGGGTACACTGTGTAGTCCTGGCTGTCCTGGAACTCACTCTGTAGACCAGGCTGGCCTCGAACTCAGAAATCAGCCTGCCCCTGCCTCCCAAGTGCTGGGATTAAAGGTGTGCACCACTACTGCCCGGCTAGGTGCCAGTTTCTTAATCAGTGAAATCCTTGAAGTGGGTCTGATACTTCTGCTGCAAGTCAGCAGGCTCAGGAATTTGTGCCTGCAGTGATCAAAGCTCAGTTTGTTTGTTTGTTTGTTTGTTTGTTTGTTTGTTTTTGTGCTGCTGAGGAATGGAAGCTGGGTCAGGAATCTACCACTGAACTTCATGCCCAGCTCCAGGGCTTTTCTTGAGTCCCAGGAACTGTAATTAACTGGTTCACCACCATATCTTACAAAATGTGTCAACTCCCCTTCCCATCAGAGGATGCTAGAAGATTCCATCTGTATCGGTTCCATGTATTTTGGGCTTGTAATTTGCCACACCTCATTCCTGGATTGATTATTCTCTTTGTAACCAAATGTAATGAGCTCAAATCTTGGTGAGTGCAAAAGGCCAAACAAGCACAGCCAAGACAGGAAAGAGTGGAGAAAGATTTATTACTTAAAGCAGATAAGGAATCCGTGTCTCAACCAGCACAGCTTTGGGATTGCCTTGACCAGGGCAATGGAGAAATGACAGACAGATGTACTGAGAAGCTGGGATTGGATAGGCCTTGCACAGTCCCAAGTATGCTGTTTTTAAGATCATCATTTAAGAGGGGAAGATAGAAATTTTAGACATACTTAGCTCAAGTTCACAGACTGTTAGAATGGGGAAGCAGAGTACATCTGAGAATTCTCAGCTTGTATCATAGTTGAAAATAATGGAAAGGACATTTTGTCAGTGTGCACAGGTGCACTTGTGTGTCTTGGTGTGCATTCATATGTATGCCCATGAAGGCCAGAGGGCAAAAGTTGCATATCATTTTTCAGGAATTTTCCATCTCAGTTTTTGAGACAGGGTCTCTTATTGGCCTGAAACTCACCAATTAGACTAGGTTGCTTGGCCAATGGGTCCCTGAAATCCACTTGGTTTTACTTCCCCAGCACTGGGATTACAAATGCACTGCATTGAGCCTGGCTTTCTGATGTGGTCTCTGAGGATTGAACCCAGGTGTCATGCTTCCAACCTAGCATTGTAACCAGAGAGCTATCTCACTAGGCCAGAAAGGATGCTTTGAAGGTAGATTAAGAGTTTTCATCTAAAGGTATCTCACTTGTGACTAACAGTTTCATAAGTGGCTTATGATACAATTATTTTGTTGTTGGGATTTAATTTTTTTCTTTACTGTTCGTTTTATTTAGTTCTTATTCCAGGGTGACCTGGAAAACACTAATTTCAACGTTGTGGCAATCCTCCTGCCTTGACCTTCCAAATGCTGGGTTTTGGATATAAGCCAACACACTCAGTTAAAATATGGCATTTCAAGCAAATGTGAACGTGATAGGATTTATTTACTTCCTTAGTTCTTTGAAATCACATCTGGGTAGCCTACTGGTCTGGAACTTAAGGTGACTGTCCCATTTCAACCTCCTGAGTACTAGGATTTGCAGGCACATGCCACCATGCCTAAGACAACAGGTTTTTGCAGTAACCTTATTAACAACAAGAGGGCTAATTTTTAGGAAAGGGATGCTGGACAAACTCTCTAGTAAGCACATTTTACTAAAAGCATCTATTCTCTTCATCTTTCATCCCTTCAAGCCACTGCCTTTCCTTTCACGTTGTCTCCCATCCATGGATACTACTCTGCTACTCTTATGACAAATCCTATTCTAGAATTTGCAACCTGTTTGCGCTTTCATCCTAACGGACCATTCTGATTTCATTCCTGGGGTTCCATACTTTCATGTTCTGTAAATTCCAAGTCAGACACAACTACTCTGCACTGCAGATCTTGTTTTCTGCTGTATTCTGGCTGAAGAAATGGGCCCCAAAGGTTTGACAGAAGACAGACTCTACATGGATTTCATTGGAGAAGCATGCTGAAACATACTTTTTAAAAGACTGTGATCAAATTAGAACCTTTGCGGCTATTTTGAATTGTTCCCACATGGGTTTACTAGGTTGGAAAACAAATCCCCTAACCATATGGCATAGCTTAGTGAGTACCAATAAGGTCCAAGTGGTAGTTGAATTCGAGGGGGTAGTTAATCTCCCTGACCAGAGATCCTGAGGCAAATTATAGTCAATTTCATTTTGTCCATGCATTCATTGTCTTAAGTAAATGTTTTACCATTCGTAAGGGGGACAACTCTTCAAAGTATAACGGTAGCTAAAAACAAATGGGTTGGTATAGAAATCGTTAGTGATTGTTATGTTTCATATGTGTTCTTTTCCATTCATTAAAAGTTGTGCATATCATCTTTTCAATGGAAGGGAAATTTCTCCCTCTCAGGGAACTTTAGCTTACTTTAGCCAAATTCTACCAATCCACAGTACTTGCTTTCCCATGATGCACCATCTCCATTCCTTTCCCTGGGCATGGTGGTACTATATCCTGAGACAACTCGCTTGGATACTAAGAGTTCTGGTGCAAATCATATACACACATTTTCATGGTCTGCTTCTTCTGACACTAGGAACATCAAGGCCTGACAGGGGTGATCCTCTGGTTCCAAGACTGCATCCTGAGGACATCCGGGGAAAAGACTACAACTCCCAGGATGCTCAGACGCCCCGCCCCTGTACCCCTCCCCCAGCTAGAAAAACGAGTATTACAGAGAAGACGAGGCAACATGGCTCCCGGAGGTGGAAGGCAGAGGCTTCAACCCCTTTGAAGCGGTGAAGAAGAGCAGCGGAGGGGAACGGGAAAAGAGAAGTGACTACGACTTGTCATCGCTTTTATCTTCCCAGCCTCTTCTGAGTCTGGTCAGCCTCACCTCTGCTCTCCACCCGCACCCAGTCTGTGGTCTCCTCCCCTCCCCGCCCACGTTCCCTCGCCCCTCCCGTTCTCAAACCCTCTCCCCGCCCCCTCGCCCCTACCCCCCGCGGAGTGCGCACGCGCCCGCCTCCAGCTTCGCGCGGGGATCGCCGACTGGCCCGCTTGCGCAGCCGCCGTTCCTTCTGCCCACGGAGGAAGCATGGGCGTCCAGGGCTTCCAAGAGTTCCTGGAGAAGCGCTGTCCCGGGGCTGTGGTGCCTGTGGACCTCCTCAAACTCGCGCGCACCGTCTCGCGCCAGCAGCAACAGCAGCACCTGCACCGCCAGCTGCCGCCAGCAGCCCTAGCGCCAGGGGCTCCACGCATCACCAGGGGCTCTGCTCCTCTGCCGCCGCCTCTCCCGCCCGCTGCCTTTGGTGCTTACTCCGGGGGCGCGGGGCCGACTCGGCACCATCACCCTGCTCACCATTTCCACCACCATGGTCAAGCTCCGCCAGGGCTGCACCCGCCGCCGCCGCCCCCTCCGCTGCCTGGTGCTCGGGTATTGGTAGACGCGGGCTCGGCGCTGCCGCGGCTCTATGGTGGCTACCAGACGGATTGGGTTTGTGGCGGCCAGTGGAATGCCATGCTGGGCTACTTGTCAGCGCTGTGCCAGGCTTGTGCCTATCCGGGCGGAGACGGCCTGGAGCTGGTGGTCATGTTCCCTGGGGGCCTGGGGAAGGACCGACTAGCTGAGTGGGGCCGTCGGTGCCAGGCGGAGCGGCAGACTGCGCAACTGATCGTGGGACACGTGGGCAACAAGGGCACCCCTCCACCGCGGGCCTGGTTCCTGCCACCTGCCTGTCTGAGCCACTGCGTGAGGCTAGCACTCATCCGCTTCCGGGTCAAGGTGAGGGAGGGGTTAGATTTTAAATGAAATGCCCCACACCTGTTCCTTCCAGACTAAACACCTAACCATTCACCGACTTACCTGCCACCCACTCAGTCAGCTAACTTACTGGCGACCATTTTATCCACTTGTGTCCCTGTCATAAGGCCTACCAATCCCCTAACCTACATGATTGGATCTGTATCCATGCCATCCCGGTAACCCCCTTTACTACGCAATTGGCCTACCTGTTGGTTCTAGCAGAATTGACTCAGTTTCTTCGGGGCTTCATGTTTCCCTTGCTATCATCCCCCTCAAACTGAAATATGTTTTTTCTTCATTTTCCAGTTGACATTTCCTCCCCTATATCTGTTTTCAACCCCATGGCAAATAAAACATGTTAGTGGAACACCTTTGTTCTATATTTCCCCCCATTTGACACCTAGTACTTCTTTTTTACCCATCCGTTGAGTCCTTTTCATTTCAACATGCTTTTATCTTGGCATGCCTTAGCCCAAACAATTCACTGATTGAGTCACTATTCAGGAAGATGAACACGCTCAGTAGGGGGTTTCAAAGACGGGGAGGGGGGGCGGTGCGGTGCGGGGGGAGGGGGGGCTCTCAAAACCCCGAGACGCCATTCTTGGCCTTGAAAGATCAAATGCGCAACATTTACTTAACGGTGTAAATATGCATGGCGATTCTGTTTTTCTGGTCAGTAAGTATGGTACCAGTTTGGGTATGTGGGTGGGGGTGATAGTCTGTGGGCTAAAATGGTTCCGGGAAACTTCCTGAAAAAGATAGACTTTACCAAAGACTGTGAGAACGGGCTAGATTGGAACGGTTCACGGGTTTTGGAGGAGGTTGTTTAATTAAAGAGGTTGACGAAATCGGGCAGAGGCAAAAAGAAATGCCAAGTTTAGGAGGCTCCATGGGTTTAAATCTAAGGCCAGCCTCTGAGGAGATGGGCCACTGCATATGGAGCCTGGGGAAAAGCTTGGCAGCATCCCCGGGTCTTGGCACCACTGCTATTAACGCTGTTGCTTTCCCATACTCTTAGGTTTCAAGTTCCTACGTGTAGAGAATAGCAAGGCCTGAGAAGTAAGGAGGTGGGCAGGAAGAAGGGAAAGAAAAGCGCTACAGGGTTAGGTGGGAAGAAACTGCAAACCCATTTTCTAACCAGAGTTTTGGGGGATGGCCTCTCAGGATTGGGGATTTGGGAATTCTGAAACAAAACAGGTAGCAGCTGGTGGAGTAAGGAGGGAACAGAGACCGAAGGCTCTGCTACATAGAGAAGTTTGCCATGGTTATAGAATGTGACTAGAATCCTACTATGCTAGACATACGGGGCTCAGCACCAAATCTGCCCTGGCTGAATAGATTATAGCTTTTTTAATTTGACAAGCCGGTAATGGGCAGGGGGCATAGCTCAGTGATAGAGTGTCCTTACTAACCAGGAGGCCCTTGCTTCAATCTCCTGACACCATGCATGCAAAAAATCTAATCGTGAGCTAACTTAAAATATAACTGTAACAAAACCCCACTTGCCTGTTCTCCTGACTGAACATTTTAAAGCAGATTCACTTACAGTCTTTCCTTCCAAGTTGTTTGGAATGGCACCACCCAGGCTTTAAGGACATTTTTTTTTTACCCTGTTATTTTTTTTTTTATCCTGCTATTACTGGCAGCTTGACTGTTGGCACTAGTGATGACTATGTTAGTGGAGCAGGGTTTGCCTTTCTTCTTTTGAGGGGGCTGAGGGTGGTGCTGGGGAAGGGTGGTACTAATTGTTTTTACATCTGCAGCCCTTAAGTGCTTTAAAATTCCCATTGGATCTTTGCAGTCACTCATGAAGCAGTATGACCCCCGTTTTCCGAATGGGGGACCTCAGAGCTTTTACACCCTTGCCCAGAGATGATGTAGTAATAAATGATAGAGCTGAGATTCTGGGCTTGATGTCCATGCAATCTGACTCCCCAGCTTGTGCTCTTAACAGCTGTGTTCAAAGATGAATCGTTCTAAAGAGGCGCTGGGATCAGATTATTTCCACACTGGAAGAAATATCTCATTGGCACCTGAATAAAAACAGGTTTGGTTTATTCATTTGTGTTATTCCTTTACTGAGTGCTTGCAGTAGGGTAAGTACTGAGCTGCTTGCAGAAAATTCATAAGGAAAAGCTCTCCAGTAGGTCAGGGTTTAGTAAAGACTGAAACAAAATTTCTCATGATGAAAAAAATGTACCCGTTTACAGGGGTATGGTAATTAGTGAGCGAGTAAAATTCTGGAGCACCTTTTCAGATTTGCCACGACGACGAGGTATGAGACTACTACATACTGGATAAGGGCATGGGGACCTAAAGCAGCCTGTTTGTGTGCTCTGAGTAGGTTATTGCTTATTTATAGCATATTTACAATTTTTTTATGAATAGGTTTTGATTGCTGGTTGGCAGGAGACAGGAACACTGTAGGTTTGTGGTTTATTCATATTCTCCACCAGTCAAGAAATTTGAGAGCTGCAGGGCAGTGGTGACACACGCCTTTAATCCTAGCACTTAGGAGGCAAAGGCAGGCGGATTACTGAGTTCAAGACCAGCCTGGTCTACAGAGTGAGTTCCAGGACAGCCAGGGCTACACAGAGAAACCTTGTCTCAAAAAAACCAGAGAGAGAGAGAGAGAGAGAGAGAGAGAGAGAGAACGAACACACCAACTGTAGGTTTTTTGAGGCAAGTTCTCATGTCTTCAAGGCTATCCTTGAATTTGACCTATAACCAAGGCTGACTTTCAATTCTTCCTCATTTTCCTGCCTCCCATCCCTCAAGTGCTGCGATCACAAGAATTCACCACCATACATGGTGTAGTCTTATTTTAAAAAGCTCTCAACAGTGGTTATGGGCATTCCTGTTTGCCTGTGCAATTCCACCTACTCAGGAGGTTGAGGCAGGAAGATAGCTTGAGCCTTGGAGTTTGAAACTGGTCAACCTGGTAATATAGACACCATCTGTAAATAAATAGCCCAGCAATCCATACAAGATCATGTCTCAGATAGGTGCTAAGAAAAGAGACTGTAGGAATGACTTCCAAAAAGGTTTATTGTGATAGGTATGACACATCCTGTCCCAGTGTTGATGGAGCCTGAGGCAGTTCTGAACTCCATACTGAGACATGTCTCAAAAAACAAACGTGAAGAGCAAAGAACCTGACTTCAGTTCCCAACAACTATCTGTAACTCCAGCTCTGCAGAGTTGACACTCTATTCTGGATTTGGTGAGCACACACACAAAATAAAGCAAAAAAAATGTAAACTGTGACTTAAACTGACTCCAGAAATATATAAATAGTGTTGATATTCTCAGTGAGTTCTCTTGGCTGTGATCTGTGACTTTTGTTGTTGGAGTAATGAAGAATGTCTTGGATTTTGGCACAGGCATGCAAGGGGGGTGGGTGGGCAATAACTGTTCCTTGCCTTTTCAGGGCTGCGGTCTGTCTTGAAGGTGGTAATTTTTCACATGGGTGATTTGCATGCGTAGCATTTCTTTTGTTTGAATATTAGTGCTTCAGAACAAAAACTGGATCTCCATTATCCCTTGGTTTTGTTCTTTCTAGTTTAAGAAGGCAAGATGAGCCATTATTTCTAGCCTCATTTTCACTTCTAATAGAGGATCTAGAAGTGGCAGGATTAAATACTTAATAAAGTGCTGGGTTGTCTGCTTAGCTTTAGACAAGTTTGGACTTCATAAAATGTTTGATGTCTAGTTTTGACATGGTTTTGTAATTTTATTTGTTATAGGTATTTGCTCAGTACACTTTCGTATGTGAAAATAACCAGTAGCAAGACATTTTACTACCCCTCAAGTTCCAAAGGGTCTCAGAAAGAGAGCAACTTAAAGTAGGTTTAGACTGTGACTGCAGACATAATGTGGTGTGATGCAGGGGAATGGAAGCTTTATTGGATAGTTATTGTAACAGAGCAAAAAGATAACCAGCATGTCAAGTGCTCTACCGCCCCAGCACTAGGTTTTCAAAGGAGGCTAAATGGATTGGTGAAAAGAAAGCAAGCTTGGTTGCGTCAGAAGTCGTATTGGTGGTACATGACTAACCAGACTGACAGCTGAGCAGATGCAGCTATCATTTTGTGCTCTCCTCCTTCAGGAAGGACATGGCCGGTATGCTTCCTGATTCTTTACTAATCCTGTCATCCAGACCCTGAAAAGTCCAAGGCTCTTCTAGACGGGACGTGATCATAAGAGTAATAATCACTGTCACTTCTTGAGCATCAAGTTGGGTATAAAATGCGTTTTAAACACAGTGTCTTGTTTAATCCTCACAGATTTCCTCCCCATTTTACAGTTAAAGAACTGAAAGGCAAAGGGGTAAAATGGTGGTTGGGGATACAGCTCAGTGTTGAACAAGGAAGATTAAGTTTACTCCCCAGGACCAAAGCCAAACCAAACCAAAGCAACTGAACAAACCAAAAACAAGAAGTGATTTAAAAATATTTTGGTGCTGTGATTAGAACATATTCACGGTAGGTACATATTGTATCACTGAACCAAAACCCAGGTCCAGTAATTTTCTTTGGAGGCAGAGTGGGCTCTGGTAAGTGAGAGATGAAAACCACTGCTTTTAGATCTCTATTGCTTAGTCCTTCTGAAGGATCCCATGACGTTTCCTTCTTTTTTAAAATATTTTTGTGTAAGGTTGTGTACTTTTCTTGACTCAGTGCAAAGAAACAGAACTGTTGAACATTGCATTTGTGCCAGCAGTGCTGAAATCCATAGTCCTGCCAGTACAAGACAAATGTGTTAGCTAATTGCCAAGTGAGTCATACAGTGATGTTGAGGAATTCACAAGTAGCAATCCGTTTCTATGCAAAATAATTGAGGGGTGTGTGTGTGTGTGTGTGTCTGTCTGTCTGTCTACTGGTGGAACCCAAAAATCACACATGTAGGTGAGCTCATAATAACCTTTAAAATATAAACCAATGTTACTCATTTCCCTTAAGCTATTATCCTTAGCTCCTTCCCACCATTATTCTTGAAAGACTATTCCTTAATCTGTTGGTACTTAAAAGGTTTTGTTATATGAGGGTGAGGGTTATGGATGTATGTGGGTGCATATAGAATGGGTGCATGTTCACCACTCTTGAGTGTGGAGGTCAGAGGATAAATCAGTTCTCATTTACCACATGTGTCCTGGGGATTAAATTCAGGTCAGCGGACTTGGCAAGTGCATTAACCTGTTAAGCCCTCTCCTTCGCCTTCTATTGTTACTTTTAAAAACATTACAACATTTTCTTACATTTATTTGTGTTGCAGCTGGATATGTGTATGTATGTGTATATGTATGGACACAAGTGTACCATGGTTCATGCGTGGACATCAGAGGACAACTTGTGGGAGTCAGTTCTCTCCATCATGTGGGTTGTGGGAGTGGAACTCCGGTTGTTAGACCTTTACCAGTTGCACTGTCATGATGGCCCTGAATGACTGTTTTAGTTAGCATACACAGTACTGGGTTTCATTATAATCTGTTCATATGTAAAAACCATTGTACTTTTGTCATATTTGCCTGCATCGTTATCCTCTTTGGCCCCCTGCTGTTGACCTGCCTCTTCCTAAATAATATTGTTTTCATGTCATTTGTATTTATATATGCAAATACATACATGCATACATACAGCTTTCATGTCATAAATTTTTATAAATTTTGGTCCATATGCAAGAAAATGTGTGGTACTTAATTTTCTTTTCTCTTGTTCATTCCCTACTTTTGTTTCCCGTTTCCCATTAGTCCTCTTCCTCCTCCAAACATTCCCCTTTCTACTTCCATGCCTCATATATACCTATAGATATTAAATATAATATTAAATATATTAAATATTTTTATATTTATGACATGTATTAAAATATAAAATATGTGATAGAATACATGTTTGTATTTTGAGTGTGGCTTATTTCATTTAATATGATCTTGTGCTACATACATTTTCCTGAAAATGACATAATTTTGTTCTTGTTTCTGAGTAAAACAAGAAAGTATGTTCGTGCGGGTATGTACCACACACATGCAAACACATTCACCTACCATGTTTGTTATCCTTTCATTTGTTGATGAACTTTTAGGTTGTCAGCATATCTTGGATTCTTTAATACTGCTTCAATAAACATGGATGTACCTGTGTCTGTGGTATGCAGACAGATTACTTAGGAATATAAGCCCAGCAGTGGTATAACTGTGTCATATAGTAGTTGTATTTTAGTTGATGAACCTCCATATTGATTTCAGTACTGGCTGGGCTAATTTATATTCCTGCTAGAAGTATTGAGTGTGTGTGTGTGTGTGTGTGTGTGTGTGTGTGTGTGTGTGTGTGTATTGTATCTCAGGCTGGCCCCATACTCTTAGATAACCAAGGATATCCTTTTTTGTTTTTTTTTCCTTTTTTTTTCTGGAGACAGGGTTTCTCTGTGTAGCCCTGGCTGTCCTTGAACTCACTCTGTAGACCTGGCTGGCCTCGAACTCAGAAATCTGCCTGCCTTTGCCTCCCAAGAGCTGGGATTACAGGCGTGTGCCACCACCGCCCTGCTTACCAAGGATATCATTGAACTCCCTCCTCCAACTTTTTTTTAAAGACAGGATCTTACTATATAGCTCTGCCTGACCTAAACTCACCAACTCTGCCTCCCCAGTAGTGGAAATCCAAGTGTGTGCACCACCACACTGGTTTTTTTTTGTTTGTTTGTTTGTTTTTGTTTTTTTTGTGTGCTGGGGATCAGATTGAAGGCCTTGTGTATGCTAGGCAAGTTCTCTACCAGCCGAGCTACACTCAACCTAGGCTTCTTCCCCTTCCCACTGCATCTTTCCCACCTCCATGTTATTGGAATTCAAGGCATGTACCCCCATGCCCAAACAGTATATATTTCTACCAAGTTTCTTGGTGATGGTGGTGGTCAAGGTTACATTTGTTTTGTTTTGCTTTGTGTTTGAGACAGGTCTCGCTATGTAGCCTTTGCTGGCTTGTAACTCAGTATGTATTGTAGACCAGGATGACCCTGAACTCATAGGGATCCCTCTACTGAGGCCTTAAAGTGCTGGGGTTAAGGGCATGGCCACCACGCCCAGCTTTGTGTCCCGACCCATATCCTTTATTATTTATTTTGTTTGTGATAGTCATTCTGAATTGAGTAGGATGTGGTCTTAGTGTAGTTTTTCATGACAGCTAAGGATGAATATTTTCTAAACATTTATTGGCTGTTGATAATTTTTTAGAATTATCTAGTCAATAGCCAGTTGTTTATGGGTTAGATAATTGGGGAAGAGGTTAATGCTTATTTTATTTTTTTACTTTTATAATATACTCTTAGTATTAATCCCCTGTCAGATGTATAGCTGCAAAGATCATCTATCCTATAGGCTGACTCTTCACTCTGTTGTTCCCTTGTTCAGCAATATTAATTCCGTGCAATGCCATTTGGCAGCACTTTCAATCCCTTCGTAAATATTGGAGCCTTTGAGAAAGTCCTTGTATACACTCATCTCTCGAAGTGTTTTCCTTCTGTTCCCCCCTCCCCAGTAGCAGTTTTTGAGTATTTGGGTCTTGAGTTCTTTGGTCATTTTGAGCTAATTTTTGTGCAGGGTGAAAGATGGGGATCTAGTTTCATTTTTCTATTTGTGGCTATGCAGCTTTTCCACCATTCTTGGATAAATGTTTCTAAAACCTTGTTCAGACTCAAGAGCCTGTAGCTGCATGAGTTTTATCCCACCCAATCAGTCCGTCTATCTGTTTTTGTGCCCAAACTATGCTATATTTGTTATTCTGTCTCTGTAGCATAACATGAAGTCGACTAATATGATACCTCCAGCATTACTCTTACTCATCGGGATTGCTTTGACTATTCCTGGTCTTCATGGGTCTATATTCATTTTAGAATTTTTTTCCTATGTCTATGAAGAATGCCTTTGGAATTTTTATAGGGACTGCATTAAATCAGATCTGTAGATTGCTTTCAGAAGTAAGCCATTTTCACATTTCATACACACATACACCCCATTTGTTTACTTTCGTGTGTTTCTATGTGGGTGGGTATACATGCACCTTGGCATGTGCGTGGAGGTCAGAGAATAACTTATGGGAGTCAGTTCTCTCCTACTATGTGTATCCTGGGGATCAACCCCAAGCCATCAAGCTAAGCCATTTGCTGACCTTATTTTAATTTAAAAAAAGTTTATATATATACACATATATCTTTTATATATATACACACTATATATGTATATATATATACATATATATATGTATATATATGTATATATATACATATACATATATATATATATATAGTGTGTGTGTGTGTGCACACACACACACGCGCGCGCGCGCGCATGCGCGCCAGACAACAAATTGTAGGAGTCAGTTGTCTTCCACCATTTGGGCCATAGGGATGGAACTGAAGTCTGCAAGCTGGGTAGGACATTCTAGTCCACAGCTTGGTGGCACACATTTACTTCTACCCATGTGAGTCACTTTGTAGGCCCAGTTGTCATAGTCTTGATGCTGTCAATCCATGAGCATGAGTGGTCTGTCCATCTTCAGCATTCTAAACTTTTTATTAAAGAGATCTTTCACCTCCTTGGTTAGATTTATTCCTAAGTGTTTTTAAGGGTTATTGAGAATAAGATTTTTTTAATTTCTATTTTTGTCTGTAGTTCTATCTCAGTGTTCACTAATACACAGAAACAGTACTGATTCTTGTATGTTGATTTTTTTGTATCTTCCTACTTTAGTGAAAGCTTATTAGATCTAAGAGTTTTATGATGGTGTCTTTAATGTTTTCAAATAGGGATAATTTAACTTCTTCCTTTTGTACTTGCTTTTTTCTTTTGCCTTATTGCCGGGGCTAAGACTTGAAATGCTCTGTAAGAGATAGTGAGAACGCCATTGTCTAGTTCCTGATCTTAAAACGAATACTTCAAAACTTTCCCATTTGGCCAGGCAGTAGTGGTCCACGCCTGTAATCCCAGCACTTGGGAGGCAGAGGCAGGTGGATTTCTGAGTTCGAGGCCAGCCTGGTCTACAGAGTAAGTTCCAGGACAGCCAGGGCTACACAGAGAAACCCTGTCTCGAAAAACCAAAAATCTAAAAACAAACAAACAAAAAATAAAAAAAAAAACCCTTTCCCACTTGTTATAATTTTGGTATAGATTTTTTATTTTCATTTTAAAAATTATTTTGTCTCCCCTTTGCCTCAAAGAGAGTGCTCAACCTCCCACCCACTCCTGCCTAGTATCTCCCTTCTCCAGGGCATCAAGTCTCCACAGGATCAAGGGCCTACCCTCCCACTGATGCCAGATAAGTCAGTCCTCTGCTACATATGTAGCGAGAGCCATGGACCAGCCCTTGTGTACTCTTTGGTTGGTGGTTTAGCCCCTGTGAGCTCTGAGGGGTCCAGTTAGTTGATAACTGTTGTTCTTCCTGTGGGATTGCAACCCCCCTCAGCCCTTTCAGTCCTTCTCACTCTTCCATTGGAGTCCCTGGAGCTCAGTGCAGGTGTTAACAGAGCCTCTCAGAGGACAGCCATACCAGGCTCTTGTCTACAAGCACATCTTGGCATTTTTGTGTGGAGCTTTAGTTTCTTCAGGGTTTTTATCATGAAATGATGTTGCCTTTCTCTGTATCTCTGTGATGACCATGTGACTTCTATCCTTGAGTCTGTTTATGTGCTATATTACATTTATTGTTTTGTATATGTTATACCATTCTTGTGTCCCTGGAAGGAAACCAAGTTGACAGTGATATCTCTTTTTTTGTGGGAGGTGTGGGGATGAAGACAGGATTTTAATGTGTATCCCTGGTTGTCATGGAATTCACTATGTGTAGACTAGACTGAACTCAACCTCACAGAGATCCATCCACCTGCCTCTGCCTCCCAAGTGCTGGGATTAAAGGTGTGTACCACTATGCTCAGCTTACAGTGGTATCTTTTTAATGTGTTGTTGAATTCAGACTGCAAGTATTTTGTTGAGAAATTTTGCATTGGTGGTGTTATAGTGAATGACTTTAATCCCAGCAGAGGCAAGTGGACCTATGTGAGTTCGTGACCAGCCTTGCCTATAGAGCAAGTTCCAGGACAGCCACAGCTGTTACATTTTTGTCTTGAAAAACAAAACAAGCAGACATAACAAAAAAAGAAGAAAATATTTTGCATCTATGTTCACGAATGACTTGGGTCTTTAGTTTCTTTTTTGTTGTCTTTATATGGTTTTGACATCAGAAATACTGCCTTCATAGAATGTATTTCTTACTGATTCTTTAAATTTTAGTTTGGAGATCTTCGGTGTTAATTCTTTCTTAAAAGTCTGGCAGAGAGGCTGGAGAGATGGCTCAGAGGGTGAGAGTACTGATTGTTCTTCCAGAGGTCCTGAGTTCAATTCCCTGCAATCACAACCATTTATAATGAGGTCTGGTGCCCTCTTCTGGCCCACAGGCATATATGCAGGCAGAATACTGTGTACATAATAAATAAATAAATAAAATAAATAAATAAATAAATTTTAAAAAAACGTCTGACAGAATTGGTCTGTAAACCTGTCTAGTCTTGGTGTTTTAAGATAGGAGACTCTTTGTTACTGCTTCAGTTCTGTTGCTTTTTATAGATCTGTTAAGATGACATCTTCTCCATTTTATTTTGATATCTCATACACATGACTTAGGAGTTTAATTTAGCTTTTTATTTTTAACATGGATACATTTATTTATATGATTATTGTTTGGATGCATACATGCCATACTGCACATGGAGAGGTCAGAGACCTGACCTGCTGTTGGTATGTTCCCAAGGTTATATTTAATTTTCATTTGGTTCTAGGGTTTAAAAAATATTTCCTCGGTGATTTCTTCCATGATCCAGTTATCATCCAAAAGTGTGTTGTTAAGCCAGATATTAGATGTCTGTAATTGCAGTAGTTAAGAGGTTGGGCTTGGAGGGTTACCTTGAAGTTGAGGCCTGCCTGGGTATATAGCAGATGCCAAGATCTACAAGTTCTACATAACAAGACTCTCAATATACAAACTAAAAATGTATTGTTTACTCTCCATGCATTTGTATAATTTCTGTTGTTTCTGTTGCTGTCAGTTTCTAGTTTTGTTACACTATGATCTGATAAGATATAGCAGACTATCTTAATTCTTTTGTATTTGTTAAAGACTTGCTTCATGACACAGGATTTCTCTGTGTAGCCCTGGCTGTCCTGGAATGAACTCTGTAGGCCAGGCTGGCCTTGAATTCACAGAGACCCACCTGTCTCTGCCTCCTTAAAAAGGTCATGCGCCACCACCACCACCCAGCCACTTATGGTTTTATTTGAGTACCTTTTTAAGGAGCAGTTGTCCCTTGCATGTTCTGTCTTCAGAACCACTCAGAAAGGAGAAAAGAAACTGCTATAATAGTAACAATGCCAGGCAAAATCAGATTTAAAAATACACTTCCAAGCTCACCAGTTTCACAGCCTGAGCTCAATCCCAGGACCCACGTGGTGGAAGGAGAGAACTGACTCCAGTATTCCTATAGACTGTCCTCTGACCTCCACACACATATAGAATGCATGTACACAAAAACATACATGCACAGACCCCTACATACATACATACACTAATAAATGAATAAAGTAATTATTTAAAATACACTTAAGCCGGGCGGTGGTGGCGCACGCCTTTAATCCCAGCAGTTAGGAGGCAGAGGCAGGTGGATTTCTGAGTTCAAGGCCAACCTGGTCTACAGAGTAAGTTCCAGGAAAGCCCGAACTACACAGAGAAACCCTGTCTCGAAAAAAAAAATTAAAATACACTTAAGGTTGATTAAAGCCATCTTATATACAAGCAGTGATCATAGAACAAAAGTCCAGAAATAATGTACAGTTTGGTATAAAGTTAAAAATAGAGATGGCTCAGAGGTCTGAGATCAATTCCCACCAACCACATGGTGTCTCACAAACATATATAGTGGGGTCCCATGCCCTCTTCTGGTGTGTCTGAAGACAGCAACAGTGTACTCATATACATTAAGTAAATAAACCTTTATAAAAAATAGCATCAAAGTAAACACAAAACACTCAAAAGACAAAGCAAGGTTAAACACATTAAAGGAAAAGTGAGACAGGAGAATATTAGGTAGAAAAAAGGGCAAGCAATTAATCTCATTTCAAAATAAGGAAATTAATAATAGCAATAAAACATTTAAGATGGAATAAAGTAATACTAATGTAAGAAGAGAAAGGGAGAAAACAGTCAAAAAATTGAAAAAACATGTTTTTAAGATGAAAATATATTGGAACAATATGCTTCTGACTACAGGTACAGTTAATAGTGTTAGAATCTGCTCATTGGAGGACATGGTCAAGTTGGAATCTTTCATCTTACCTTCAGGGTGCTAGTGATCCTGGACAGATAAAAGTTTTGATGTTCCACATAGCCTTCCTTTTGGATCCTCTGCTGGCCACACTTAACTTTATAGTCTGTGATCCACACAGGTTCTCACTTGCTCCAGAGACTTGCACATCTCTATACTCTTGGCTGGCTAACATTTAAGCCAAGAGTTCTTTTCTGAGTATTTTGTAGAATTGGGGAAGCTACCGAGAGTGCTGAGATATAGGGTGGAGGTGGACCTGACCTTCAGACCTCTCAGTGTCACCAGCAGGAAACCAGGAAACAGTTGTCCCCAGAAACTCATCAGTCTACTATTTTTCTTAAATGATCAGGTTTGTGTCTTTCCACAGAGGGCAGGGCCAACATAAAGTGTGTCTTTCACACCATAAGCCTCCAGTGACCTGAACAATCTAGCTTGCCTATCTCAGTTGCACCCCCAACCCTGCTTGTACTGTCTCCAGTGGCAGTATCCCACTCTGGCTGTGTCAGAGCATCCCCTGGCTCCCTTACTTGTAACTATTTGTGTTCAGGCTTCTAGAATAGCTTAGTCTCAAAACAACAGGTTCTCTTCCAAGATGGTACCGACTCCGGCCTTTGCAGTCAGTGACAAAATGGGATTCCCCCCTCCCCCCAGGAAAAGTCACAGCCATACCAAATTCTCCAACTGGATTTGAGGCTTATGATAACAGTGGTCTTGTCCTATAGCTTGATTGCTAGTTTCTTTTTCTCCTGGGATATCTGACTCACCCTTGGTTGAGGCTTCCAATTCCTCTCCC
The DNA here is from genome assembly GCA_964023405.1 of Apodemus agrarius. Taxonomy (NCBI): domain Eukaryota; kingdom Metazoa; phylum Chordata; class Mammalia; order Rodentia; family Muridae; genus Apodemus; species Apodemus agrarius. The sequence goes on from OZ030010.1 coordinate 18,784,088, forward strand.
TGGGCTTTGGACCTAGAGCTTGAGTCATGTCATGTATACTATTTCCCACTTCTTAGACTGTTTCCAGAGCTCTTACTATCTCTTTTGTGTGATTTATGATAACCTTCCAATCTTTCTGTCATTGGGATAGTCTATCCTTTGTTACATCAATTCTCATTTAGAGTGTCACATGGAAACAGTGTTTAATCTGTGTTTTTTTCCACAGAATTTCTTTGGAAAAAAATGACTAGTAAGCCAGTCACTAGTAGCTAGGCTGGTCTCAAACTTGTGATTCTCCTGCTACAACATCCTGATTGCTAGGACTATAGGCACATCCCTTCATGCATGGTCTCAGCTCTGTACATTTCCGAGTTCTTAAATTCTTCTTGCTTGACAATTGTGAATAATATCAACTACTAGAGAGGTGGCTCAGCAATTTGGTTGCTCCTCCAAAGGACACAGGTTTGCAACTACTTGTAACTCCAATTTCAGGGGTTCTAATGCACTCTTCTGTAGCATGTAGTTTTTGCTACTGCACTCTGGGTGGACTGTGCAACCAGCCCCTCCCAGGTTCGTTCTCTCTCTCTCTCTCTCTCTCTCTCTCTCTCTCACACACACACACACACACACACACAATTTTCAACCTGCCTTATGGTTCAGATGCTGGTGCTCCTAATCTCCTATGGCTGGCATGTCCTTCCCAATAATCTTAGCTCAGCACCCTAAATCTGCCCTCAGCTTTATTTACTCAGTTACCTTCCCCTTGTTCAGCAACGCAAAACTGCCCTCAGCTTTAGTTGTGTTTCTAACCTCCTGCCTGGGGAAATGGCCTGTGGCCATTCCACCTGAGATCTCACATGGCTGGTTACCTCTTCTTCTGAAGCATGGTGAAAAACCTCCTCCATCCCACTGTGTTTGCTAGCTTGCCTGCAGGGACCAGAAGTCCCCATCTATTTTGCACAGCTAATTGGCCTCCAGCATTTTTATTGATGGATCAAGAACCAATTGGGGAATAGGACCTTAGCTTCAGAACCACCCCCTACACTCTTATGTCCTCTGAAGGGCACCAGGTACATACCTGACATACACATATATACAGGCAAAACAGCCATATTTATAAATAAAAAATATTATCTAAAATCCTTATGAACTCTCTCATCCAGCTAAGATGAGTGATACCTTCTCATATACTACCTGAGTACTCTTTTTCTTTAATATATTTTCTGTTTTTCTAGTATTTATGTGTCAAATTATACTTCTTTCTTTTTTGAGACAAGGTCTCTATGTAGCTCTGGCTGTCCTGGAAGTTACTATGTAGGCCATAGTGGCCCTGAACTCATAGAGATCTGAGCCTGCCTCTAACTCCAGAGCACTGAATTCTCTCTTAAATTCGTTCTAAGAGAGCAGGAATTTGTTTTAGAACTTAACATATTATATATAAGAATTTAGAACTGGTGCAATGTATTAATTCTAGGTTAATCAACTCAGATTACATACTGTATTACCAAATTCTTGTTTGTGACACTGAAGTTTTGTAGCTGTATAAAACAATGTATTTACAGTATATAACTCTATTTGATAAAAATAATAATAGCTATTATATGGGTTGGGTACCATACATATAGATCATTTAGTTCTCAGAATTCCCTTTGGCCTTATTGTACTGCTATGACACAAATGGGCTAAGATGTGGACCTTCTACTTGACATCAAAGTCTTTATTTCAAAAGTGTAGTTAAATTTTATAGCTTCATTTTACTTTATAATACTTTTCCTTATATTTAGTTTATGTAAAATAATGTCTAACAGCATTGATTTTTGAACTACACAATTTGTTCTTTTTTTTCTACTAGCCATGTCTGGAAGATGAGGATAGCAATTAAAACCATACCACAGACTTTTAAGTGTTCAACGATTTAATATAATAACGTACTAGATTGTTATAAGGTACATATAAAAACCATCTATTGTTACTTTAAGCAAAATAACTTGTGTGCCAAGTTGATGGGACATATATCACCTCATACTTAGAATTTATTATGATTGGTATATTTTTGTTATTTTGTTATTATTTTTTCTGAGACAGGTTCTTACTGTGTAGCCCTGGCTGTCCTGGAACTCTGTAGACCAGGCTGGCCTCGAAATCACAGAGATCCACTTGCCTCTGCCTCCCAAGTGCTGGGATTAAAGACATACACCACCTTCCTGGCTGATTGTGATTATAAGTTATTAATTGTGTATGTATGATGGGGTACTCATGTTCCATGGCTTGCATATGGAAGTCAGAGGACAACTCTTGGAAATTGGTTCTGTCCTTCCACCATGGGATCCAGGAACCAGACTGATGCTACCAGCCTTGTATGGAAAGTGATTTTTCCTGCTGAGCCATCTCACAATCACTTCACTCTTAGGCTTTAATTTTAGTATGGTGTTGTATGCAGGGTATTCATGATATGTCTGCTATTTAGTCTCTAACATCATAATCTATTTTTCTTATCAGGATTCTAATTCCTTTTCAGTTCAGTTAGCATTTTTGAGTACCTACTTTGTGCCAGACAGCTTGTGCTAAATAATGTGAACAGTGGAATTCATTAATTCCACCAATATTCATTGGGGGTCTTAGTCTAGTTGATAAAACAAAAACAAAACCCCCAAACAGTATGATTCCTGAGGATACTTTTCTGGCCCTTGTCACAAGCCTAGGGCCATGGTCTGCAGAAGTGGCCGAACCAAGATATGCATACCAGATACCTAAAGCCTATTAAAAAGGTTAAGGCAGAGCGTGCTAACTGGTAGCACATAGGTCACCTGTGCATATAGTTTTGCATTATCCATATCTTTGTTTGGCTATCATCATATATACATTATGATTCATAATAGTAGCAAAATTACCATTATCAAGTCTTACTTTTTGGAGGGGGGTGGAGAATGAACATTGTTTTCTCCAATCAAGTATTCCTTAGGGTTTGAAGTCAAGTAATGTGTTTGGACTAAATAGTAAGGAATCTTCTTGAATGATTCTGATTTTGTATCGTCATTTATATGAACACATTAGTTTTTCAGGAAATTGGAATTTGTCGTCAACATCTAATAGTTATGAAACACCCAAAAAAGTTAGACATTCGAACTATTGTCAACATATCAGATTCTCTAGCACAGTGGTTCTCAACTTTCCTAACACTGTGACCCTTTAATACAGGTCCTCACAGTGTGGTGGCCCTCAACCATAAAATTATTTCATTCTACTTCATAATGGTAATTTTGCTGTTATGATTCATAAAGCAAATGTCTGACATGTGACCCTCAAAGGGGTCGTAACTCACAGCTTGAAGCAATATTCTTTTGGCCAGCCATAAGGCATTCGTTTATTTGCATCTCTATCACCCCATGGTATCTTCTTGGTATAGTGATACAAAGGGTTTGGTACTTATGATTATTGAAATAGTCTATTGACTCTCAGTGATTACCTTCTGATATTTATAACTTTATAAATAACTGTGTGTATCTTCCCACCTCTGATGTTGGCTGGATCTAGTTACTTGTTTCTAATGAGCAGACTACAACAAAGCTGTGAAATATTTCCAAGCCATAATAAAATTTGATTATAAAATGCTACGACCCCCATCTTCTTCTTCCCCTTCCTCCCTACCGCCTCCCTTCATGGTTTGATTACTCTGATGAAGCAAGCTGCCATGTGAGCACGTGTGCCCTGTGGTGAGGCTCACATGATAACAAACATGAGGCAGCCTGCAGCATCACCAAGTGAGGAACAGCAGCCTTCAGCCCAACAGTGCAAGAATCTGGATCCTGCCAACACTTTGGGTATGGTCTTAGAACTGGATACTTCCCATTAAGACTTGGTGACTTGATTGTGGCTTGACAATGCAGATGCTATTGAAATAATAAATGTAATTTGAAGCCAATGAGTTTGGGGGTTAATTTGTCACATGGAATTGGATAATTCCATTGTTAGTTGTTGTATTTATACTTTTAAAAAAAGTGTTGATGACTGAAATAGTATACTCATGTCGATATAAAGTAAAACAAGATTATGCAAGAAGAGTCATATACTTATGATATGTTGATATATCTCCAGGGTATACTATTTGTTAGCTTGTGCAAAGCCCTTGGTTCTGTCTTCAGAATTACAAGATTAAAGTAGAACTGGGCATGGTGGCTTAAATCTGCATTCTCTCCACTTGGGACACTGAAAAAGAGGATTGCTGTGAATTCAAGGCCAACCTGGGCTATGGTGTGGCACCCTGTTTCAATAAGCAAAAGAAAAAAAAACAAAAAACAAAAACAACAACAACAACAACAACAACAAAAAACAAACCAAGTAAAGCTCAGTAAAGCACAAAAAGATCATACTTAAAATAAGAAGACTGATTTTTTTTTGTGTGTGAAACTGATCAATTTTCCCATGTATGCAAATAAAATGTGGCTGCCGAAATACTACAATTTAAGATACCATCTAAAAATAAACCACAGTAGGAGGTACAGCCAGTGCTGCAAAACGCTTTGAAAACTGGCTTGGAATTCAAATATCTGTGTTTTAATACAGGCAGGATTAAGTGACACATCCACAGCATGCAGTGATTTAAGTGAAAATACCTAGGAGCCTCCAGTTAGCAGTGGTTTTATTAAATAATTTCTGTTGAGTACAGTAGAAATTATACCATAAACAATCATTTGTGAAGATAGAAAACTACTGTTGAGTACGTTAAAGATGGTGGGTAAACATTAATGGGACCAATAGTGCCCAGATGTTCAGTTATTTGTGAAGCTTTACAAAAGCAGCCAAAGAAGGTAATAAATATTACCCATAGAGCTGTACACTTAGTTTCATTTTAGCTAGTGAATCATGAATTGTGATCTGGACCTACAGCAGTGCACCATCTGGAATCTTGTTAGGCAAAATTTCAGGCTCCGAGACTGAGGGTAGCTTCTAAACCAGCAACTAGTGAAGACCTGAGACCCTCTGCCCAATATCCTGTAAGGAACTGAATCCTACCAAGGACCTCAAGAGTGTAGCTGGAGCCAGACTTACTGAGCCAAGAAAGAAAGGGGAGGGTCATAATTCATTTATTCTGTTTTAGCAGTGCATCCAGCTGATGAAGATTAATGCTACTCTTGAGTTGTATTTAGATACAACCAATGTATTAAGAATTTTGATGTACCAGGTGATTGTGGTGCATTCCCTTAATCCCAGCACTCTAGAGAGGCAGGTTAATCTCTGTGAGTTTGAGGCCAGCCTGGACAACAGTGAATTCCATGACAGCCAAAGGTATACAGAGAAACCCTGTCTCGAAAACAAAAAAAAAGAAAAAGAGCAATAATGTCTATAAGTACAATGTAGCTGTCTTCAGACACCCCAGAAGAAGGTATCAGATCCCATTACAGATGGTTGTGAGCCATGTGGTTGCTGGGATTTGAACTCGGGACCTCTGGAAGAGCAATCAGTGCTCTTTACCACCGAGTCATCTCTCTGGCCCCAACAATAATGAATTTTGATGTAGCTAGGCAGTAGTGGCACGTCTTTAATCCTAGCACTTGGGAGGCAGAGGCAGGCAGATTTCTGAATTTGAGGCCAGCCTGGTCTACAGAGTGAGTTCCAGGACAGCCAGGGCTACACAGAGAAAGCCTGTCTTGAAGCACCACCCCCCCAAAAAAAAGAATTTCAATGTAAAATCTGCTGTGGTGGCATGTGCTTGTAATCTCAGCATTGATGGATGAAGGCAGGAGGATTGTTGGCAATTTGAGGGTAGCCTGGGCTAAACAGCAAGGACTGAGTCATTCAGGACTACATAGCAAAAGCCTGTGTCATAAAATCAAAAAGAAGAAAGGAAAGGGGGAAGGAAAGGAAGCACGAAAATTGAAGCCTGTAGTTAAATCTAGAAATACCTGAAGAAGTACCCAAATTTTGTGTGTTGGACATACCTTTAATCCTGGCACTAAGGAGACAGGAGCAGGCAGAAAAAAAAAACACCTGCTCCCATGGGACTGGAGTTTAATGATGTTTGTGAGCTATCTGGAGAGATCCAGGACTCAAACCTAGGTCCTCTAGAAGAGCAGCCAGTGGTCTTAACTGTTGAGCCATTTCTAGCCCTTGTAACTCAGGTTATAAGAAACATTGAAACCTGAAGATCTTAGCAGCTAAGAACAACAGGCTTCTCATTCTAAGGAGAACATCTTTTGTTTTTTTGTTTTTTAAATGTAATGGTTGAAATTGAGGTTTTTGTTGTGTTTTTTTTTTTCTCACTATGTAGCTCTGACTCTCCTGGAACTCACTCTGTAGCTAGCTTCGAACTCCTTGTGATCCATCAGCCTACCTCTACTTTCCAAATTAAAAGTGTGTGCCACTACATCAGCTTTTCTAGGTTTTTATTTGTTTTCTTTGTTTCTGAGACAAAGTGTCACTGTAGACCAGGGTGGCCTTGAACTCACAGATCCACCTGCCTGCTTCCTGAATGCTCAGATTAAATCCATGAGCCCTAAGACTGGCAATTGTCTTTTTTTTTAAATTATTATCACTTTTTGTGTGTGCGTGTGCGTGTGCGTGTGCGTGTGTGTGTGTGTGTGTGTGTGTGTGTGTGTGTACATGTGTGTGCAGGTGCCTATGGAAGGCAAAAGAAGACATTGAACCCTTGCATCTGGAGTTACATACATTTGTGAGCCACTAACATGGGTGCAGGGGTTTGAACTCTGTTACTCAAGACAGCAGCAAGCATGTAAGCTATCGAGCCATCTCTACAGCCTCAGTTGTCTTTTATTTTTAACAAATTTTTACTTTTGATTTATGTGTATGTATGTTTTGTCTGCATGTATGTATGCTACATATGTACCTTCTGTTTAAGTAGGCCTGAAGAGGTCATTGGACCCCCCTGGAACTGAAGTTATGGAAAGCTATAAGCTACCATGTGGGTGCTGCCAATCAAACCCAAGTCTTCTGAAAGATGAACAGTTGCCCCAAACCACTGAGCAGTCTCCCTTATCCTCACCTGTCTGTTTTTAAACTCAAATGTTTAACCCATGAACCCCAGTTTAATCTGTACACCTCAGTATGTTTGTTGCTCTATTATTGTTAGTACCCAGAAAATACAATTTACAAATTATATTTCTGGAAATTGACTTTTTTTAAAAGTCAACTTCATTCATGTTAGCTGGCTGCCTTCTGTAAGCATTTATAGCCCCTAGTTCAAGAGCCCTTAGACCAGTGGTTCTCAACCTTCCTAATGCTGTGACCCTCGTGTTGTGCTGACCCCCAACCATAAAATTGTTTTCACTGCTACTTCATAACTAATTTTTGCTACTGTTATGAATCATCAGGTAAATATCTAATATGCAGGATGTCTGATATGTGTCCCCTATGAAAGGGTTGTTCAACACCCAAAGGGGTCATGACCTACAGGTTGAGAAATAGTGCCTTAGAATATCTTATTTCAACTCCCCTTTCCCATTATGTGTCTTAAATCTTTACTCTAAGATGGACAGTTTTAATATTGGAGAAAATGGTATACAACAAGGTCAGAAAATAGTATTATCTTTGGTGTTACTTTAAATAATTTATTACACTGTTTTCATAGTCCTGTCTGAAGATACAAATGGCTGTAATAATTATGCCATGGACAGGCTCACAGCCTAGTTATACTTTATGGCCTAGTGTTTATTATGTTGATCAAAAAAATGAATGTTTCCCAGTTGCTTGTATTAGAGAGATAATATACTTGATACGAAATAAAATAGCCTTAAAATAAGAATTCAAGTTCTGCCCTTTAACTAGCTATTTGATTTGGGCCAAGTTAATAAAAAGTTTCAAGCTTCATTTGTCCCTGTTTAAGGGAAGGAAGGAGGATTAATAATATAACACTTCATTTCAACAGAATTAGAAGGATAAACAAGATGACCCTTACGCTATATAGCCCAGGCTGGCCTTGAGCTCATTTCTTAGCCTCCTGGGTGCTGCACTTATAGGCACATTCTACTGTGCCCAGTTAAAATATGTCTTAAATTGTAAGTCTAGAGTCCCTCTTAAATATCAATTTCAACAATATCAGCTGTATAAGAGCAGAGATTTTGGTTCAATGCTGTGTCTGCCAGATGTAGATTTATTCTGGATGCAGTACTTGGTTGTTGACTCAAGCTCTTGGAGCTTAAGTACAATAATGGAACACACATTTCACTAGATTATCAACGTTTAGAGTAAGTCTTCACTTGAGAAAGTCTAGTGAAGTTAATGAGAGCAGCAGAAACCTGTTGGTTTCTCCACTTTCCCATTGGTTAGATAAGAAATACAGACACCTCTGAAGTCCCTTTTGGAAACAACATACAAAATCTGTAGCCATCTATCCCGTAGCATTGTGTGCTACCTCCCTTACTCTTGGCTAGATAAGGATCCTGGAGGAAAGGCAAAACAAAAACTATTTTAAAAGCATACACCTTCATGCCCAACACAAAACAATCTCCTATCTTAGAATGCCTTCTCGTTGACAGTGAAACCCTTCATAATAGCAGGTAAGGCTATTAATCCTGCATGCCAGTATTTTGTCACTGTTTCAAAATATTTTCATGGTGTGTTCCATGTTCATGAGCAGAACTACTCATCTATGAAACCCACAAAACCTGCATTCAGTCTAAAGCCCTGCGACCGGCTTCCCGGCTACTGTGTGGCTCTCACAGCTGGCAGCTCGTTCATCATTTGTCCACTCCTCATCTTCCAGATCAACCCTCATTGCTAGCATCTGCGGAATCATATGAGACACAATATTAGTGTGCTTTCATCTTTTTATCTCCCCCACTCTTTCCTGTTCTTCCTTTCCTCCTCTTTCATTCATTTGTTAGTTTCATGGAATTTCATTGTGTAGCCCTGATGCCCTGGAACTCACTGTGTAGACCAGCCTGGCCTTGAACTCACAAAGATCTTACTGTTTCAACTTTCTGGGTGCTGGGATTAAAAACAGGAACCACCATGCTGGGCCTCACCTCCTTAATGTAGCAGCTGAAGTCTCAAGAGAGGGTCTTGATCATTCAAAGGGCAGGTTGGTACTGCCTAGTTTCTTTTCTTTTTTTTTGGGTGTGTGTGTGAGAGAGAGACAGGGCTTCTCTGCGTAGCCCTGGCTGTTGTGGAACTCACTTTGTAGACCAGGCTGGCCTCGAACTCAAATCCGCTTGCCCCTGCCTCCCAAGTGCCGGGATTAAAGGCGTGCGCTGCCACCACCACCCCCCCCCCCCGGCTACTGCCTAGTTTCTTTGCATGTTAGATTTAGCTATAGAATTGCTTCCAGGTTAGGGATTGCAGATACTTGAAGCAGTATCTGCAATCTCAATGAGGGATTTTAGGACCAGATCATCATTCTGGTAGCATGAATCATTACATCTGCAAAAGTTTTGAACATTATGATCATTTACAAGTATAAATGGAGATGTAGCTCTGTTATGAAGCAACTACAAGTACATACATGTGCACCCCCACACACACAAACACAAACACTCTCCAAATAGAATGTCTATATTTCTGGCCAGTGGCTGCATGGGGAGCTTGTCCAAATCTGTGTTCTTGTTTTGGCAGGTGATATGGGGTCTTTGCACCAGATTATAAGATTAAAATGGTGCCTCTAAAATGCTGTATGTTGTGCTAAGGTCTCAGGACCTGTTACAGCTCTAGCAGATAATGTCCTGGTCTTCCATACAGTAAACTAATATTCATTTAGTGATGACTGAATAGTGCTATTGCGTGTTTCTATACATTTCACAAAAGTTCCAAAACACATAAAGCACAGCTTCTTCCAGGCCCCTGGTTTAAGAACTAAATGAATGAATGAAAAAGAACAAACCTCCAGGCCACTATTTGTTGCCAACCTCATCTGTTAAATCCATGGTCAATTCAACAACAGTTCCCCCTGCCCCCATGCGAGATTATTTCCATCTGTATATCTGAACATCTGATGGAAGAGCTGGATAGGATTCATCAAGTATAAATACAGGAGGATGCCTTAGGAGAATACCAACCATTTGTCTAGCCTCTTTAGTAGCTGGTCTATTTCTGATGTTTTTAAAGAGGGATTTAATGTTTGATTGAACTTGAAATTCTCATGGGCTTTCTCCATCTATTTCCAAGGCTGAGAGAGCCTCTCAGGTAGTAATGTTGCTGCTATATGATCTCCATTGTGCTGGACCCAAGAGAAAGTGGGAAGAGGGGCAAGACCATGAGGCACACAGACATGGGCAGAAGTGACAGGGTGATGCCTTATCGTCTATTGTTTCTAGTGTGTGTGTGTGTGTGTACATGCACATGCTTGTGGTCATACATGCAATGCTGCAAGTGTGGGTGTCAGAGGACAGCTTTTTGGAGAGATCCTCTCCTTCCACCTCTTCGTGAGTTCCAGACATGGATCTCAGGTGGCCAGGTTTGCATAGCAAGCATCTGTACCTGCTGAGCCATGTTGCTGAACCTCATTCCTTGTTAGTTTGTTTGTTTATTGATATTCTTTTTGCCTTTGTTTGCTACATTGTAAGTATTACCTTGGGGTTCCAGTTCAAAACAACGTCCCAGCTTGCTGTATTGGCTGCTTTAGGGGATACGTCCAGGGGATGAGGAGAAATTACTTTTCACTGACCTGGATTTCACTTTCCTGGATTGTTTGGCTTTCTCCTGTGTTCTCATTTGGCCTTACACTTTATTTATTTACTTCTTTATTTCTGTTGTACTAGGAGTTGGACCTAGGATTCTTCACATGACAGGCAAATGCTGCACCACTTACTTCTCCACCCAGTCCTTTTTTCATCCTTCCTTTCTTTTTTCTTCTCTTTCTTCCCTCCTTTCCTTCTTGTCCCCTTCCCTCCTTCCCTCCCTCCTTCCCTTCTTCCCTTCCTCCTTCCCTTCCTCCCTCCTTCCTTCCTTCCATTCTTTCTTTCTCTTTCTTTTTCTCTTTCTCTCTTTCTTTCTGTCTGTCTATCTTTCCTTTTTTTGATATAGCATCCCACTCTGTACAACAAGCTGGTTGGGAATTTACTCTAACCCAGCGAGCCATAGCAATCCACCTTTCTCAGCCTCCCAAGTGCTGGGATTACAACCATGAGTTGCCAGGTCTAGCTCCCCAGCCTACCTCTTACTTTTGAATTTTTGGTTTGTGTATTGGAACATGGTCTCTCTGTGTAGCCCTGGCTGGCCTAGAACTCAGTGTATAGCCCAAACTTGCCTCACCAAGCTTTGTTTATTTTATTTTATTTTGAAAATTCTTGCAAAGTTGTCCAGGATGGCTTTGAATTTACCCTGTAGCCTAAGAAGGACTTTTAACTTAACAACCTCAAGCTTCAGCCTCCTCAGTAGTTAGGGCTATAGGCCATCACAAGTAAGTACAGGAGAGGGAAAGAGGGAGGGAGGGAGAGGGGTAAGGAGAGAGGGAAGGAGAGAGAGAGAAGGAGAGACAGAGAGAAAGAGAGAGGGGGAGAGAGAAGGAGAGAGAGAGAGAGAGGGAGAGAGAGAGGGAGAAGGAGAGACAGAGAGGGAGAGAGGGAGACAAACATTGTCATTATGCAGTTTCTATACATACATCTTATATAACATGCTTTCATCATCTCCACACTCCCTCTGTTTTCTCTGTCCTCCCTTTTCCTCCCACTGTCCTCTTTTCTTCCTCCAAATAATCCCTCTTCTACTTTTATGCCTTTGTGTCTTCCTTCTTTCCTTCCTTCCTTCCTTCCTTCCTTCCTTCCTTCCTTCCTTCCTTCCTTTCTTTAATGGTTTTCCAAGACAGGGTTTCTCTGTGTAGTCCTGGTTGTCCTGGAACTCACTCTGTAGACCAGCCTGGCCTTGAACTCAGAAATCTGCCTGCCTCTGCCTCCCAAGTGCTGGGATTAAAGGCATGTGTCACCACTGCCCAGCTGCCTTTGTGTTTTTCTTAATGTGGCTTATTTCATTTGATATGATCCTCTGTTTTCACCCAATTCCTACAAATGACATGATTTTGTTCTTTATGGGTGGATAATTCTCCATTGCTTGTGTGTTTGTATTTATGTGCGCGGGCGCATGTCTGTGCATACATCTGTGTTGTATTTTCTTTACTCATTCATTCTTTGATGGTCATCTTGGCTAATTTCATAGCTTGCTAGTTACCAGCAATGCTAGGAAAAATGCCTCTGCCTGTATTTCAACTCTGGCAACTTTGATTACTTATGATATAGGTGGGTCCTATGATAGTCCTATTTTTAATTTTTTGAAGGACCTCTATACTATTATCCAAAGTGCCTGTACTAATTTACATGCCTGCTTACTCTGTATAAGGGTTGCTTTTTTCTCATATCCTTACCAACAGTTCTTGTTTATTTTCTATTTTCTTTTTTTTCTTTTTTCTTTCATATATTCTTTATTTACAGTTTATTTTCTTAATGATAATTATTCTAACTGGGGTAATATGAGTTCTTCATATAGTTTTGATTTATTTTTCCCAGATAGAAATAAGTGTTCAAGTAAGTAGAAAATTGGAACTTCAGTGCAGTATTGGTAAGATTATCAAATAATATGGCAACTATGGAAAACACTATGGAGATTCTTCAGAAATTAAAAATGAAGCTGCCTGAATCCAGTAGTTCTACTTCTGGCACGTATCATAAAAATTGAAAGCAAAGCCAGGTGATGGTGGCGCATGCCTGTAATCCCAGCACTTGGGAGGCAGAGGCAGGCGGATTTCTGAGTTCAAGGCCAGCCTGGTCTACAGAGTGAGTTCCAGGACAGCCAGGGCTACATAGAGAAACTCTGTCTCGGAAAAAACAATAAATAAATAAATAAATAAATATATATATATATATATATATATAAATAAATAAATATAAAAAAATTGAAAGCAAGAGCATATTTTTTACACCTACACCTATGACCAAAGCAGCATTATTAATGGTAGCAAAGAGATTGAAACTATCCACAAGTGTCTCGTCAATGGGTGAATAGTTAAATAAATGTGGTGTATGTTTGCAGTGGGAATGTTCTCCAGGTTAAAAAAAAAGGAAAGAAATCCCATCACATGCTATAACATGGATACGCCTAGAGGACAGCGTGATAAGTGAAATAGGCTAGTCACAAATGGACAAATACTGTACAATTCCAGATATATGATATGTGAAGTTGGCAAATGAATAGAACCAGAAAATAAAGCTGAGGGGAGAAAAGGGGAGTTGTTTGGCTCTGGAGTTTTAGCTTTTCATGATAAAATGTTGTGGAGAGCCAGGTAGTGGCGCACACGTCTTTAATCCCAGCACTTGGGAGGCAGAGATAGGTGGATTTCTGAGTTTGAGGCCGGCCTGGTCTACAGAGTGAGTTCCAGGACAGCCAGGGCTATACAGAGAAACCCTGTCTCCAAAAACAAAAACAAAATGTTGTGGAGATCTTTTGTACAACAATGTGATTATCATTACTACATCTATAGGATATACTTGAAAATTGCTAAGATGGAAAATGGTGTGCCTTTTATCACAAGTAAAATATAATATAAAAAATGGAGGGTAAGTAGATGAGACATGTTTGATTTAATATTGATAATTAAGTTGCCAATGGCCCGGGTTTGATTCCCAGCATGCACATGGCAGCTCGTGCAACCATCTATAACTCCAGACTCAGAGGATCCAACCCCTCTTCTGGTATCTGTGGTGAGTCCTTATACATGGTGCACAGGCATGCATGTAGACAAAACACCCACACATATAAATAAAGTTTTTTTCTATAACGAGAAATTAGCCACCATCACTCTATTCTGTCTTCTGGATGTAGTTCTGTGGCTTGTGCTGCCCTCAGATCTGTGATGTTCTTGCCCTTATGTCCACATGCTAAATTACAGACTAGAGCCCTCCATACCTGGCTTGAAAAATATTCTCCCTTGTGGTAGGCAAGTAGCATAAATTCTAGCCCAAGCCCTTGTCATAGTGTGGATTTTTGATGGTCTCGTTATGCTGCCCATATTAATCATAAACTTGCTCTATAGCCCAAGTAGTTCTAGAGCTTATGATCCTCCTACCTCAGCCCCTATCAAAATGGTATTATAGGTCTGTGCCACCAGGCCAGGTAAAAGAATTTCTTGAAGTGAAGTTTAAGGAGCTTCTTGGCCTCTGTGAATATAGCTTAATTTGAAGCCAGGTTCTACTTTTAAAAAAATCATTCATATATCATAAAATTTTGAAGTGTGTAAGTTGGTACACTCACAGTTGTGCAACTATTACTATTATCTAATTCTAGATCACTTTTATAACCTCTAAAGGAAACCCAGCACCCATTTGCAGCCACTGTTAACCCTTTTCCCTTGTTCCAGTCAATTATTTTTCCAGCTCAATAGGCTTCTCTATTTGGAGAATTTCATATATTATTTGGCTTTTGTGTCTGGATTGTCTCCCTTGCACAATGTTTTATTCCTTTCTGTGGGGGTTGTTGTTTTGATATTTGGAGATAGCGTCCCAGGCTCACCTTATGCTCACGACCGTGCTACATCTTCCTGACACCAGGATTGCAGGTGTGTACTGCCACACTTGCCTCAGCATGGCTTCAGGATACCTTTACACTGTAGCATGCATCCACACTTATTCCACCTTGTGGCTGAATGATAGTCCCTTGTATAGCTTTATACCCCTACACCACACTTTTATTATTTATTCATTGTTGGACATTTAAGGTGTTCTTTCTTTATGACTATTCTGAATACTTCTATTATGACTTCATATATCTTTTTTGATACATAGATTTTCAAATTTTTATAATTTATTTTTTAATCATATTACATCCCATTCGCAGCCCCTCCCTCCTCTCCTCCCAGTCCTGCCCTTACAAATCCCCCCATTATCCCCTCATCTTCTCAGAGAAGGGAAGCTGAGCATCTTTCCATGCCCTATTTTAATTCTTTTGAGTTATGTCTTGCAGTAAATTTACTAAATCATGAGATAATTGTTTAGTCATTTGAAAACCTCTTAGACTCTTTTCCATAGTGGCTGCACCAGCTTGCATTTCTTGTCTGTCTGTCTGTTGTTATTGTTTGTTTCTTCTGTTTAATTTTATTTTCTTTTGAAATAAGATATAATGTAGCCCAGGTTGGCCACAAACTTAGTATGTAGCTGAGGATGTTCTTTAACTCCAGATTATCTTACCCCCAAATGCCCAGATTATAGGTGTTTATAGTTGACTTCTTTTTTGTCTTACTACATAGTCTAGGTTGGTCTTGAACTCATGATGTTCCTGCTCTAGCCTCTCGATTACTAGTAGTACAAGTATTTGCTACCACATTCAGGTTGAGGATTCCAGTTTGTCTAATTTTTTGCCAACACTCATTTTTCAAATTATAGTTATCCTAGTGGGAGCTAACTCAAACTATGATTTTGATTGGCAGAAAGTAGGTGTCTGTGGGTTCCCAACCCCAGTTGGATCATCTGCAGCACGCCTTTACAGCTAAGGCTCAGGGAACACCATAGAAAAGGGGGCAGAAAGATGGTAAGATCCAGATGACCAGGATACCTGTTATTAGAGTATCTTTCTCAATACAACAGAGAAGTTGCACTTGTGAGACCTTAACAGTGTGGTTTTTAAAAACAGGACACGAATAATGGCAACACCAGTCAACATGTCAATGTGGATGGGTAAAGTTTCACAGGGCCCTGCCTTAGATGAAAAGCAGCAAGTAATTAATAGGTACTGAGAAAGGCAGACTTAGTCTTCTCCGGAGATGAAATTATAGTTTTTCTAATCCCAAGAAGTCTGCCATAAACACATACACAGATGGTCAATACTAAATGTTCTTAAAAGATGTGAGAGACAGAAAGAGGGAATGGGAAAGAGGGAGGTGGGAGTATAGTAGAGAATTTGGGACTATCAACTATTTCAAGTTCTCTGTTGGAGATCTCCAGCAAATGAGTAAGGATTACTATAAAAAGCTGTGTTCAGTACATTGCCTTTAGAGGCAAGTGGATCTCTCAGTTTGAAGCCAGCCTGGTCTACAAAGTTCCAGGACACCCAGGGCTCACAGAAATCCCTGTCTTGGAAAAATGTTTGGCAAGGCCTTAAGTAGAGAGATTGGAACACTAACCCAGCCACAAAACCTTTGGGCTACAAATTTTCCTGCCTGTACAGTGTTCTTTGACAGGAGCCTAGCATAATTTTCATCAGAGACTTCACCCAGCAAGTGATGGGAGCAGATGCAGAACCCCAAAACCAAACTTTAGGAGGAGCTCAGGGTGTCCTGTGGAGGAGAGGAAGGAAGATCAGAGGAACTAGAGAGATCAGGGACAGCACAAGAACAAGAGCACAGAATCATCAACCTGACCCAGGGACTAAAGTGGGATCACAGATACCATGGGTCTTACTTAGGTCCTCTGCATACACATTATGGTTGTGTAGCTTGGTGTTCTTAAGAGATTTCTAACAGTGGAATCCAGAACTGTCTCTGACTCTTTTGCCTGCTTGTGGGTTCCTTTCCCTCCTACTGGGTTGCCTCCTTCAGCCTTGACATGAGAATATGTACCTGACCTTATTGTAGCTTGTTATGTTGTATTTAGTTGATGTCTCTGGGAGGCCTGCTCTTTTCTGAGGGGAGGTGGAGGAGAGTTGGACCTCTGGAGAAAGAGGAGATGGAGGTAGAAGAGACTAGGGGGAAGGGAAAATTACAGCTGGGATGTAATATATGGGAGAAGAATAAAAAGTTCACATTCATAAAGGTGACTAAGTAAAATAGAAATTTCACTTGACTGTGCATGGCCCACCAGGAGGGAGTGATCTCCCAGCAGCACTTTCACTTCTGAGCACAGAGGTGGGGACCAGCTAGGAGCACACAGGGCCTAAGAGCAGTGGAGCAGCTGGGACAGAAGTCTTCCTGCCCACAGCCATTTGCACCAGGGAGCCAGGAGACTCCACAGCCTCCTGTGCACCACCCAACAGGAGAGAGTGATCTCCCAGCAGGGCTTTCACTTTTGAACTCAGAGGAGTAAGGACACAGGCTTACAGGCCCACAGGAGGAACAAACTCCAGCCAGAGACAACAATACCAACTAGCACCAGAGATAACCAGATGGCAAAAAGCAAGCACAAGAACCCTACCAACAGAAACCAAGGCCACATGGTAACATCAGAACCCAGTTCTCCCACCACAGCAAGTCCCGGATACCCAAACACACCGGAAAAGCAAGAGTTGGATTTAAAATCATATCTCATGATGCTGATAGAGGGCTTCAAGAATGACTTAAATAATTTAAAGAAATATAGGAGAACATCAGTCAACAGGTAAAAGCCCTTAAAGAGGAAACGCAAAAATCCCTTAAAAAAATACAGGAGATCATGGGTCAACAGGCAGAAGCCCGTAAAGAAGAAACACAAAAATCCCTTAAAGAATTACAGGAAAATACAAACAATCAAGTGAAGGAACTGAACAAAACCATCCAGGATCTAAAAGTGGAAGTAGAAACAATAAAGAAATCACAAAGTGATTCCTATCTGGAGATAGAAAACCTTGGAAAGAATCCAGGAGTCATAGATGCAAGCATCAACAACAGAATACAAGAGATAGAAGAAAGAACCTCAAGTGCTGAAGATACCATAGAAAATATTGACTCAACAGTCAAAGAAACTGCAAAATGCATAGAGCTGGTAACCCAAAACATCCAGGAACTCCAGGATACAATAAGAAGACCAAACCTAAGGATTATAGGTATAGATAAGAGCAAGGATTTACATCTTAAAGGCCCAGTAAATATCTTCAACAAAATTGTAGAAGAAAACTTCCCTAACCTAGAGAAAGAGATGCCCATGAACATACAAGAAACCTTCAGAACTCCATACAGACTGGACCAGAACAGAAAGTCCTCCCAGCACATAATAATCAAAACACCAAATTCACTAAACAAAGAAAGAATATTAAAAGCAGTAAGGGAAAAAGGGCTAGTCACTTATAAAGGCAGACCTATCAGAATCACACCAGAGTTCTCACCAGAGATGATGAAAGCTAGAAGATCTTGGGCAGACCTCATACAGACCCTAAGAGAACACAAATGCCAGCCCAGGCTACCATACCCAGAAAAACTCTCAATCATCATAGATGGAGAAACCAAGATATTCCATGATAAAACCAAGTTTACACAGTATCTGTCCACAAATCCATCCCTACAATGGATAATTGATGGAAAATTCCCAGACAAGGAGAGAAACTACACCCTAGAAAAAGCAAGAAAGTAATCTTCCAACAAACCCAAAAGAAGATATCCACACAAACATAAAAATAACATCAAAAATAACAGGAAGCAACAATCACTGTTCCCTAATATCTCTTAACAACAATGGACTCAACTCCTCAAAAAAAAAAGACATAGACTAACAAAATATTTCTCATGTAAATCTTCAATTTTATCAGAAAATGTTTATAATTCCCCTTTTAATTAATTTAGTAATGTTTTTTTTAGTTTTATTTTTTTTATTTTTATTTTCTATATTCTTTGTTTACATTCCAAAGGCTTTCCCCTTTCCCAGTTACCCCCACCATATGTCCCATAATTCCTCTCCCCCCATGCTATTCCCCACTCTTCCCCCCCCCACGATTTCTCTGTTCTGGGTCTACAATACTGGATCCAATCTTTACAGGCCCAGGGTCCTCTCCTTTTTTTCTTCTTGAGAGTCATTTGACTTGCTAATTGTGCCTTGAGTATTTAGGGCTTCTGGGCTCATTAATATCCACTTATCAGTGATTGCATTTCGTGTGTATTCTTTTGTGATTGGGTTAGCTCACTTAGGATGATAGTTTCCAGATCTAACCATTTACCTACAAATTGCATGAATTCATTATTTTTAATTGCTGAGTAGTACTCCATTGTATAAATATACCACATTTTCTGTATCCATTCCTCTTTTGAGGGATATCTGGGCTCCTTCCAATTTCTGGCTATTATAAACAAGGCTGCTATAAACATAGTGCAGCATGTGTCTTTGTTGTATGCAGAGGAATCCTCTGGGTATATGCCCAGGAGTGGTATGCCAGGGTCCTCTGGGAGTGGCATGCCCAATTTTCTGAGGAACCGCCACACTGATTTCCAGAGTGGTTTTACCATTTTGCAATCCCACCAACAGTGGAGGAGTGTTCCTCTTTCTCCACATCCTCGCCAGCACTTGTTGTCTCTCGAGTTTTTAATCTTAGCCATTCTGACTGGAGTGAGGTGGAATCTCAGGGTTGTTTTGATTTGCATAGTAATGTTTTTATGTCTACCATTTTATTGCATTATTTTTCATGATAATCATCGATTTTAATATGTCTATATACTTCCTCTATTTTATCAGAAATGTTTTCAATGTAAATCTTTGATTTTATCACAAATGTTTCTAATTCCACCTTCAATCAATTTAGAATTATCTTTATGCCTATCATTTTATCTATATAATTTTCATGATAACCTTTAATTTTAACATGTTTTTTCTATATATTTTTTCAATTTTGTCAGAAATAGTTTCCATGTAAATCTTTAAGTTTATCAGAAAATGTTTATAATTCCACTTTTTTTTTTTTGGTTTTTCGAGACAGGGTTTCTCTGTGTAGTCCTAGCTATCCTGGAACTCACTCTGTAGACCAGGCTGGCCTCAAACTCAGAAATCTGCCTGCCTCTGCCTCCCAAGTGCTGGGATTACAGGCGTGCGCCACCATGCCTGGCTATAATTCTACTTTCAGTCAACTTAGGAATACTTTTATACCTACCATTATTATATCTATATATCTATATAAAATTTTCTATGATAATCTTCAATTCTAACATGTTTTTCTAAATTTTTCTACAATTTTATTAGAAATATTTTCCATGTAAATCTTCAGTTCTATAATAAAATGTTTCTATCCCATATTTCAATTAATCTAGCAATGTTTTACATGTCTACCACTCTTTAATTTTCCATGAAAATTGTCAATTTTAATATGTTTTCTGAAATATTTTCTATGTAAATCTTTAATTTCATCATAAAAAATTAGCTTGAAGTATTTGTAGAGGTTTGGGAACATAATACAAAAAGGAATAAGTTATGTAAATTTTATGACAAAATTCTGCTTCATTGTAAAATATAATTATTTTGAAATAAAAGGCTGCTGCAGTAATGTCTCATGATGTTATTCAAAGTTTAATATGTAGGACATAGGTTTGAAACAGGGCCTAGAGCATAGTACATACTAATTAGTAATTAGTATTGCTTATCTACCTGAGATGTAATCTGGGCATGCATCTGCTTTAGAAGTCCGATGCTCAGCTAATGGTGCTTGGTGGTCAGTAACTGCTTTCTTTTATTTATAACCTTGGTAGGCCTTTCTTAAGTATTCTATGCCACTTGTTTCTTGTGGTAAGACCTTAGAAATAGAAAGAAGTAAGATATAACCCGTAATGGGTTAGAGAAATAGCTCAATAGTGAGCACTGTCTGCTCTTTCAGAAAGCCCTGCTTTGAGTCCCATAACCCATATGGTGGCTAACAACCATCTGTTCTGGGGTATCTACTGCCCTATTTTGGCCTCCAATGGTTATAAACACAATTGGTGAATAGATAGACATGGCAAAACACTCATGTACATAAAATAAGAGTAAAAAATGATAGAACCTGTGGTTTTTGAAAATTGGAGATGATGGTGTTTTCAATTTGATTCTGTGCCTATCTTATCTTTCTTGATCATTTAAGACTGAAGACGCTGTGTGTCTGTGGGGGTGGGGATGGGTAAAGAAAGGTGCTTGCCACTAAACCTGATGATCTCTGACTGTAGTCTCTTAGACCAGTGAGTAGAAAAAGCAACTCCTGCAAGTCATCATAGAACCTCCACACACATGTGAAGGATGTCTACCCCAAAGAAATATATTAATGAAAGGAAAAATAGAAAATGTAGGATGAAGATGGGAGAATCACCAAGGAATTTGTCTAAGAAGAAACAGACCTATGGAAATATCTGGAACATTACAAAAGGCACTAAGGTATTTTAGGCAGAGAAACTATGTGTCCAAGCTCAGGGGTGCAAGAGTCATCTTGGAAACAGATTGGCATAGAGTCTTAGGGTATTGTGAGAAAGACTTGTGAGATTTTTTTTATTCTGATGTTTTCCTTTATTCTACTCCAGAATATGTAGTGAAAATGTCCTGTGCTTGGAAGTTTGAGGATTTTGTTGTTGTTGTTGTTGTTGTTGTTGTTGTTGTTGTAATCCTGGTTCTGTTGCAAGTTAGTTAGGTAGTCATGTCTCAGCACATATCCTCTCTAGATCTTAGTTGCCTATGAAGTAAAGTGAGTAACTGGATTAATTTAGTAGTTCTTAAGGAGGAAAGTATATTGAAAATACAGTGTTTGGATCATAGGAATTGTTATAGTATACCAGAGTTGAAGGATATTAAGAAAGGTTGTTTGTTTGCTTCTTTGGAGACAGGGTTTCTCTGAGTAGTGCTGGCTATCTTGGAACTCACTTTGTAGCCCAGGCTGGTCTGCCTCTGCCTCCCTTCTGAGTGCTGGTGTTACAGGTGTATGCCACCATTGCTGCTGCTGTTGTAGCCGCTGCCCCCACCTCCACTACCACCACCACCATCACCACTGGGCTGAATGTTTCTAGTTTTGTTTTTAATTCTCTTAAGTGATTGTCATTTATATTCCTATAGTTTGAAGATCCACCAGATTAAAGATCATTAGTACTGCTATATCTGATTGTGCAGAAAATCCCAACTTTGATGCCTACTTGGACAACTAGTAAGACCCTGTCTCAAAAAATTTAAAAGGTCTGTCATTCACAAAGCTCTGCATTCAGTCCACACTACCATATACACACACCAAAGTCTTTACTTATTCTCCTGGTAAGGTGATGTGAAACTACAGCCCTAGTTACTCAGGAAACAGAGACAGGAAGATCACTTGAGCCAACGACTCTGAGACCAGCCTTGGAAATGTAGCAATATATTTTTTCTCCCTGTCCTTCCCTCCCAATAATCACAAGTCCTTGGCTTTCTGGGGTTGAACTCACTTGAACTATGGTATAATCAGCTTCAACCAGGCTGAAAGTTGTGTCATGGAGCACGGATGTTAGTTGAGAATCTGGCCTAGGTTGCTGTTTTCTAGGTCTGTGGCCCTGAGCATGACACCTCTATCTTCCAAGTCTGAATTTCCTCATCTGTATCATTGAACTTATGGTGCCTGCCTAATCAGGTTGTGATGATGCAAGAGTTTAGGTCATATGTTTTGCTCGCCTGGCGCAAGATTGATGGATGAACTAGCAACTTGTATAATAGGTATGCTGGAAGAACTATCATAAGAGGACAGCATAAAACAATTCTCTTACTCTGGTACATCTGGAGTTAAATGTATCTATAGGTATAAATATTTTATAATACTTTTTGCTAACTTTGCTTCGCTTTCTGCTTATTAGTGCTTTTTTCCCCTTATGTGACCTCATCTGTGATATGAGTATCAACAGCAATTACATTCTTTCTATACCCTACCAAAAGCATAATGTATTGACTCTCTCATTAGACTTTAGAAAATTATTGTTACTTTAGAACTTAAATGAAAGATAGATCATTTGAGCTAGGCATGCCTTTAATGTGAGGACTGAGGAGGCATAAGCAGGCAGATCTCTATGAGGTTAAGGCCAACCTAATTTACATAGTTCTAGGACAGCCAGGACTATAGAGCAAGATCCTGTGTCAAAACATAAGCAGCAACTACAATAACAAACATATAGGTCGACTGAGTTCAAAAACATCAAGATCTTTAGACTGCAGAACCAGTCTGGGCTTTGTTCTCTCTTTTGGAGATAAATAGCCTCTTTATATTTTTAAGTCTAAATAAATTCATGCATATAAAGTATAAAGATACATTGCTTTGCATAGTACAGAATCAGGATCTGTTAGTCACTGTCATTAATATTACGGTGCATCAGGTATAATGGTAGAGCCAGAAATGCTGAGATAAAGTATCTGTAGTCAAAGAACTTAGTCTGGCGGAGCCAGTATACAAATGACTTTGCTGTGCTCCAAATACACCAAATAGAACATGTATAGCAAGGGTACTTAATAGTCTGTTTCCATAAAAAATAGTGCTGTTAGAAGGGTACTTGGTTCAGTGGAAGTACATATTCTGGAATTAGTTCAGCTTAAGTTGTATCTTGTGTCACTTTGAGGTTAGCCAACCTTTTACAACTTAGCTTTACTCTTTTAAAAATGGGGTAAAGTTTTTGACCCTCATCTGTGGGTTCCATCTGGGGATCCCTGTTAGAAACTTCCCTTTTGGAAGTATCCTCTCCTTCTCAAAAGATAGGGGTGGAACACCAAAAATTGTAAAAGGGAGGTGGTCATATGTTGGACCTGGGTTCAGTTTCTTTCACATACTTCGAGCAGTTAACTATAACTCCAGCTCCAGGCCATCCAGTGACTTCTGACCTCCATGGGCACCTCTACGAACTGGTACATACACACTCAGCATGCACATAAAATAAATAAATGTTGTAAAAATTGATAGATGCACTAAGATTTCTATGTCCACCTCTGAGTACCTTCATTCATGTATACCTTGCCATGATTGTTTTGGTAAGATTATAATTCCAGGACAGCCCAGGGGTATACAGAGAAACCCTATCTCGAAAAGAAACCAAAAAAATTATAATGGTAGAATGTGCACAGGTCATAGCTATTGAGCAATAAATGATTTTAGTGTTTTTCTTATGAAAATCTCTGTTATGGTTTCAAATAAACACTTAAGTAATGTATAGTGTATTTATTTCAAGGTTGGGCAGTCAGTAACCACATGTACAGACATAATCATGTTCTAAGCTGATATATGGTTGGCTTGTTTTGTTCTCTTTAGCTACAGATAATCTTTGTTTGTTTGTTTGTTTGTTTGTTTTGAGACAGGGTTTCTCTGTGTAGCCCTGGCTGTCACTCTGTAGACCAGGCTGGCCTCGAACTCAGAAATCCGCCTGCCTCTGCCTCCCAAGTGCTGGGATTACAGGCATGTGCCACCACAGCCCAGCTGCCACAGATAATCTTAAATTTTATCTTTATAAATTAGGTGCTAACCTTCCAGATTTCCAGTTTTATTAGTTATATATAGATCAATTTCTGTGTCATGACAGATTCTCTTTTCTCTCTCTCTCCTAGGTCTTTCAGAGCCTTGAAGACCACCATTTGGAAGTGGTGGCTTTTTTCAGGGAGAATGGCTTTCATGGCCTTCTTGCTCACGACTCTGAGTACGCACTCTACAATATTCCATCTTACTACAGCTCCCATGCTCTGAAGCTGAGCTGGAATGGCAAGAACCTGACCACCAACCAGTTCCTGATGCAGGAAGTGGCCAAGCAGCTGGGTTTAAAGCGAATGAATTTTCCCATATTTGCTGCACTGCTTGGTAAGTAGTCAAAAACAAAGTTCCGGTGGTTGGTGAAGTTTCTTCTTGTATTGATAAGATAGGCAGACTGGAGGGATCTAGCCTGGCAGTGCTGGGTTTGCCTTTTTAGAGTCCTCATGCTGCTTTGGGATGTAGCTCAGTGGGTAGTCTGTATATTTATCGTGCATATGGCCCTATGTTCAATCCTAGACCTGCATACGTGGGTATGGTGTAACATATCTATAATTTTAGCACTCAGGAGGTAGCAACAGAAGGATCAGGAGTTTGAGACCACCCTTGGCCATATAATCAAGGCCAGCCTGAGCTATGTGAGACTGACTCTTGTCTCAAAAACTAGAATAAAAACAAATGCTCTCATGCCATAAAAGGCTGTGGCAAAAGCAGTAGGCACTTGATGCCCTCTGAAAACCTCATTATGTTATAAACATTAATTTGTGATGAGAATAAGAACATAACAGTGTAAGTTAGAACATAAGAGTGTCTTATGAACTGTTGTGTGATATTCCATAACATTATCTTAATTCTTATAATACTTCCCTTTTGTTATATTCTGGAACTTAGATGCAGACTCTTAGGTTTCACTAATTCTAGATATCATTGCTTCTCCACTTGGGCTGCTAGTATTTCTTTCTAAAAATCTGGATTTAGAACAGGAAGATAATGTGGACTATGTTTTTCTCTGTTTTTTGTTATTTATTAGGAAACTTTTTGAATAATATCTTCAAAATTGCATTTTCAGGGAAAACTTGAGACAGCACTTGCTCTCACATGTACCCATCCATTCTTCTACCCACCCACCTACCTGTCTTCTTCTTGTTTTTAAGCAGGGAATCACTGTATTGCTTAGGCTGTCTTCATTCATAAGATCCTCTTGTGTTAACCTTCCTAGTTCTGGGCTTGCAGACATGCATCATTACACCTAACTTTCAGGCTTTCTGTTAAAAATGCATTTCAAAGTAAATTATAGAATTGATGATATTTTGAATTGGTTTTCTAAGTGTTGACAGCAGGAACATAAATAGGCTAGCTTTGTGGTCTCTGCCCTGAAAGCCCAAAGAATATTACTTTGGGTAACCTAATTGAATCAGCCCAGGTTTTAGAATTAGATTTTGTGCAAATCACTGAAGTCATGCTTCCCTGGATTCAGTTTTGTCATCTCAGAAATGGAAATGGTACTATCCCATGGTGTTACTCATGAGGTGAAGTGACATGAGACATGTAAAGTGCTTTGCACTTTTCAGTAATTTACTATTATAAAATAAAGGCAGTATAACTATGTAATAGTTATCATTTCCTTATGATAATAGGTCATGTGTTTGGGAGTCAGACAGTCCTGACTTTTTGTTCTTGTATAGACTCATCTTGGACCAAGTCACTAAAATTGTTTAAATCTCAGTTTCCTTGTCTATAAAACAGGGAGAAAACTCTGAGCCTTGATCATTGTAAAGGAGATACATGGAACACAGAGGGCGCAGAGTGGGAAATCAGCATGTAGAAAGTTACTATAATTAATTATTACATTAAGAATATAGGCCTACTGGATATTTTGGTGTATGCCTTTTATCCCAGCACTTGGGAATCAGAGGCAGGTGGATCTCTATGAGTTTGTGTCCAGAGCGGTCTACGGAGTGAGTTTCATGCTAGCCAGAGGCTACTTAGTGAGATCCTGTCTCAAAAATAAAATAAAAAGAACACAGGCCCATGTTTCTTTCCGCTACTTCCTCTCTCAGGTGGATCTTCTTTATGACCTAAAAGATCTATGCACACATTTGTATTAAATAAATAAAATGGTATTTTATAGGTAACCACATTCTACCAGATGAAGACTTGGCTGCTTTTCACTGGAGCCTCTTGGGACCAGAACATCCTCTTGCATCACTTAAGGTAATGCTCCTTATTTTATTCCTGTACAATTAGGAAACATCGAGTTTTGATTGAACTTTGATGGAGTTGGATAGAAGACTTTTTTGTTTCTTTCCAAGGTCACATTTTAATTACAGCACTTTGCCCCTTCCTTTCATCCCACTGAACCCCCAATATATCCTTCCTGCTCTCCTTCAAGTTTATGCCCCCCTTAAAAATCAATTGTTATTGGATGTATACATGTATTTGTATATACAGATATTTTCCTATATATATATGTATATATAATACATACATACATATATATATATATATATATATATATATATATATATCCTGATGAGTCCATAAATGTTACTTGTATATATGTTTCCAGGGCTGATGGTTGGGCACAGGACGACCAATTGGTATACTTTTCCGTGGAGAGGGCCACCTCTCCCTTTCCCAGCTTTCGGAAGTACTTGCCTGTAGTTCTTTGTGTAGGACTGAGGCCTCATGGAATTTTCTCAATGCAGTTTAGCATGTTCATTGGTGCCCTCTTTCATTAAAGTTTTAAATATTTTACACACAATACTTAGCTGGCAGTGGAGATACCACAATCAAGAAGGTGATTTTCACAGGGCAAGGTTGCACTTGGGATGTGGTAACTCCTGTGATATCCCAAAATGTGGGAAACTTAGCTGCATAATTCATGGTAGTATGGGACTATGCTCATACTTTCCCCTTAAAATAAAGTAAAACTATATTTTACATGCAGATAAAAATTAGTTCTGATGATACTCATAACTTAAGAACTCATACAAACTGGCAAAGAAAAATACTAATACCTCAGTAGCAAAAAAATGCTTAAAGGACAGAATCAGAAAATTGGCTAAAGCAGAAATACAGTTGCTAATCATCTGACTAGATGCCCAAGCTCACTAAAGATCAGACAGGCATGTCAAATGAGTGATGTGATCATTTTTGTTAATTGTTTAGTAAATATTAAAAAAAATAAGTTTACTGCTATGAAGCCTGAAGAACTGACACGAGTTGGCACTGGTCATCTGGTGATACTATCAATCTCCTGTTTTCCAGTGTGTAGAAAATTATTTTCTACCTTCTCCTTCCATTAGCCTCTTCTACGTTCTCCTTATTGGCTCACCCACTTTTCATGATCTCACTTCTTATTTCACTGAGCAAATGGAAGAAGCAACAGGGAGAGAATTTCTGGGAACTTCCATTTCCTCTTCACCTGCCCCACTTTAATTTGTGTTCCTGGGTTCTGCTAGTGTCTGATGACCATGACTTGTCCATACCCCATCTAGGGCAAGCTCTTCTATTTATAAAGGTCCTATTCGCTCTTGTCAGCTTAAGGGTATCAGTTCAGAAGTTTTCTTTCTCTGGCATCGGTCCATTTTCTCTCGCTCTTCATCAGCTGTTTCCTATTTGATATATAAGCATGATCCTTTAAAAAAGTTTTTGTCTATTTTTCAATTGAAATTTAACTTATATGCGTGAGTGTTTCATCTGCATGTCTGTGTACTGCATGAGTGCATAGTGCTGTAGGAGCCAGAAGACAGCATTGGATCCCTTGGGACTGGAGTTATATATGTTTTTGAGCTTCCATGTGGGTGCTGGAGATTGGATGAGCAGCCAGTTCTCTTAAACCCTGAGCCATGAGTTATTGCTCTAGCTCCAGTCTTTTTTTTTTTAAATTGGAGTTAGTGCCTGATACCAACTAGCCTAGAACTCAAAATCAATCCCTCTTCTGCCACCTGAGTGCTCCGTTATAAGCACATGTTACTATGGATGGCTGGGCATGATTCAGGTTTACAAATAAAATAAAAATCGTGTGTGTGTGTGTGTGTGTGTGTGTGTGTGTGTGTGTGTTCCTAGCACTGGGATAAAAGGCGTATGCTGCCATATCTGACTTTTTATATAAATAAGTACCAGGGATCCCGAGCCCAGGTTTTGTGTTTGTACAGCAAACATTTGCCATTTAAACATCTGTCTAGCCCCAAACTCACTCTTGGCTGCTTACTATTTTTCTTCTTATAGTAACAAATCATCTAGGGGCTAGGCATGGAAGATGGTTCCATTGATAAGGGACCTACTGCATAAACATAAGGTTGAGACTTTGATCTCCAAACATGAAAAACAAGGCAAAACAAAAAACCAGGGACAATGTCACATGCTTATAATCCTAGCCTTGTGGAAGTGGAGACAGGCAGATTCCTGGGGCTCTCAGGCCAACCAGCCTAGCTTAACTATTGAGCCCCAGGTCCTAATCAGACCCCTTGTCTCAAAATGCAAAGTGGA
Source organism: Apodemus agrarius (assembly GCA_964023405.1). NCBI lineage: Eukaryota > Metazoa > Chordata > Mammalia > Rodentia > Muridae > Apodemus > Apodemus agrarius. The sequence goes on from OZ030010.1 coordinate 18,812,579, forward strand.
TGAAGAACAAAACTGTCTCCCCCCATCCCCAGCACATCATACACAAGAGAGAGAAATAGAGTGAGAGTGAGAGCAAGCGAGTGAGTGAGCAAGTGAGAGAGGGAGAGAGAGAGAGAGAGAGAGAGAGAGAGAGAGAGAGAGAGAGGCAGACAGACTATACTTGAGCTGTTTACTATCCTCCTGCCTCTCTGATATGATTTGCTGAAATTGCCTTTAATAAAGTTACCAGTAAACCCAATGACCTTTGAGGGAAAGGTAATAAGAGATAAGATTTTTCCAATAGCTATGAGCATACCTAAGTATCTTTCATTTTTACATCACCTTCTTTTCTATGAATGTAAAATCCTTCTCTGTATCTCTCTTAAGAGGAGCCATTGATTCCATTTAGACTTATTGGAATCAATCTTAGATAATCACCCATTTTATGATCCATACTGTAACCATGTTATGGCCCATATAAGGTTATTACATTCTTAGCTAGGATGATGGCTAATATTACATGTCAGGTGTCCATATCAGGTGATACCTAGCTGGCTGATTAAGCATCATCTTGGAGTTTACATATGAGAATATCTCCAGTGGGTAGTGTGCGTGTGCATGCCATGATGATTGTGTAGCAGTCAGAAGACAGTGTGCAGGAGTTCATTCTTTCCCTCTACTAGGTGGGTTCTGGGGGTCTAGTGCAGCTCATTAGAATTGGCTGTAAATGCCTTTATCCACTAAGCCATCTTGCTGGCTGTTATTTTAATATCTAATACATTTTACAACTTTCCTGGTTGTTTCAAAGAGGTCTTTTTACCGTTACTTCAAGTCAGGATATAAAGAGCTTCCATGTATTGCAGAATTATTTTTACTTAAAAATGTTGTTAGGATGAATGTATGTATAGTGTATCCATATGGTGTATGTGCACATGTATGTGGGTGCGAGCTGAGACCAGGTGAGACTATCAAGTGTCATGCTGTATAACTTGACACCTTATTCTCTTTTTTTAATTTACCTTTTTAAATTAGGTATATTCTTTATTTATACTTCAAATGTTGTCCCTTTTCCTGGTTCCCCTTTCCCTCTGAAAATCCCACAAGCTATCTCACCTTCCCCAATCAATCCACCCCTGCTTCCCTGTCCTGGCATTCCTCTACTCTACCTTATCAAGTCTTTCCACACCTTATTCTCTTAAGATAGGGTCTACCATTGAATGTGCTTTGTAGTCATTAAGCCCTGGCAATGTTCTTATCTATACTCACCCCCTGCACTGGGGTAACAAACATGTGTAACCACACTAAGCTTTTTATGTGGGTCTCAAGATTCAAACTCAAGTCCTCATGTTGTACAGCAATAGCTCTTACCCACTGAGCCATCTACTGAGACCCCAGAATTATGATTTTTTTCACTATTAATGTATTTGTTTTGGAGCTAGAGAGATGGTTCAGTGATTAAGAGTATTCGTTCTAGAAGGGGAGCCAGGTTTGGTTCCCAGCACTCCCATGATGGTCCACAACCACCTATAACTCCAGATCCAGGCAATCTAATGCCCTATACTGGCCTCTATATGTACCAGCAAAGTGTTCATGCACATAAGATAAATTAAAAATTTTATTTATTTTTGAAGTTTTTTTTTATGATTTTTAACCATGTATAATGTGTGTGTGTGTGTGTGTGTGTGTGTGTGTGTGCGCGCGCGCGCGCGCGTGCGTGCACATATGAGTATAAGTGCATATGAATTCAGGTTCCCACAGAGGCCAGAAGCATTTAATCCCTTGGAACTGGAGTGACAGATGGTTGTAAACTACCTGACATGGGTGCTAGGAACTGAATTCTAGTCTTCTAGAAGAGCATCAAATGCTTGTAACCACTAAACCATCTCTCTAGCCTCTCATTATTAATTTTATTATTGACTGATGCATGAGAACATGAATTTCTACATATCAATGGAGTGTTGTGTGATTTCTTTCAACAATCTCTAAATTCTTTTAACAGTTTTTCATTCATTAAGTAATGAATCTAGTCATTTTCATCCCCTATTACCCTTCCTCATCCCTTCTCTGTCCCCTGATGGGACACTTCTTTTTTCAGACACATCTACTAATTGTCTTTTTTGTGTTTCATTGTGCTCAGTTAGAGCTGCTTGCAGGAGAATGGGTAGTTGTTTTTGTTTTCTTAAGATTTATTATTTTTATGTATATGTATGTGTGCTTACATGTATGCCATGTGTGTACCTGGTACCCGAAAAGTCCAGAAGAGTACATTGGATCATCTAGAATTAGAGTTAAAAGTAGTTGTGAGCTGCAACTGTGGTGCTTAGAATGGAACTCAGGCCAGGTGGTGGTGGCGCATGCTTTAATCCCAGCACTTGGGAGGCAGAGGCAGGCAGATTTCTGAGTTCAAGGCCAGCCTGGTCTACAGAGTGAGTTCCAGAACAGCCAGGGCTACACAGAGAAACCCTATCTCAAAAAAAAAAAAAAAAAAAGAAAAAAAGAAAAAGAAAAGAAAAAGAAAAAAAAGAAAAAAGAAAGAAAAGAATGGAATTCAGGTATTTTGCATGAGACACAAATCTGCTAAGCCATCTCTCCAGCCCTTGGTAGGGGGCTTTCAGTATCACATGGCTTATCAATTTGTTGCTTTTTTCATACTGTACTGTCCATCCTACATGTTCTGTTCTTTTTCATTATCCTATCTTTGCTATCGATTGAGTGTTGATATTCTTCTCCTTTGTCTTTGAGCCTGGTACTGTGTCTTCCCCAGGATTCATTCTATTGCTCAGGCTTGCCACTGAGCTTTTAATTTGACTTACTGAATTGTTAATTTCAATAATTCAGTTTGGGGTTTCTTCAGTCTTTCTGTAGCAGTATTGAATTCCATTTCAGTATTTCGCACCAACTTCCTTCTCCCATTCAGCTGTTTCCACCCCCCCTTCAGAATTCAGATGGGATCCTGTATCCTCCGTGATTTCTTTGAACATATTTATAATTATTCTCTCGAATTCTTTGGAATTTTAAGTCACTCTCATAGGGGGCATGCATTACTGATAGGAGACATGCAACAATGCATTTTCCTGTTTAGGTTTTTATGTGCAAATGTTTGCAGTGTTCAAGAGGAGATCATTTTTGATGGGTTGAGGTATCATTTTCCTCTCTTATACTTGTGCTCAGAGCACCAGACTTGATCCTCAGTATTCCCCAAGAGTACAATGCTGTTACAGCAGTAGTCACTATCCAGGCTCAGGCCCATTAGGATACTGTGCAGTAGTAGTGAAATACAAAACCATCAACACTTAAACATTGATCGTTTTGAGAAGAGGCACTGTTAGTATGTGTGTGCTAATATATTAGCTATTGTGTATCTGAGGAGAAAGCACAGTGGTATTGGATTGATAGAAAAGAGAGAGAACATGGATAGGAAAAGGAATGTCAGCAACCAAAAGTGGAGGACATAAGACAGTTTCATTAACAGTAGACTGAAAGGGAAAAGGTAAAGACATGAGATCAGGTACCATAGACCAGTCCCACACCTCAGAAGACACAGATACCTCTGCACACCAGGCAAGGCTATGCTATTACAGAGTTCTAAGGAGAAAGGAATAGAACAGAGCAGGACCCAATCTGCTTGCTAAGTTGACACTTGTTATTGAGTAAAGGATGAATAAATGTGAAGGGGAGAGTTCTCGCTGGGTTTGGGGATAAGGTGATGAAACACTAACCAGCTTGATTGCTAGTTTGGTTTGGAGTGTCTGGGCATTCATTTCCAGGGTCCCAGAAGACTGGCCTGCTTTCAGAATTTTCTTGAGATGTCAGGTGGCAGATGCCAGCCATGTCCTAGGTAGCTGTGTTTTTGTTTCCAGGTCTTTCTTTGGGCAGCCGGCTTATACATGGGGCTCCAGTTCAGGTGCAGGGCTTCAAAGATGGATTCTCAGATGTCACTTACTCATCTGGGTGTTCCATAATAGGGCTGATTATAAATGCTGGCTTCACCCCTGTACAGTCCTTCCAGTTGTCTAGAGTACTCCTTTGAGCTGATGTGGGCTTCCCTTGCAAATTCTGGTTCCCAGGAAGTTTTTCGCTTATTTAATACTGTAGTTTTCATTTTAAGTTCCTTTGCTCCAATCTAGCAGTATTCTCCTAAATAGCCTTCAGTATATAGTCCTGTGACTCTTCCTGAATTTCCCCAAGAGTATGCCTCAAGAGTGTGTCTTGCACAGCCTACCTACCTACACAGCATGACATCTCACTACTGCTCCGCTGAATTCTGAGTACCATCCACCCAGCACTGACAACAGTTTTTCCAGCATCTCCTTTCATAATTCTTGTTGCTGTGCAGGATCTGCCCTATTTTTCTGATATTTAAAATATCTGTTAAGGAGTGGTCAAGATGGCTTGATGCACAACCTGAGCTTAATCCCTGGGACCCACCATGGTAGATGGAGAGAACTGACTCCTAAATGTTGTCCTCAGACCTCCACTTGTGTATTGTGGCACAGGCACACACAAACAAATAAATTAATGTAATATAATGCATTTAAATGTCTGTTATGGAGACAGTTGGAGATTGTCTAAGCTTCTCTGGATTGTGCCCAGCTACTGTTGGTGCTCCCTCTCACTAAGAACAGGTAGCCTCCCAAACCTAGCCACTCCCTCTGGATATAAGCTGAACTTTCCTGCTTTGTAAAGTTCCCTATTTTGTTATTTAAGCTGGAAATGTTTGGGTGTCAACCATCTCCTCCAATAATTATTTTCTAGTTCTTTCCTCTTTTATTTTCTGGAGACTCTGGTTGACTATGCCAAGGTGTCATGCATTTTTGGATTTTCTCTTAGTGATTCAACTTTGACATTGGTAACCCTTACTGATGTTACCTTTCCTAGGTCCGAGCTCATCAGCTGGTTCTTCCTCCTTGTGATGTCGTGATCAAGGCTGTTTCTGAGTATGTTAGTTCCATCAAAGACCCCTCAAACCTGGATGTGGTTGGCAAGGATGTTTTCAAACAATCTCAGGTGAGTGTGTCTTCCCCTTCCCAAGAATCACCAGCTTTCTTTAGTTTTAATTTAAAAAAATTATTTTGGGGTGCACATGTTTGCAGATGCATGCTCTCCCCTACGTGTGGAGGTCAAAGGACAACCTATTGGAGTTGGTTCTCTCCTTCCACCATGTGGCTTATGGGAATCAAACTCATGTTGTCAGGCTTAGTGGCAAGTGTCTTTACTTTCTGACCCATCTTGCTGGCCTTCATCAGCTTTCTTACATTTCCCTGCCACAGTACCAAGTCCTCTGTTCTTTATGGTGGTCCCCAGTTTCCTCCTTCATACTTGATTTCCCCTACTTACTGACTAAAATTCTAAAATTTCCTTTAAAAATGTTTTAAGATCTGAATAGAAAGAGTCCTTTGTTCTTGTTGTCTTCCTACTGATGATTAATGTATACAAACATATTCTGAAAAACTAGAAAATAAATAAGCTGCCTAAAATCTCATTCCCTAGAAACAAAATATTCTAGGTAATGCTACTGTGTGGCTTCTTTCAACATTTTATGATGGGGATCAAACCCATGCTGTAGAATACAATTAAACTACACCCTTGGCTAATCTTGATATTTACATATTTTAAAAATATTTTTGTTTATTATTGTGTGTAAGCCACAGTATATTTTAATATAAAAGGATGTCTTACTGGAAGATTAGGTGGATAATTAAAAAAGACTATTTCAAATGAGTCCCCATAAAATAAGAATCAAAATAATTGTTAATATTAGAAGAAAGGCCCCCAACTAAGATTTTATACTATAAAGTAATAGTTACAAAAATAGGTTTTATTTTTAGCAATTTGATTTATATGTGCAATACATTTTTAAACATACTGTTTTTAAATTAACATTGGTTAGTTTGGATTTTTGTTTGTATAGGTCTATGAACTTTTGAGTTATTAATTTATATAATCATCATTAAAATCAGAATTCAGAAAAGTTCCAGTATCCCAATTCCCCCTGATCCTTAGACTGTCCCTTTGTAATACCACTGAAACCCATTCCTAATACCTGGCCATTCTCTCTAACTATAGTTATGTCTTCTAGATAATATTACATGGGCAGAATCATAAAATATAGTAATTTGAGCATATTTTTCGTCATTCAACATAATACTTTCATGATTCTTTCAAGTTGGGCTAGAGAGATGGATCAGTGGTTAGAAGCATGTATTTTTTGTGTAGAGGACTGGAATTCATTGACAGCATCCATGTGGGGAGCTCAGAACTGCTTATACCTCTAGCTCCAGGGGATCCAACACTCTTTTCCATGTATATACATACACTGAGCACCCTCCACACACACATATGAAAAGAAAAATCTTAAAGAAAAAAGAGAGTTTTCAAGTTATTGGATGTTTTGTGCTGTGTGTGTGTGTGTGTGTGTGTGTGTGTGTGTGTGTGTGTAATTCAATTTTATGGATGTATGAACAGCTCATTCATCCACACATGCCTTAAAGAATATTTAAATTGGATATGTATTAAGGTTGCTATAAATAGAGCTGCTGTAAACATTTGCACACACGGTTTTGTATGAATATGGCATTTCATTTTCACAGTATAAACATCTAGAATTAAGATTTCTAGAACATATGGTAAGTGTATATTTAAATTTATAACAATGCCAAACCTTTTTCGCAGTAGCTATCTTTTTCCTTACCTATGTTTGAACAATATTTTAAATAAAATTTCTGTGCATGCAAGTGTGTGTGTGTGTGTGTGCATGCGTGTGTGTGTGTGTGTGTGTGTGTGTGTGTACACGTGCGTGTGGGGGGGCGGTGGTACATGGTGCATGCTTATGTGGAGGTCAGAGACAGTCTGCAAGGGTCTGTTCTCTCCCTTACTATGTGGCATTCAACTCACATGGTCAGGCTTGGTGGGAAGCGTTTTCTTGCTAGTCCTGATTTATTTTTTAAGTACCTTGTCCTGCCAGGCAAGTACTCTATGTCTCAGCTATATCCACAGTGCTAATCTTATTTAATTTGTATTTATAAATGACTCATAGTAAACTTTTGTTTGTTTTTTTGAGACTCACTAGGTAGCTCTGGCTGTCTTCAAACTGGCTATATTGACCACACTGTCCTTAAACTTGCACTGATCTCCCTGTCTCTGCATTCTGAGTGCTAAGATTGTAGGCATGCTCCATCATACACAATGAACTTTTTTTCTTGCACTTACCATCATCCATTTATCCAACATTTTTAAGTAGGTTCTGGGGATCAAACTGAGGTCCTCATGCTTACAAGGCAAGAACCTTACTGATTGAGCTAACTGTTCAACCTTTCTTTTTAATAAGTCAAATAATTGTATGTTTCACATTTATATCTTTAGTTAATTTGTGTATAAAATATGAGGTCATTTGTCTTTTGGTTTTGCATATGGTTATCCAAGTATCTGAATATAGTTGGTAGAAAGGACTATTTTTACTCCCTTGAATTGCCTTTGTGTTTTTATATTAAAAAATCAGTTGACTATATTTATATCAGTGTATTTCTGTACTTTTTGATTAATATATATGTACATTATTTTATCAGAAGTGCATCAACTTAATTACTAATAGCTCAATGTTAAGTCTTGAAGCTGAGTAGTGATTCTCTGAATTTCATTTTTTAAAAAGATTATATTTATTTTATGTATGTGAGTACACTGAAGCTGTCTTCAGACACACCAGAAGAGGGTGTCAGATCTCATTACAGAGGGTTGTGAGCCACCATGTGCTTGCTGGGAATTGAACTCACGACCTCTGGAAGACAAGTCAGTGCTCTTTACCACTGAGCCATCTCTTTAGCTCCTGAAATTCACTCTTAATTTGTCTTTCCATATAAATTTTAGAATGGTATTGTTTGTATCTATTAAAAAAAAGAAGGAAGGAAGGAAGGAAGGAAGGAAGGAAGGAAGGAAGGAAGGAAGGAAGGAAGGAAGAATTTTTGCTTGGATTTCAGTTGGAATTGTGTTAAATATTCCAAAGAAATCTTTCCCCCAAATACTACTGATTAAACCTAGGGCCACATACATAATATGCCAGACATCTACCATGGGATTCCATCCCTAGCCTGGTTTTTTTTTTAAACTTTTTTTCTTTTTAGATTTCACTATATTGCCTTTAATTAAATTTGTAGTTCAGTCAAGTCTTGAACTTATGTTCTTTCTGTCTCAGTTTTCCAAGTAGCAACGATTGCAGGTCTGTACAGCTGAGCTCAGTTGTGAATATTTGAATTCAGTAATATCCATCTTATTTATACCTTCTTTGATTTTTAAAAAAATCTCTTCAATGTTTTATAGTTTTAACATATAACCCCTGCATAATTTTAATTTTAGTTTTATCTTTATGCTTTTCCTTTTTTTCTTATTGGTATTAGATATTGACCCCATGGCCTTATACATGTTAAACAAGTATTCCATAATGCACAGAGCTGTGCTCTCAGGCTCTGTACATAGTTTTTAGTATTTATACTTACTATTTCATGTACTATTTACTATTTCATTTATTGTAAAGAAGACTATTTTATTCATTTTTATTTATAATTAGCCATAGAAATAAGATTGATTTTTGTGTGCTGAGTCTTGATTTGGACCTTTCTGTGCTCACTTAGTTTTTGGTAGACTTTCTGGCATTTTTGGTGTAGGTGGCTATGTTTCTGAATGGAGATGCTTTATTTTTCTTTTCCAATTTGTGGACCTCCCTCCCTCCCAGACTGAGTTATTGTACTTTTTAGGATTTTTAGGAATGCCAAGACTAGAATTCTTTTTCTTATTCCAGTTCTTGAGAGAAATTATTCAGTCATTAAGTATGATAAGAGCAGTTTGTTTTTGTAGACACACATTACTAGGACACCTGTGTTCTAGTCTTAGTTTGGTAAGATGGTTTGTTATCATAATGACTGCATAGTATATTCTCTCTGTGTGTGCATACCTGCATCGTGACAGTGCACTTGGATGGTTTTGTACATGTATATGGAGGCCAGAGGTCAATGCTAAGTGTGTTCTTCAGTCACTCTATATTTTATTTCTTTTAAAGATTTATTTTATTTTAGTTATATATGGATATGAGTGTGCATAAATGAGTAGGTGTCCTAAAAGGACAGATATCCTGGATCCTCTGGAACCTAGGCCCTCTGGGGGGGCAATATGTGCTAGTTTGGAAAAGATTTGTTTTAATTATGTGTCTGTGTGCATGTGGGCATATACACACACAAGTGCAGTTGCCCTTGGAGACAAGAGCCATTGGATCTCCTGGATATGGAAATTAGAGGCAATTGTAAGAGGCTCAATGTGGGTGTTGGGAACTGAACTCAGGTTCTCTGGAAGAAGAGTCATTTCTGTTAACCCCTAAACTATTATCTCCACCATATAGCAGTTAACTGTTAACCACCATCATTATATAGCCTCTCTATCTTATTTTGTGAGACAGGGTGCTTCGCTTAGCCTAGAACTTACCAATTTGTCTAGGCTGACTAGCCACTGAGCTCTAGGAATCTACCTATCTGCTTCCTCCGCACCGGAATTGCAAATGTATGCCTCCATGCCCACCTCTATGTGGATGCTAAGGAGGTGAACTTATACTTGGATAGGAAACACATTTTATTTACCAAGTCAACTTTCTAGTCAGTCATACACATGTATTTTTTTTATTATTTTTCTATATTCTTTGTTTACATTCCAAATGATTTTCCCTTTCCCAGTTCCCCCCTCCCCATAAGTCCCATAAGCCCTCTTCCCTCCCCCAGTTCCCCAATAAAACCCTCCCACTTCTCTGTCTTGGCAATCCCCTACAATGCTGCATCAAGCCTTTCCAGGACCAGGGCCCTCGCCTTCCTTCTTGGAATCATTTGATATGTGAATTGTGTCTTGGGTATTCAGAGCTTCTGGGCCAATATCCACTTATCAGTGACTGCATACCATGTGTGTTCTTTTGTGAATGAGTTACCTCACTTAGGATGATATTTTCCAGATCCAACCATTTGCCCAAGAATTTCATGAATTCATTGTTTTTAATTGTTGAGTAGTATTCCACTGTGTAAATATACCACATTTTCTGTATCCATTCCTCCATTGAGGGACATCTGGGTTCTTTCCAGCTTCTGGCTATTATAAACAAGGCTGCTATGAACATAGTGGAGCATGTGTCCTTATTGCATGCAGGGGAATCTTCTGGGTATATGCCCAGGAGTGGTATGACAGGGTCCTCTGGAAGTGTCATGTCCAGTTTTCTGAAAAACTGCCAGACTGATTTCCAGAGTAGTTGTACCAGCTTGTAATCCCACCAACAGTGGAGGAGTGTTCCTCTTTCTCCACATCCTCTCCAACACCTGATGTCACCTGAGTTTTTAATCTTAGCCATTCTGACTGGTGTGAGGTGGAATCTCAGGGTTGTTTTGATTTGTATTTCCCTGATGACTAATGCTGTTGAACATCTCTTAAGGTGTTTCTCAGCCATCTGAAGTTCTTCAGGTGAAAATTCTTTGTTTAGCTCTGTACTCCATTTTTTAATAGGGTTATTTGGTTTTCTGGGGTATAACTTCTTGAGTTCTTTGTATATATTGGATATTAGCGCTTTGTCGGATTTACCAAGTCATCTCTCTAGTCAGTCATATACATGTATTTTACACATCTACAATAGAATCATATTTTTTCTTCTTTTAGGTTATCATTATGTAGGATTAATATATCATATCAAACCTCTCTGAAATATTTTGTGTTTCTGTAATTGAATTATTGGTATTTCATAGAGTATGTTTGTATTTTATTTCATGGAAAGCAGTTGTAGATTTTTGTGCTATGTTGAACTTTTTCAAAAATGAGCTGGCAAGTCTGGTAGTTAATCTTCATTGTCAGTTTGACTGGATTTTTGGTGTTTGTTCATTTGGCTGGATGGTTGTTGAGACATTGTCTAACCATGGAATTGATTGTCCTGAAACTTGCTATAGACCGCTGGCCATGAACTCAAAGATACACCTTCCTCTGTCTCCTGAATATTGGGATTAAAGCTGTGTGCCACTACTACCCAACTAAGTTTATTTTTTAAAAAAAAATTACATATTTATATGCATGTGTGGTGCAGCATGGCATTCATGTAGAGGTCATTGACAACTCTCGGGAATTGATTCTTTTTTATATCATGTGGATCCAAACTCAGGGCATCAGGTATGGTGGAGCAAGTGCCTTGATCCCAGACATTTCACTTGCCCCAACTTGAGTAGATTTAGATTCACTTAGGAAACATGTTCCTGGATTGTTCCATAAGGACTGAAGAATGTGCACTCACCATGAATAAGAGTACACCATTCCTATAAACTGGGACCTTAGAATGATTGAAAAAGATGAGGTAAACTCATGCTATAATTAATCTCTCTTTGTTCCCCGAATGTAGATGCAATGTGACAACCCCCTCATGTTCCTGCTTCTACGCCATCCTGCCACGAAGAACTACATTCTCAAACTCTGAGATGAAATAAATCCTCCCTTATTTCTTGTCGAGTTGCTTTTGTCAGGTATTTGTTATAGTATTGAGAAAAGTAACTAATTCAGTAAGTGTTCTTTCTTCTATAGAGACCAGTGAGGTAGCCCAGCAAGCAATATAACTTGAGTTGCCAATCCCATAACTTGAGTTTGTTCCCTGAGACCCATATTGTAGGAAAGTACCGATTTCTGAAGGCTGTCCTCTGATCTCCACGTGTGTAAAGTGACATGGATACATGGACACAGTTAATGTAGTTTAAAAAAATGATTGCATAGATTTAGTGTAAAATTGGTTCTTTATTTGTTTCATAGAATTTTCCAGTAACATTTCTGGTGTGGATTTCTTTGAATTTATTATGTTTAGATTTTGTTCAGCTTTCTGAATCTCTAACTTTGTCTTTTACTAAATTTGGAAACGTTTTTGGTTGTTTCTTCAAGTAGATTTTTTGTTTTCATACATTTGTTCTTTACTTCTTTGACCTCAAAGGTACCAAATATGTGTGATTGTGCACATATGAATGTCAGAGGTCAACTGTATCAATCTTCAATCTTCAAGAGTTGTCCACCTTTATGTCTTGTTTTTGTGCCAGTACCATATTGTTTTTATTACTATGGCTCTGGGATGTATCTTGAGATATGGAATAGTAAGTTTACTGGTAATGCTTTTTTAGCTCAGTATTATTTTGACTGGGAGTTTTGTGGTTCCATACAAACTTTAGCGTAGTTTTTGTTCCTATTTCTGTAAAGAATGAGATGGGGTTTGATTAGGATTGCATTGAATCTATACATAATTTTGTTTGTTTTGTTGGTTGATTGGTTGGTTGGTTGGTTGCTTGCTTGCTTGGTTGGTTTAATTTTTTGAGACAGAGTTTCTCTGTGGAACAAGCCCTGGCTGTTCTAGACTCAATTTATAGACCTGGCTGGCCTCAAACTCACAGATATCTGCCTGCCTCTGCCTCCTATAATGGTCATTTTCTTAGTAGTCTATCATTAACCCATAAGCATGGGATGTCATTCTATTTATAGTAGTGTCTTTATCTCTTTTTTCACATATTTTGTTTCATTGTAGGGCTCCTTCATCTCCTTGTTGAGGTTTGTTTATAGGTATCTGTGAGGCTGTTATGAATGAGAGTGTGTCCATGATCTCTTTTTATCAATGTTTCCTGTTGGTATATAGAAAGACTTAAATTTTGCAAGTTGATTCTGTATCGTTCCATGTTGCTGAAATTATTGTTTTTAGAAGTTTTCTGGTAGAATTTTGGGGATCTCTTCTGTGTAATATCATGTCTTTGACAAATAAGGATAGTTTGACTTCTTCTTTTTGTATTCTTTAATTTCCTTCTTTTGCCTTATTGTTCTAGCTAGTGCTTTGATCAGTATATTGAAAAGGAGTGTGGATCTTCTTAATTTCAGTAGGATTATTTCAAGTATTTCTCCATTTAGGATTATGTTTGTTGTGAATTTCTCATATACAGTATTGTGCTGCGGTATGTTTCCTCTAGTCCTACTCTTTCTAGGACATTTATCATGAAGGCACTTTTCCCCCCCCAAATGCTTTTTAGGCATCTATTGAGAGGATCATGTGGTTTTGTCTTTAATTTAGTTTTTGTATATTACATTTGTTGATTTGCGTATGTTGATCCATCCCTGCATCTCTGGGATAAAGCCAATGTAGTCATAGTGTGTAATTGTTTTGCTTTTTGTTTGCAAGTATTTTATTGAACATTTTAAAATCTGTGCTCATCAGAGATATTGACCTGTTGTTTTGTTTTCTTCTTTGTTGTGTCTTCATCTAGTTTTGGTATTGGAATGTTACTGGCTTCATAGAAGGACGTAGGGGTACCTGCTTCTTTTCTTCCTTCTTCCATTTTTCAAATAGTTTAAGAAAGATTATCTGTAGATTATCTTTGAAAGTCTGGTATATATGTAAATGCATCTGGCCCTGGACTTAGTTAGAAGGTTTTTTATTACTATTTCAATTTTCTAACTTGCTGTGGGTCTGTACAGTGCATTGGCTGGTTGATGGTTTGGCGGAAACTAGAAATGTGTCTATTGCTTTTAGGTGTTTCAACTTAACAGAGTACAGGTTTAAAAAAGATTCCCTTATTATCATATCATAATGTATTCTTGTTCATTACTGATTCTGTTAATTTGGGTCCTCTCTTTATTTTTGTGGGGTTTTTGTTGTTGTTGTTTTTTTGGATTTGGTTTTTTTGAGACAGGGTTTCTCTGTGTAGCCCTGGCTGTCCTGGAACTCACTCTGTAGACCAGGCTGGCCTTGAACTCAGAAATCCGCCTGCCTCTGCCTCCCAGGGTGCTGGGACCTCTCTTTCTTTTTGTTACTTGAGCCAAGTTTGTCAATCTTTTTTATTTTCTCAAACTAAATCTTAGACTCATTGATTCTTTATATTGCTTTTTTTGTTTCTTTTTCCTCCTTTTATTGAAAATGTTTTTATTCTCATATAATATATTCTGATTATGGTTTCCCTTCCTTCTACTCCTCCCAGTTCTTCGCCACCTCCCCTCCCATCGGATCTGCTCTATTTCTCTCTCTCATCAGAAAACAAACAGGCTTCTAAGGGATAATAATCAAATATAAGATAAAACAGAAACTAATACATTGGAATTAGGTAACACAAACCAACAGAAGGAAAGGGGCCAAGATAAGGCACAAAAATCAGAGACCCCACTCATTTACCCACTCAGTAATCTCATAAAAACACTAAATTGGAAGGCACACTATATACACAGAGGACTTGGTGAACCCTCGTGTAGGTACTGTGCATAGTGCTTTAGTTTCTCTAAGTTCATATGAGCCTTGCTCAGTTGATTTAAAGGGATTTGTTTTCCTGGTGTCCTCTATCCCCTGTTTCTTACAATCTTTGTGTCTCTTATTTCTTAGGGTTCTACTCTGATTATGTTTTATTTCCTAGCATAAACCAGCTTTTAATTTATTGTATTTTTGTTCATCAAAAGATTTGAGTTGCATTATCAAGTCATTCATTTGTGCTCATCTTGATTAGTGGTTATTGTTTAGAAACAAGGTATCTCTGGGTAGCTCTAACTATCCTGAAACTAGGTATATAGGCCAGGCTGTCCTTGAATTTACAAAGAATGGCCTGCCTCTGCCTCCTAAGTTCTGAGATTAAAGATGTGCACCAACATGCCCTGTTCCTTATGAGGTAGTAATGCATGTGCTTAGAGCTATAAATTTCCCTTATTCAACTGCTTCTGATGTGTCTCAGGTTTTGTTATGTTTTCATTTTGTTCCAGGATTTTTTTTCTGTTGTTCTTGATTTCTTCTTTGATCCTTCATCATTCTTTAATAAGTTGTTTAACCTCTATGAGTTTCTATATATACACGAAATTTGTTTGATGTGGATTTTAAGTTTTAATTTTAAGTTTAATGCATTATTCTCAGATAGAATAAAATGGAGTTCCTTCAATTTTCTGAATTTGTAAAGCTTTACATGTTGCACAAAGATGTGGTCTATTTTAAATAATCTGTGTGCTGCTGAGTAGAATGTATATTCTTTAGTGTTTTGGGTAGAATATTCTGTGGATATTTGTTAAGTCCATTTGTCTTAGTTAGGGTTTTATCCTGTGAAGACACACCATGACTAAGGCATCTCTTATAAAGGACATTTAATTGGGGCTGGCTTACAGGTTCTGAGGTTCAGGTCCATTATCACCATGGCTTCAAGCATAGCAATATCCAGGCAGGCATGGTGCTGGAGGAGCTGACAGTTCTACATCTCGTTCTGAAAGCAAACAGGAGAAGAATGTCAACGCCTACCCCTACAGTGACACACTTCCTCCAACAAGGCCACATCTATTCCAACAAGGTCACACCTCCTAATTGTATCACTCCCTGTGGGCCAAGCATTCAAACAGATAAGTTTATGGGGCAAACCTATTCAAACCACTCCATTCCACTCCCTGGCCCCCATAGACTTGCTCAAACATGTGAGTCTATGGGGGCCATACCTAACCATAGCATAATGCATTTAGTCCATCCATCTTCTAAAGTATTCATAGTCTCTCAGTCTCACAGTGTTTAAAATGAGATTCATTCAGTAGCTTAACTGTAATTCCCTATAAAGTCAAAATCAAAAAGCAGATCACCTACCTCTAACATCACAGAATATACATTACCTTTCCAAAACAACATACTGAGGAAATCCTGGACCAAAGCAAGACTAAAAGCCATTTGGGCAAACTCCAAACTCTACATCCCCATGTCTAATGTCGAAATTTCTGCTTTGTAGACTGCAACTTCTTTCTCTGAGGCTGCTTCCACTTCCTGTTAGCAGCTTTCTTTGTCAGGTAACCCACAGCTCTGGTATCTTTACTTTAACATCTTGGGGTCTCCAAGGCAACTTCAACTTCACAGCTTCTTGTTCTAATATCTGGGCTCTATATATGATCTTTTAGGCTCTCCTAGAGAGCTTGGGTCACATCTCCAGCTCTGCCCTCTGTACTACTCTGGTTGACTCCACTCCAATGCTGCTGCTGTTCTTGGTAATCATCCCATGGTACTGGCACCTCTAAATCTCTGGAGTCTTCCACTGCAACCAAGCTTCATCAATAGCCTCGCATTGGGTCTCTTCATGGTGCCAAACCTCAACTTCTTTGCATGACCCTTTCAGTTCTGGGCTGTCAAGTGCATCTGAGGCTGCACTTTACCAATGGCCCTCTCGGGTCTCTCACAGTGCTGAGCCTCAGCTGCTCTCCATGACCTGACCCCTTCATGCCTACAAAGCCAATATCTCTTGGGTGATTCTTATATATTACCAAGTCCAGTTACAGCACAAGGTTCAACTTTGACTATCTCTGGAACACAACTTTTTTGTGCATTCAGAAAACACTTCCCAGAAGATTTCACCTCATTGATGCTGGTCTCTTCTAAATCAATGCTAAATTCTTAGCTCTAGATAACCAGCATCGATTGCCCCAATAGTCCCTTCTATTCTTAACTCTCAAGCCAGAGCCACATGCCCAATGCTCCCAAGTTCTTTTGTTATTGTTTTTGTTTACGTTCTATTATATTATAACCAGATTTCTATTTTCTATTTTCCAACTCCTTCACTGCCTAAACTCAGCTGTGCTGGAATTTGCTCTGTAGATTGACCTTGAGCTCAGAAATGTGAATGGTTATTTTGTGCATGCTGGGTTTAAAGGCGTGTACTACCACACCTGGATTTTTTTTTTTAAAACCCGGAACTTGCTCTGTATCAGGCTGGTCTTGAACTCAGAGATTAAAGGTGTGTGCCACCATGCCTGGACCTAAGGTTTTTACGGTGAATATGCCTCAAAATCCAGATCAAAAGCTTGTGTCATTCCATGTCAGTTTGTCACACAATCATATCTCCTTATGTCCAAATAAAAGCAATAACCAGGTCATATAAAATAACTATCCATTGTTCAACTGCAAATACACAAATAATAGCTGGATGAGATGTTTCCCTGAAGCCACCACTCCCTTAATCTGTTTATCTCCTCAAACACTGGGTTTGGCTCCATTGTACATCTTGGTGCCTCTTTAATACTTCAACCATACATTTTTAATTTTCCCTTTCTAAGCTTGCTACAGTTGATCAAAATGTTCTTCATGAGAGTAAACCTAAAAAGAAAATCTCTGCTGGGCTTTTCTGAGACTTCCTTTGTCAATGTAATTAAAATGATTCTCTTTACCTTAGCCTCAGGCAGTCTCAGACATGCAAAAGGCAGCCATATTTTTCTCCAAAATATTACATACACAGTCCTAGGGCCCAAACTAACCTTTTTTCCCCATGAAACCTCTTGAGCAAGGCTCCCACAGTTCAAATCACCCTCACCACCCGTGTCTTTCTTCTATATTCCTACTAGGCTGGCCCATTAAGCCCCACTTAAAGCATTGCATGGCTTTTCAAATCCAAAGTCCAAACAGTCCACATTCCTCTAAACAAAAACATGTTCAGGCTTATCACAGCAATTCCCAGACCTTGGTACCAACTTCTGTCTTAGTTACAGTTTCCATTGCTGTGAAGAGACACAATGACTAGGATAGCTCTTATAAAGGACAACATTTAATTGAGGCTGTCTTATAGGTTCGGAGGTTCAGTCCATTATCATTGTGGCTTCAAGCATGGCAATATCTAGGCATGGTGCTGGAGGAACTGAAAGTTCTATATCTTGCTCCAAGCAACCACCCTGTGAAGCCTACCCCCACAGTGACACACTTCTTCCAACAAGGCCCCCCCATTCCAAGAAGATCACACCTCCTAATAATATCACTCCTGTGGGACAAGCATTTGAACACATGAGTCTATTGAGGGCCAAACCTATTCAAACCACTACACCATTTAACATATCATGTCAATTAATTCTTTTTTAAAAAAGATTTTTTTATTTATTATGCATACAGCATTCTGTCTGCCATGTATGTCTGCAGGCCCAAACAGGGCACCAGATCTCATTACAGATGGTTGTGAGCCACGATGTGGTTGCTGGGAATTGAACTCAAGGCCTCTGGAAGGATAGCTAGTGCTCCTAACCTCAGATCCATCTCTGCAGCCTGGCTATTAATTCTTATGTTTCTTTTATTTTTATCTTGATGATCTGTCTGTTGGAGAAAGTGAGCTATTTATTTGGGTTTTTTTTTTGCTTTGTTTTTAAACAGGCTTTGTTTCTGTAGTCTTGGCTGCCCTGGAACTAGCTCTGTAGTCCAGACTGGCCTTGAACTCACAGAGATCTGCCTGAGTAGTGAGACTAAAGGCATGTGCAACTACTGCCCAGCTGATACATTGAAATCACCTACTGTGACTTTATTACAGTAGTATATCATTTTATAAAATTAATTATACCAGTTTGATGCATATATCTTTAAGATATTAGTGTCTTCTTGGTTAACTATTCCCTTGATTAGAATGAAGCCTTCCTCTTTATCTCTTCTGATTAGTTTTAGTTTGAAGTCTATTTTGTCAGATAGTAGGATAGCCATGTCTACTTGCTTCCTGGTCCTGTTTGATTGGTGTACTTTTGCTCATCTTTTTTTACTTTGTGTCTTTTGATTGGAGAACTAAGACTGCTAATATCTAATGTCATTACTAAAGCCGATTGTAGTTATTGTATTGTCTGATTTTGTTGTTGTTTGTAATTCAATTCATAGAGCCTGTGGTCTACTGCGTTTGTTGTTGTTTTAGCTACCTGTGGGCACTTGCAGTTCAATGATGAATTCAACTTTTTAGAAACAACTTGGTGTTTTGTTTTTTGAGCCCCTCCCTTCTTAGTCCTCCTGCCATAAAGTCAGGTCATTAATTATCAAAACACTTTGTGACTATAGCAGGATAGAATGGAAATTACACCAAATTAAAGCATTGCTCCTCTGATCAAAGAGGAAGGGGTTTGTCATTCCATTTTAGTTTCCTGCTGTTTCCCCTTTGTTTCTACTGCCAAATGTTTGATTCATGCTAGCCTTAAAAGGAACAGGAAAACCAAAAAGGCTAGAAAAATACGATTTTTGAATACTCTCTTAGTTTCTGAAAGTCTTTTGTCATTCCTCCAGCCAGAACTAGACTGGTGTTTCTCTTGGAATTTTCCTTCTCCCTGCAAGTGAATAGTTTTGGGTTATTTATATTTTGCGTTGTGTTCTTACTGGGAAATATCAGAAGAACAAAAATGTTCATCTCAGTACTGGATCAGTATACTTTAAAACCTAGAATTCATCCGTCTGCCTGCTACTGTTTACCTTTTAGAATTAGCTGTATGGTGAACAATATATTCTCTTATATTGATGATAGGAATATAGCCTGAGATACTTGCCTCTTGGTTAGAAGTGGGAGCCCACGGTCACTCCTTCCTCTTGGCGCTGAGACCGTACCCTGTTTAGCTTGAACCCGTGTATGCTTCTCAGTCATCTACCATAACAAGAAGTTTCTCTGATAATGACTGAGCAAGGGACTGATCTATAGATATAGCAGTATATCATTAGGAGTCATTTTGTTGTCCCATTTCTTTAACAGAATAATAGTAATAGGTTTCCCCTAGACTATGTCTTGTCTAATATCAGGTTCTTGGCCATTTTAGCAATATCAATATTGGTTCCATCTCATGGAGTGGGCCTTGAATAATTCTTTTTTAGCAAGTGGTTAGTTATTCTCACAGTTTAATGCTAGTGCTGTAGCATTGTCTCTGGCAGGCACTGTTGTAGGTCACAGGGTTTATTGCTGGGTAATACTGATGATTACCTTTCTCCTCCAGTAGCAAGCAGAGTATCTCTCAACACCATGAACACTAGTCAGTATGTGTGAAGCTTCTAGTTAGGTTCCAGCTTGACTTTTTTGTGTTCTATTACATATGTAAGTGCTGTCTTCACCAATAGGGCCTTACTGTCAGGTTGTGGAGAGCAACCAGTAGCTTTGGCAATAGCCTAGGATGTTTGGGAATCCCTTTGGTAAACAACTCAACATCATTTAACCCATTATTGGCACTGGAGATTTTTCATGACGGCATAAGATGTCTAACTGGGACATCAGCTCCTCTACTATTTGGTGGCTACATTTAGATTCCTTTCTCGTGTGTGTGTGTGTGTGTGTGTGTGTGTGTGTGTGTGTAATATATATATGTATATATATATATATATATATATATATATATATATATATGGAAGTTTCTAGAATAGTAGGCTTCCATGTGATTTTACAAAAATTCCTTTAGTATTCCTTGTCCCTCACCATATTCCCTTTACCCTTCCCTCCCAAGCTCCGCCCTATTCAGTCCCCTTATTTTGGTTTTCCCTTTTCTCTCCATAACAGTATATACTATTTTCCCTTTCTTGTGAGGTTCATTCTTTTGCCATGCTCCTTTACTATGAACCTAACCTCTGTAGTTATTCAGATTGTGGAACATGTATTGACAGCTTAGAAGCTAACATCCACATGTAAGATAAAACACAATGAGAATATAGCCTGAGATACTTGCTTCTTGGTTAGGGTTGGGAAGCCATGTCTGTATTACCTCACTTGGGGAGATTTTTTTTTCTTTTTTAAGTTCCATCCATTTACTTGCACATTTCATAATTTCACTTTTCTTAACAGCTAAATAATATTCTGTTCTGTAAATGTACCACATTTTCTCTTTCTGTTCTTCTGTTTATGGACATCTGGGCTGTTTCCAATTTCTGACTATTATGACTAGAGCAACAATGAATATGAACAAGCAACTGTGTCTGTAGTAGGATACAGTTTTGGGTATATGTCCATGAGTATTATAACTGCATGATGAGGTCCAAGCTTCCCAAGGAACTGCCACCCTGATTTCCAAAGTATCTGTTCAAGTTTGCAGTCCCACCAGCAATAAGGCAATGTTCCCCTTATTTCATATCCTCAACTGCATGAGCTGTCACTTGTGTTATTGATCTTAGCCATTCTGACAGGTGTAAGATGGAGTCTGAAAGTAGTTTTGATTTGCATTTCCATGACGGGTAAATATAATTTCTTTCTTTTTATCACCTTATCATATTCCATTTTTTATGGTGTCTCAAGTTACCCATTTTCTATAGATATTCTTTTGAGTTTCTAGTTTGAGAAAATTATGAATAAAACTGTTATCAACAGTTTGTGTATTTTAGAAGATATACACACTCATTTCTCTTGGGTAGGATTGCAATACCATATGGTAAATGTATTTAATTTTATAAGAGACTGCTACACTATATTCCAAACTGCAACAATACACAGTCCTACTACTAGAGTGACAGAATTTCAGTTATTCCATATCATCGCCATTGTTTAATATTAATTGTCTTTAATTTTAGCCTTTCTGGTAAATATTTAATCATGTTACATCATAGTTTTATATGTTTAAGTGATTTTGGTTTTAATGTTCATACCTTTTGAAATAAGAAATTCATTTTTATTATATTTTCTAAGAGTATAATCTACAATTTAGTCAAAAAATCAAATGGATATTGTATCTGTTCATTGTATAACTTATAATAGCTAAATCTGAAAAATAATCTAAATGTCAGATTATAAGTGATTATGAGTATGATATATTCACAAAAATAAAATATGGAACCATTCAGACATCAATAGATAGTAGAATCAGCATCAGAGTAGAAAGTTACACATATAGTACCCACGATAGAAAACAGACTGGATATACTTAGTACCTACCTAGAATTCCAGCAATCCAGAGGCTGAGGAAGGAGGGCCATGAGTCTGAGGCCAACTTAGGCTACATAGTAAATTCCAAGTTAGGATGGACAATGGGATGAAATTCTATACCAGTAATACAGTTCAAGAGAAGGGGAAGGGACACAGTTTTTTTTTTTAATGACTATGCTTGACCAAGGTGGCTACATCAGAATGAACCAGTCAAAGAGAATGCCAAAGTAAGAAAAAAACATAGCCTGTATCTCAAAGAGAGAAATAGAGAAGAGCTTCAGAAATCCAGACTGATGGAAAGGTCATCCAGAGACTTCCCCACCTAGGGATCCCTCCCATCTGCAGGCACCAAACCCAGACACTATTGCTGATGCTAAGAAGTGCTTGCTAACAGGATCCTGATACAGCTGTCTTCTGAGAGGACCTGCCAGTGCCTGACAAATACAGATGTGGATGCTTGCAGCCAACCATCTGACTGAGCACTGGGACCACAATGGAGGAGTTAGAGAAAGGACCCAAGGAGCTGAAGGGGTTTGCAACCTCATAGGAGGAACAACAGTATCAACCAACCCAGACCCCCAGAGCTCCCAGGGATTAAGCCACCAACAAAAGAGTATACATGGAGGGACCCATGGCTCTAGCACATGGCCTGGATGGCCTTATATCTGGTATCAGTGGGAGGAGAGGCCCTTGGTCCTGTGGAGGCTCAATGACCCAGTGTAAGGGGATGCTAGGGCAGTGAGGTGAAGTGGGTGGGTGGGAGGATGAAGGAGCACTCTTGTAGAAGCAGGGGCAGGGGGATGGGATATGGGGGTTGTGGAGGGGAAACCAGGAAGAGGAATCACCTTTGAAATATAAATAAAATAGCCAATATATAAAAAGAAATCCATGTAGGAATTGCAAGATTACCTAAATCCAAATAGATAAAAAGCAGAGGAAAAGAAGTGCTTCAATGGCAAAGAAAATTGTCTTAGCCTTCCAGGAATGGTAGTACATACCTTTAATC
The DNA here is from genome assembly GCA_964023405.1 of Apodemus agrarius. Classification (NCBI taxonomy): domain Eukaryota; kingdom Metazoa; phylum Chordata; class Mammalia; order Rodentia; family Muridae; genus Apodemus; species Apodemus agrarius. The sequence continues at coordinate 18,835,202 of OZ030010.1, forward strand.
CCAGCAAAGACACAGGACAGAGTTGAGCCCAGAAGATACCCTGGAAGATAGAGAAATGGATCCTATGCAGGAAACAGAATACAGTGCATGCCTTGGCACTGACAAAGCTGTACAAATGCAGAAAAGAAGACCAAAGCCCTGCAGAAGCTAAATGGATGAGAGACTGGCAAGAAAGACCCCTAAGGCTAACAAGAGCCACTCCAAAGTTGTCCCCAGCAACCATTAGCAACCTCAGGGAATGGGAAGACGAAGTGTGAAAACTGCTGTGCATCAGAATCAGAGCAAAAGACAGCAAGTGAGCAGCCTCTGCAGAGAGCAACGCAGATGTGCTAGAGTGGAGAGCTGAGTGTCTCAACTTGATAGCTATTACCTTGGCGGATGGAGCAGGAGGAATTGTGTTCTTCACAGGAAGTTGACCACCTGATAGATCTGAGGTAAAGACAGAGAACAGGTTTTCTCCAAACCAGAAGGAAGCTTTGATTGAGAGTTTAATACCTTCTATGTTATTTTATTGCTTCTGTTTTTATACACTTTATTTTTAATCTTTTATTTCTAATACATATATGTATATATATGTATATATGTATTCTTTTAGAGTCTTAACATGTATACTAGGGTAAGTTGTATATTGTGAGTTACTTGTATACTTGTACTGCTGTGGTTTTTCTACCTCTAACCTATATAATCTTCTTGCAACTCTTTCTTCTCTTACACTCTACCTCACTAGTTCCCTACTATGCTATTTAAATATACTACTTGTTCCACAACTGGGGCCTAAGTATTCTTATCTCTAAACCTTATTAGGAAAGTAAGTCAGGAGGACAGTATGTTTTCCTGCAGCTAACAAAATCTTTTGTCAAAGTATCCTGATTTTTACTGCAGTGGATTTTCATGAACCCAAGCATGTTCTCCAACCCACCAGGAAGACTGATATAAAATAAAACAAACAAGGGCCGAGAAGGTGGCATGGAGTAGAATACTTGCTGCATAAGCATGGGGATCATAGTTCCAATCCCCAGCATCCACATAATAAAGCTAAGAATGGCTGCATGTTCTTAAAGCCACCGCACTGGGTGGGGAGAGGAGCAGAGACAGGTACATCCCTGGGAGCTCATTGGCTACTCATCCTACCCCAAACTACCACCTTCTGATTTAGTGAAAGATACTGTCTCAAGGCAATAAGAGTGATAAAGAAAGATACCAGTTATACTCCTATGGATTTCACATTTGTGTACATGAGTGTGCACACCTGCACACTCACATTCATGTACCACACAGAGACACAAGTAAAAACAGTGCAAGTGAAAAGGCCACAAACTGTATTGTATACCCACTCCAACAGATATGTAAATTACAATAAAGAAATTCCAGAAACATGAGAGTACTTCAGTACAACATCTCCACAAGCATCCTCAAAAACATGGAAAAAAGATAAGCTAGCTGAAATCCCAGAAAAGGTTTTGACAGTCCTACATTTTGAGAGGAACAGCAATCAAATAGAGGACTTGAATAAAAATATTTAAGACACAGCCAAAATTTTTACAAAACCAGGAACCAAAGTAGATGAAAGAATTAGCAACTTAGATGAAAAATTTACATCATGGGGAACAAATTCACCAAGGAAATCAAGATGCAGATAAAGAACCGAACAGAAATTTTGGAAATAGAAAGAAGCAATCAATCATTTATATTAAAAACAACATATCAAGTAACAACAGATAAGACAAAGAAACACAAATCTTAGGGATGAAAAACAAGGTCAGAGCAGTGATATATACACCCTTGCATAAAGAAAAAAAAAAAAACAACGAATCTGACCAAAAATTCCAGTAAGACTGGTATATACTCAAGAAACCAAAGAAGATTCTGTTGCAGAGAAGAGGATGCTGAGATAAAAATCAAATAGCTTACACAACATTTCTATTAAATTATAGGAAATAATTTCACAAACATACAGAAAGAAATACACATCCAAACACAAGACGAGTGCAGAACCCCAAATATATACAAATCAATGAGAACCTCTGCATGGCATAGTCATGCAGGTATCAGATAAACAAATCTAAGGTAGAGTACTAAATGCCATAAGCAAAACCCACAAAGTAATATCTGGAAGAAGAAACATCAGAATAGTGTTTGGCCTGTCATCAGCAATCCTAAAAGCTAGGAAAAGCTAAATACCAAATTACCAACAAAACAATATATCACACGCATTGAAAGTAAACAACTGTCAACCAAGTTTAGTATAATCAACACAATTATCTATTAAAACAGATGGAGAAATACCCTTTCAAAACTATCACAGATTAAGGCAATTTATCATCACTAAGCTAGAACTACAGAAAATTCTTAAAGGAACACTGTACTGACTTTAAGAATAAAGTTTCACACATGAGAACATAAGAAAGCACGTATTTCATGAAATCGATAGATGAACATAGGAGAACTGAGGTCTCAGTCATGTCCAACACATTAAGCAAGCAAACAACTGTGCTACTAGGGCGGAATACCAAAACTACCAATGAGAACACAAAAGAAAGCCAGAAATGATAGCAAACAAACCCTCTTCTATTGCAGTTGTTGTATCAGTTAAAAGACAGAGGCTGACAGGATTTAAGAGCAAGATTCAACTAGTTACCGACTTTACAAGGAAAGACTGAAAGTAAAAGGCTAGATTCTAAATTACCAATAAAATAGAAGCTGTAAATAGTGATATAGCCTTCTTCATATCTGATAAAATAGATAACAAACCAAAACTAGTCAGGAGAGATAAAGAAGGCTACCACATGTAAGGTGAATCAGAAGGGCATAACTACTGTAAATAACTATGTACCAAATCATGGGAACCCAAATTTCAAAAATTTACATTGAAATGCATAAACACATACAGATAAGTTCTGATACAATAGCACTGGGGGAGATTTCAATATCCCACTCTCATACCTCGATAGTTTTTCCTAATTAAAAATCAGGAAAAAAAAACCCAAAACCCAAACTTCCAAACTAAAATATAACATAGATCAATTAGATTTAACAGATAAAGTACATTTTTCTCACAGGCACATGGAGGCTTCTCTAATATTTATCACAATATAGGCTGAAAAACAATATTTAGCAAATACAAATCTGAAATAATTCCCCGTATCTTATCAGTTGTGATGGATATTCTCAGTTGTCAACTTGACTGTATTTGGAATGAACTACAGTTCAGAAATAGAGGGCACACCTGATCTGGATCTTGAGGCAGGAAGACAACTTAAGGCTGGAAGACAAAGACTTTTGATCTGGATCCTGAGGTGGAATGACACATGCTTTTGATCCAGATCTTAGAGCATAGTCACCATGCATATAAAGATCTATAATGAAAAAAATTAAAGAAAAGCTAAGGTCCAGGCATGGTGGTACAAGCCTTTAATTCCAGCCCTCAGGAGACAGAGGCATGGAGATCTCTGAGTTCAAGGCCAGCCTGGTTTATAGAGGAAGTTCCATGACAGCCAGTTTTCCAAGACAGGCATTGAAGGAAACCATTGACTAGAAAGCTGGTGAAGATGTAATTGAATGAGGGGAACATGTTCCAGCCCCAGCAAACATAACATGGCAGCTTGAGTCAAGAAATCTCCCTCCGAGACTAAGTTGCTGAGGCCAGATGTGTTGCAGGGGTGTTCCTGCATGGAGGCCAAGAGAGGCCCATTGCATAAAGCTGTGAAGGTAAAGCCTGGATTGCCTTGGAGACTCCAAGAGGTTGGAGATACCAGAGCTGTGGAATACCTTCTGAGAAAAGATGCTAATAGGAAGTAGAACCAACCAAAGAGAAAGAAATGCGTTGAAGTTGATAAGAGGAGTTGGAGATCTGAAAAGATTTTTGACATCAGACATGAAGATACAATATCTGGAGTTTGCCCAGCTGGTTTTTGGTCTTGCTTTGCTCCAATATTTCTTTACTATGCTCCCTTCCCTATGTTTTGAAATGGTAATGTATATCCTGTGCCATGGTATGTTGGAAAGTGTGTAATCTATTGGTTATAGGGGATTAAGATTGTGTGAATCTCAGAAGAAACTTTGAACTTTAGGCTTTTGAACATTGAGTCTGCAGTAGACTATGAGGACTTTTGAAATTGGACTAAATGCATTTTGCATTGTTATGGCCACTAGCCTATGGGGGGCAGGGAGGGTAATGTGGTGGTTTGAATAAGTTTGACTCCCCATAGACTCTGTTTGAATGCTTGCTCTATAGGGAGTGGCACTATTAGGAGGTGCGGCCTTATTGGAGGAACCTTTTCACTGTCAAGGCAGGGCTTTGAGGTCTTAATTGCTTAAACTACATTTTTTGTGAAGAAAATTCCAGTCTTCTGGCTGTCTTTGGATCAAGGTGCAGAACTCTCTCCAGCACGATGTCTGCCTGCATGCTGCTGTGCTTCCTGCCGTGTTGATAATAGTTAAACCACTGAAACTGTAAGCCAGCTCCAATTAAATGTTTGCCTTGGTCATGGTACCTCTTTACAGCAATGGAAACAATCAGACAACAATGGGGAGGGGAGAACCGGAAAAGGGGAAATCATTTGGAATGTAAACAAATAATATAAAGAATAAATTAAAAAAAACTAGAAATCAACAGAAAAATCTAGCCTCAGAAAATACACAGTACTTGTCTCAAAACAATATACATTTGTATCATAAGATAAATGAGGGAGAAAATTTAAAATGTTTAGAATCAAATAAAAATAGCACAGGATTCAATCCCTTCAGTCCTAAGAGTAAAATGTGAAGTTATACATGGCCTGCATTTTAAAAATCAGACAACAGCTAGGTGGTGGTAGCACAGGCCTTTAGTCCCAATACTTGGGAGGCAGAGGCAGGCAGATCTCTGAGTTTGAGGTCAGCCTGGATTACCAAGCTAGTTTCAGGACATCCAGAGCTACACACACAGACAAACCATGTTTCAAAAAACAAAACAAAACAAAAATCAGAGACCTGTCAATATGGCTTAGTGTGTAAAGGCGCTTGCTGTCAATGTAGTGAACTTAGTACACTCACTGCAAGTCATGAAATGAAGGAGAGAAGGGACTACAAGTTTTCCTCTGACTTCACATGTGTATACACACTAAATAAAAAAATATATGATTAAAAAAACAGTTATCTTGAACAAAAGAACCTAATGATGTCCTCTGAGACTCTAGAAAAAGAAAAAGCTAAACCCAAATGCCCCAGATATCAAGAAACAATAAAAACGAAGGTAGATATTAGTAAAATCAACAGTAAAAGAACAGTACAGGGGTTGGAGTGATGGCTCAGTGGATATCAACACTTGGTGGCTTTATTTTGTTTGTTTGTTTGTTTGTTTGTTTGGGTTATTTATTTATCTTCTTTTGCCGATTACCTGGGTTCAGTTCCCAGTACTCACATGGCAAGTAAGAACTCTCTGTTACTCCAGTTTCACAGGATCCAACACCTCCTTCTGGCTTTCATTGGCAGTACACATGACATATATACAGGGAAAACACCCATACATATAAAGTAAAAACAATGAAACTTTTAAAAATATATAGAATTATCAGACAAAAATTGGTTCTTTGAAAAGATTGGCAAGGGCTGGCCAAATGGTTTAGCTGGTAATACTGCTTGCTGTGAAAGTCTGATGGCCTGCACATGATCCCCAGAACCCACAGTGGAAGAAGAGTTGTTCTCTCAAAGGTTGTCCTCCACATGCATGCTGTGTTGTGCTCATGTACATGTGTATGTAAAAAAAAATAAATGAAAATTTAAAGAAAAGTATATGTTTAAAAAATTTAAAAGGAGCCCATAGTTAAGACACTTTAGATATTTAGAGAGGCTTTGAGTATTTTGGAGAGGGCTCAAATGTTGAAAGAGACCTTGGATGTTTTAAGAGACTTTTAAAGTTAAGTATGTTTTATATTGTGATATTAATATTACTATGAGATCTTGGGGATGAACAAGAAAACAAAGGCTATGATTTAACCATAATACATTTATGTGTCAAGTTGACAAAGGGTTAATTGTCATGATTAGTTTTATGTCAAATTGGCACAAGCTGAAATCATTCAGTTAAGAAAATATCCCCAGCAGATTGGCCTGTGGGTAAGCCTGTGGCACCTTCTTTGATTGATGATTGATTTGAGAGGTTCCAGATTACCGTGAGCAGTTCCATCCTCTTGACTGGTGGACCTGGGTTCTATAAGAAAGCAGGCTGAGTAATACAAGAGGAGCAAGCCAGTAAGCAGCACTCCCCTGTGGCCTCTGCATAAGCTGCTGCCTTCAGGTTCCTCCTGCCGTCAGTTCCTGCTCTGATTTCCCTACATGATGGAGTGTGACCTGAGAGTTGTAAGATGAAGTAAACCATCTCCTCCCCACATTGTTTTGGTTATAATGTATTATTTTAGCAATAGAAACCATACAGTTCCCAAACCATGGGTCTGGAATTAGGCCTGTGGATGCACAGATGGCAGCCAACAGATAGAAGGATGGGAGAGGAAAGAGCCACTCAACGATGAGTCTTGATCAAAGCAAGTTCTAAGGCCACAGATCTAGAGCTAGGTCTCTAGGTGTGGACATGGTTACAGCAGGGGGAAGAGAATTGGAGTTTGGGGGAAAGGGGTGATGGGAAAGGGAGGAAGAGACTATCCAGGCAAAGTGTCTCAGAAGCAAAGAGTGTTCATGGCCATGATCTAGAATTAGGCTTGTGATTTGCAGATGAGAGGAAAGGGAGAAAGGGATGGGAAAGAGCGGAAATGACTGGCATGTTAGGGATGAAAGCCACAGAAACTAGGCTTATAGGTTTGGAGGTGCAGTGGATTGGAAGAAGGGCGTGGGGCTTGTTTATATTTTGTTTTTGAGACAGCATCTCACTGTGTAGCCCTGGATGGCCTGTAACTGACTATGTAAATTAAACTGGCCTCAAACTCACAGAGATCTGCCTGCATTTGCCTCTTGAGTGCTGGGGTTAATGGTGTTTTTTCCCCCTACCTAATCTTATGCTTTCTTGGCTTTCTTTAAATATTTTGTTTCTGTTATCATTTTGACTTTCAATGTATATATTGTATGAAAAAGACACTCTCGTGTTGTTTCTTTTTCTGAAAATCTGATGTTCCAACATCCAGTCTAGGACAGAAGACAAAATAGAACGATTCAAGAAAGCAGTTGAGTACTATTCAGTCACAACCAAACTTTCTTCACTGCCAGTGGGTCCTTCCTTTCTAGGTAAGGCTTCTAGCTGCTGTTAAATTGAGTTTATTCCTTAGGACCAGAATGGGACCCCTTGTTTCTGCCTGTGTCATGCCTTTTTACATTTATAGGTTGGGGGGTAATGTCACTTCCTTAGCTTGGATTTCTAATACTAACCCTCATTGTGACCTAGTACGTGTAAAAATAGCCCTGTCTTTGGCAGCAAGCTCAATTTTAAATTCTTCTGATCCTTGCTACCTGTATAATCTCTTCACTTTACATTGTATGTAGGGTTGTTACCAGATTAAATACCTTGTATAAGATTTCTAGTATGCCGCTTACTAATTCTACCATATTACACCAGACAGATGCTATCTTGCCACAGAAACTTCATGTAGCTTACTTTCTTGATAGAAAGACTTTGATTAATTGTTGCCATTGTAAATTTGACAGATTTATTAAAGTGAAGTAGGAACTCAGTTCAGAGGAATTAATATTGAATATATCATCCAAAGAACAGCTTGTGAATACACCTGTACATAATCTCAGTCTCATGCGCCCAATTTACATATCTTGAAGGTGTCAAAGACAGTGTAAGGAAATCCCAAAATGTACAAAAAGCCAGATTCGTGGAATAACTCGTAACAGCTGATCAGTGAATTATAACCTTTTGCAATGCTAGGGATCTAACCAGTGGCTCTGTGCATGCAGGGCCACTGACCTACCCACATTCTCAGATCATTAACTTTATAACAGGTTTTTTTTTAATGCAGTGATGTTTTAACAGGATGTAATAAATATGGTAAAATGTTTAGGATTGCTGAAGCATAGCACTTTTCTTGGCTTCAGGCTTTCGAAATAATCGGCTTGGAAATCCTCCCCTTCCACGGAATCAGATGGGCCCTATTTCCCCTGGGAAGCCAATGGTAAGCATTTGTTGATTATATATTCATTAAGAGATTAGGATCACTTGCTTATGTTAGATTCAGACTCATTCCTGATTTTTATAATCTGAATTGAGGAGTTAGGATGAGTCGGTCTTAATTAGACTATGCAGGTCTTATTGTTTTGTACCTTGAGGCTGGAAGACTATTGAAAGAGAGCATCCAAATTAGTAATCACTAGGACACTACACACACACACACACACACACACACACGTGTGTGTGTGTGTGTGTGTGTGTGTGTGTGTGTGTGTGTTCGATAATGTCACAAAATATTTCTAAGAGATCTAGTTTCATTAATTTTCCTGGATCTGATAAATTCTATTCAGATATCACAGTCAGAATTATTTCTTAATATTTTCAGTAGGTACTTCATACCTCAACAGTTCCTACTATTGGTATCATCAACTACATCACAGCTTCTGAGGAAACCATCCTGTATCCTGGTAAAATGTTAAATAGCTTTTCTGTCTGTTTTATTCTTTAGTTTTCTCGCCAGGTGCCCCAGAAAATGAAATATCCACCACCATTTCCAATGGGACCCAACTCGTCTCTTCTCTTCTCCCATAGTGTGGGGGAATCCCATGCTTTCTCTGAGGATGCCATGCTACAGGACAATTCCTTTGCCAATTGGGCTGTTTCTTATGACTCTAATACATCCCAGTTTCCTAACTGCCTGACTTCCAAAACTTCACCTCCTTTGGAACCAGAGTCTTCCCATTCCTCTTCCTCTGATGCTGACGAGGGAAATGGAGCTGGTTCTGAGTAAGTGTCTATGTAAACAACCATAAGAAACACATTCAGAAGAAATGCAGAGAAGGGGGTGTTCTTGGCTTCCTTTTGTTACTCTTTGCCCTTCATCCTTCTGCAGGTGCTCAGTTTCAGACAGCCAGTGCATATAAGAAAGGCAGTTGCTTAGGAAATCCTAACATGGATGTGCTACATAACAATCCTGTCATTTTTCAGTTTGTGAGGAACATAGACTGAAAGATAAAAAAATGAAAGAATTTATATAATTAAAATATCGAAATTCAGATAGCTGAGAAACACCTTAAGAGATGTTCAACATCATTAGTCATCAGGGAAATGCAAATCAAAACAACCCTGAGATTCTACCTCACACCAGTCAGAATGGCTAAGATTAAAAACTCAAGAGACAACAAGTGCTGGCGAGGATGTGGAGAAAGAGGAACACTCCTCCACTGTTGGTGGGATTGCAAAATGGTAAAAACCCGATCTGGAAATCAGTGTGGCGGTTCCTCAGAAAATCGGGCATGCCACTTCCAGAGGACCCTGTCATACCACTCCTGGGCATATACCCAGAGGATTCCCCTGCATGCAATAAAGACACATGCTCCACTATGTTCATAGCAGCCTTATTTATAATAGCCAGAAGTTGGAAGGAGCCCAAATATCCCTCAAAGGAGGAATGGATACAGAAAATGTGGTATATTTATACAATGGAATACTACTCAGCAACTAAAAATAATGAATTCATGCAATTTGTAGGCAAATGGTTGGATCTGGAAAATATCATCCTAAGTGAGTCAACCCAATCACAAAAGAATACACATGAAATGCAATCACTGATAAGTGGATATTAATGAGTCCAGAAGCTCTGAATACTCAAGACACAATTAGCAAGTCAAATGATTCCCAAGAAAAGGGATGGAGAGGACCCTGGTCCGGAAAAGACTAAATACGGTTTTGTAGGAGAGTACCAGAACAGAGAAATGGTAGGGAGGGGGGTGATTAGGGAATGGGGGGGAAGAGGGCTTATGGGACATATGGTGAGGGGGGACTGGAAAGGGGAAAGCCTTTGGAATGTAAACAAAGAATATAGAAAATAATAAAAGGAAAAAATATCGAAACAGTTCCTTAGTAACAAATAGTCTCATACACTATCTTGACTGTATTTAGAGTATTACTCTAAAGAGATAGAGCTACTTTGAGATTAAAATCTTAATTATTTTCTTAGACTATGTATGAGTAGACTAAACATGACATCTTAAAATTATAAAGAATCCAGAGTGACTTCCACGACTTTTTATTCTTTGGTCTGTGTCAGGTAAAGAAGGACGAGACAGTGATGATCATTGAAAGGAAAGGTCTCAAGTCCAGTCCTAACCCAGCATCTTGACCATCCGAGAATTTTACAAGTCCTTGTGATCAGGACTTGAGTGGAAATATCTTCATTAACTTTCCTTTTCTGTCTTATGTTATTTCTTTTTTATTTTAGACAAGTCACAGAAGCCGTTCAACAACAGCCTGGATGGGAAGAATCCAGTGGTGACAGAGGGGCTTGGGTCCAGCCTGTTGATGCTGGGGTTTCGGAAACCAGTGTAGCTGAAAGTGAACCTCACATCCCATCTCTGTTATCTATGTCTACAAGGAACCACATGGATATCACCATTCCACCCTTACCTCCAGTGGCTCCAGAAGTCTTGAGGGTTGCTGAACACAGACACCGAAGGGGTCTTATGTATCCATATATTTACCACGTCCTTACTAAGGTAAGAGAACATATCCCTATCTACCTTGCTGTTGTCTGCAGTATCTCATAGTTACTGAGAGTAAGTTAGAAAGTCTACCAGATAGAAGTCTGATAATTGTTATTTTTCTTCACGGGAAATAGTCCTGGAGATTGGGCCTAGGGTCTTGCATATTCTAGACAAGTACTGTATTATTAAGGTGTATTCCCAGCCCGCTGATCAAGAGGTGCAAGGAAAGCATGTGCATGTCTGCATGTATGAGCCCTTCATTGTACTAAGAGACTCAGAAAAGGAGAAATTAGTAGGAATTGAGACTAAGGAGTGAATAAAGATGCTAAGAGAGAAGTATAAATTATAAAATTTGAAGGCATGTACTACATTGATAGGCTGGTTCTGGAGGCACCATCTAAGGAGTGTTTTTTTTTCCACTTGTCCCTTATCTCTTCTGCTACTAATATATACTTACTGATCTTAACACACAAATTATCAACCAAATGTCTAAGCCAGGCATGGTAGCACAAGTTTTAATCCCAGCAATCCGGAAGCAGAGGCAGGTGGAGCTCTGAGTTCCAGGGCAACTTGGTCTACAGAGTGAGTTCCAGGACAGCTAGAGTTATATAGTGAGACTGTATCTTAAAACAAAACAAAACAAAAAAAGTATCTACGGTAGATTTTCCCTGATAGTCAACTATAATCCATCAGATATGAACTTTACAAATGAAAGTTGACTGTAGTCAACAGGGCTTCTTCCTTCTAATTTGAAAATCTCTCTGAATGCAAACACTAAATTCACTTGACTCCAGAAGCTACAGTTCTTTAAACCTTGAAGAATTAATTTTTTTTTCTTTTTCCTGGACCATTTTCTTATTAGGGCGAGATTAAAATCCCTGTATGTATTGAGGATGAATGTAACATGGAGCTGCCTCCAGCTGCTCTCCTGTTTCGGTCAGCTCGCCAATATGTATATGGAGTTCTTTTTAGCCTAGCAGAGACACAGCGGAAAATGGAGCGTCTGGCCATACGGCGACGGTTACCTATGGAAGGTAAGTACTATTCTAGCTATTCTAATCATGACAGCTCGCTCTTCACTTAGCACAGGACGTGTGTGTGTGTGTGTGTGTGTGTGTGTGTGTGCGCGCGTGCGTGTGTGTGCGGTGCGCGCGCGCACACACTCACTCAAAGCCTTTGCTAACATATACTTTGGGCTATAAAGCAACCTTTAAGAAAATGTATCATTTACAACATTACACATTGAAATAAATATACAAATATAAGCCCCGATTCTGAAATCATCAAACATTTAGAATGTGTATTGCTTTTAATAACGATGGTGGACTTTGAAAATGTAGGAGTTTATCTCATAGTCTCTCTTCCTCAGTGAGGTTTTTGTTTTAGAATATGATGCTGTTGGTAGTGAAAATTATTAGGTTGTTTTAAACTATAGAATGACTTGGTCAAATTAGTATATCCAAAAGAATCATGTGGGTTTCTACTTCTGTGAAGGTAAATTAGATTAGATATACTTTCCTTACACTTCTTGCTAAGTACAACTAATATTCCATAACATTGCCACAAGATACTCCAGAAAGTAGAGACTGTTTGATGACCTTGGACCCTAGGAATGCTAGAGTAGTGAGTGCTCTGGGTTTGCTTTTAGTCTCATATCACAGCATGGATATTACAAAACTTGACAGGGAAGCTGGAAGTATCAACCACTGCAAACCAATGCTCTCTGCCTGGAAGCCTGCAAAGGACTAACCTAGTAACAGATTTTTTTTTTTACATAAAACTGCTGTACTTGAGCCAAGCACCACAAAAGAAACCATGGTTCACCCTCACCCTTACCCTCACCAGCAAAAACCTTGCAACTCTCTTCCATTAGCAGGCTGTAATGAAGCATATTGCTTTACCAGATAGGGCTGGGAAGGTGTCAGGAATGGTCAAAGCATATTCTTCCACCAGTCAGCAATGCATGCATACCTTCACATACTATAGTAGTCACAAAATGCCTGGCCAAATATAAGGTGTGAATAAAGTCCAGAATCATAAATTAAAACTTACATGTTTGGACTCAAACTGACAATTCATTTTCATACCAAGAAATATGAAGGTTTCAAACGCAGATCTCAGACAGATTGGAAAGAAAAGAAACGCCGCAAAGCTAATTAAAGAAGAAATTTAAAGCAACTTTTATTAAAAAAAGTTTTTAACAAATAATTACAAACATTCTCAAAACAAATTGAACAGAGAAAGCCAGCAAGAAAGCTCAGTGGATAATAGGGCAGATCCTTGGAACCCATGGTGAAAAGACAGAACAACTACTGAATGTTGTCCTCTGTCCTCTGATCTTCACGCACATGTGCATAGAACACACACACACACACACACACACACACACACACACTACATAAAATCTTTAAAATTAAAAAAAATTTTTTAAAAGATCACATGGAAATTTAGAACAAAAAAAATTACCCCACAATAACCAAATTAAAACCCTTGCCAGCTGCACATCAAATCACTGCAAGACTAGGACAAATTCTCTCCCACTGAGAGCAGACAAGGCAGTCCAGTTAGGGGAGAGGATCCAGGCAACAGAGTCAGGAATAGCCCGGCTCCAGTTGTTGGAGGACCCACACAGAGACCAAGCTGCACATCTGCTACATATGTGCAGGGGACTTAGACCCATCCTATACTCACCCTTTGATTGATGTTTCTGTCTCTGGGAGTCCCCAAGGGTCCTGGTTACTTGTCTCTGTTGGTCTTTCTGTGGAGTCCCTATCCTATTTGGGTCCCTCAGACCTTCCTGCAACTCTTCTACAAGACTCCCCAAATTTCATCCAATGTTTGCTGTGAGTCTCTGCATCTCTTTCCATTGGCTGTTGTGGGGGACCTCTCAGAGGACAGTTATGCTAGGCTCCTGTCTGCAGACATAACAGAGTATCACTATAATAGTATCAGGAATTGGTTCTTGCCCATGGGATGAGTTTCAATTTAGGCACTCATTTGTTGGCCATTCCTTCCATCTTGGTTCTGTTTGTCCCTGCACATGTTGTAGGCAGGACACATTCTAGGTTGAACATTTTGTAAGGTGCTGTCCTTATCCCTCCGCTGGGAGTCCTGCCTAGCTACAGCAAGGGGCCACTTCAGGATCCATATCCCTCACTACTAGGAGTCTCAGCTAGAATTGCCCCCATAACCACTCTGGGGCTTCCAACCATCCCAGGTCTCTGGCATGTACTAGAGATTGCTCTACCTACCTCTGGTTTCAGTTCTGTCTTCCCTGCTCTCCTTATACCTGCTCCCTCCCTGCCCCCATGTCCTGCTCCCTCCTCTACCCTGTCTCTTACCCTGTTTACTCTCTCCATCCACCTCCAATATATATTTTATTTCCCCTTGTGAAAAAGATTTAATAATCCTCCCTTGGGCCTTCCTTGTTATTTGGTTTCTTTGGGTCCATGAAATGTATCGTATGTATCCTGTACTCTATGGCTCATATCCACTTATAAGTGAGTACATACCACACAAATCATTTTGGGTCTAGGTTACCTCACTCAGGATGAAATTTTCTAATTCTACGCATTTGCCTGGAAAAATAATAATTTCCTTGTTTTTGACAGCTGAGTAGTATTCCATTGTATAAATGAACCACATTTTCTGTATTCATTCTTTGGTTGAGGGACATATGGGTTGCTTCTAGTTTCTGGCTATTATTAATAAAGTTGCTATGAACTAGTTGAGCATGTGTCCTTGTGGTATGGTACAACAACTTTTGGGTATATGCTGTGATGAAACATCATAACCAAGGTAACCTATAAAACAAATGGGCTTATAGTTCAAAAGAATTAGAGTTCATGATGGTGTTGGTTAAGCAATGGCATGGTGGCTGGAACATGTTTTTCCTCATGCAGGAGGCAAAGAGAGAGCCCACTGAGAATGGCAAGAGTCTGTGGAAACTTTTAAGCCCATCCCTATTGAGATACCTTCTCCAACAAGGCCACACCTCTTCATCCACCCAAAACAGTTCCACTAACTGGGGACCAAACATTTGAACATATGAGCCTATAGAAGTATTCTCATTCAAACCACCACAGCAACATATGATTATTTTTCAAATAAGATACTTTAGTAATGAAGAAGAACTAAGTTTTTTTTTACAACTCTATGGCTTAAGGCAGTTGATACAGAAAGAGAATGGTAAAAGAGTAAGCCTTAGAATACCAGAAAAGAAGAAAAAAAAACAATAAAAAGATCAAAATAATTAATAAATTTAGTAAACATTTTTGGAGTTTCTAAATTGTATTTACTGGAATGAAAATTATAGCACTGTTTCAGTGTATGTACAGAAGCTATTTAGGGCCAGGGAGATGACTTAGCAGCTAAAGGCCTGCTAAATTTAGCTGGTAATCTAAATTTGAGTCCCAGAACCCACATGTTGGAAGCAGAGAGCCACTTCTGTGTGCAGGCTGTGGCATGAGAGTACCCACCCCAAACACATACTAAATGAACAAATAAACATCTTAAAAAGAGAATATTCTCTTTTTTAGACAGTTATAAGTGGAGTTCATTTGAACTGACAAAATATCAATATTTACTAATATAATTTATTTCCTTATTTAGTTTTAATGGTAATGGCTCACCAGGGTCTCATGGATACCAAACATGCACTTTTCTACATATTATATCCCTGCTTTCTCTTTGTATATCTTTTTAATGTACATTATTGATATTGAATTATATAGATAATGAGGCTGGGGATATAATTATGGTTGACCATGTGCTTAGTTTCAGCTTCTTGTACCTACCAACAAAGATAGATAGATAGATAGATAGATAGATAGATAGATAGATAGATAGATAGATAGAGAGGCAGGGAGAGGGAAGAGGAGAGAGAGAGAGAGAGAGAGAGAGAGAGAGAGAGAGAGAGAGAGAGAGCCAGAGAGAGCCATATATGGTGGCACACACATTTAATCCCAGCACTTGAGAGGCAAAGACAGGAAGATCTGTGAGTTTGAGGCCAGCCTGGTCCATAGAGTAAGACCCTGTCTCAAAACAGCAAAAAAGACAGGAATAACAGTCTAAATAACTATTATAAATAAATCAATATAGGATTTTAAAATTAATTCAGGAAAATCATAGGAAGGGAATAACCATAAAGCTGAGCAGTGGCAAACCAAACAAACAGTACCATAACTACAATGACAGTCTTACTCTCAAATGGAGACGAGTCATCAGTATGAGTACATCCTAGATTATCACCTGCCACATTGATAAGTTGAAATCCTAACCCCTCATTGGCTGGTTATAAGACAACATCCATGAACAACACTTATGTTTTTGTGAAAGGAACCCCAGAGGCTGCTGTGTGGAAATATAATAAGATAGCTATCTATATGTAAACTCGAAAGCAGGCCCTCACCAGATGTATCTCTTTGCACTTGCTTTCCTGCTTCTAGAACGTTGTAAAATAGATATCTGCAGTTTATAAGCTATCTATCTAGCCTATGGGGTTTTGAGACAGAGTCTCACTGTGTAGCTCTCACCAGCCTGGAACTCACTATTTAGACCAGAATGAACTTGAACTCATAGAAATTCACCTGTCTCTACCTCCCAGTGCTTAGATTAAAGGTATACACTGCTACCTCTGCTGGTGCTGCATTTTTAAAATAGCAATCCAAACAGATTAAGACAATATAGATATGAGAATTCTTTAAATATTATCCTATATCATATGTATAGAGAGTTCATGGCCATCCTGGGCTACATGCCATGGTGCTGTCTTTAAAAAAATCAAAGAAAAAAATATTAGTAGAATCTAACAATACAGACTATATATATATATATACATACGCTGAGGTTTTAAATTTTCAAACAAAACCAAAGCAAGTAGTGCTTTTTGTTTTGCTAAGTAGGGTTTATTCTGTTGTGGCAAGGTTAATACAATATTTAAACTTTTTATTTAAAATTAACCTACTGTCTAAAGAAAAGAATCGTATGGTTTTATCAATAGATATAGGAAAAAGCATTGGACATACTTTGACATATATTCATGATAAAAAAATCTCTCCCAAAACTGGAAAATGAGAGGAAATACCTCAACTGGAAGATTGAGTGGATACCACACATCTCACATAACAGACCACAAATTAGGAATCTGAGGCATGTCTACTGTATTTTTACCTTTGTAAATCTAATTGATGTTGCATTTGAAGGACTTGGGGTTTTGGATTTTGGAGACAGTCTGTTACCTCGGCTGGCCCCCGGCATGTACCAAATTTCCATCATTGCTACATTTGGGGTGTTTTGTTTGAGAACTCAAAATCTTTGGGAATACCCCACAATCTGTTATGAAACCAAGTATTTACGTAATTCTTCCTTGGGTGACTTTGTCTAGTCTGGTATATCTACTTTAAAATTAGTTTCAAAGTATTTTCAAAGCTATATGGGATAGAATCTTGACTTTTTCTTCTGCATAGTAAGTACTGTGTTCTACAAAAAAATTTTATCATGACTGTTCCCTTTTCTGGACCTTTATGAGAATCAATGTGATGATTAGGTGTCAGCTGCCTACTAAATGCATGTGTCTCCTAGGATTTACTAGTGCTAACAATAGCCAGGTGGTGGTGGTGGTGGTGGTGGTGGTGGTGGTGGTGGTGCACGCCTTTAATCCCAGCACTTGGGAGGCAGAGGCAGGCGGAATTCTGAGTTCAAGGCCAGCCTGGTCTACCGAGTAAGTTCCAGGACAGCCAGGACTACACAGAGAAACACTGTCTCAAAAAAACCAAAAAAAAAAAAAAAACCAAAAAAAAAAAAACCAACCAACCAACCAAACAAACAAAAAACAAAAAACTAGTGCTAACAATAACAATTATAGTGACCAAAATCAAAAGATACTGAAGTGCAATAGATCGTTAGTCGTAGGCAGTTACAGTAATGTTCAGCTTCTCTGGAACCCATTTCTCCTGATTTTCTGTTTTCAGTTCCTTCTGTGATCCTTAAAGAGTGGTCTGCATATAAAGGGAAATCACCTCAGACGCCAGAGCTGGTATCTGCACTCACTTTTCGGGAATGGACTTGCCCAAACCTCAAGAAGCTCTGGTTAGGCAAAGCAGTGGAGGACAAGAACAGGAGGATGCGGGCTTTCCTGGCCTGTATGAAGTCAGACACGCCCAGTATGCTCAATCCAGCTAATGTCCCCACCCACCTGCTGCTCATGTGCTGTGTACTCCGGTAAGCTGTACAACAAACAGACTTTCCTACTTTACTTTTTGACATCTTCCTTAAGTGTTTTCTTATAACATTTCAAGGTGAAGAGATTTTTGGTTTATGCTTTCCTTAGCCTTAGCCTTCAGAAACATTAGGAATGATTGTTATATCAATAGTCCCAGTTTGTGATCCCATGTCATCATTTGGACATACATGAATTCAATTTTTTATTTAAAAATATTTTAGAGTCATTTATTTTTATGTGGATGAGTGTTTGCCTGCAGGTATGTTTGTGTACCATGTGCATGCAGTTCCCCCAGAGGCCAGAGAGGCTGTGCATCCCCTGGAACCTGAGTGACAAATATTTGTGAGCCACCATGTGGATGCTGGGAATCAACCCCAGGTCCTCTGGAAAAGCAGAGTCCTGCTAAACACTTAAACCATCTCTCCAGCCCTGATTTGTTTGATCTTACTTTATGTTTTGTTGTTATTCATTAACAGCAGTCCTCATTCATTGTTTGTTGTTGTTGTTGTTGTTATTATTATTATTATTATTATTATTATTATCTTACCTATTATCAAGATTCCTCCTCTTTTTATACATCCTTTAGTTTGGTTTATTCTCTCCCTCACCCCTCCTCTCCTGCATCTCTCTGCTCCTCCTTCCTAGTTAACCTCCCATATTCCCTTCTCCATTTTCATTTCACATGTGTTCTACTATCCTCTTCCTCTTAAAGCCTCTTTTTCTCCCTTCATGGACCCATTTCTGGTATCTTGACTGTACACACATTCACTTTCACCTAAATACACGTATACAAAATGTACCTGTTAGGATAGGATATTAGAGACAGCATGTGGTATCTCTCTTTCTGACCTTAGGTTATTTTATATATCTTTCTGTGCTTACCTTTTTTCTTTCTTTCTCTAAATTTTAATTTGTTTGATCTTATTTATCATATTGTTGTCTTAGGAATGATTGTTATATGGATAGTCTCAGTTTATGATCCCATGTCTTCATTAGAACATGCATTGATGTACTGTTGCTGTGATGAAATACCATGACCAAACCAAGTTGGGGCGGAAAGGCTTTATTTAGCTTATATTTCTGTATCAGTGTTCATCATCAAAGAAAGTCAGGACAGGAACTCAAACAAGGCAGGAACCTGGAGGCAGGAGCTGATAAGGAGACCATGGAGGGATGCTGCTTACTGGCTTGCTCATCCTTGGCTTGTTCAGTCTGCTTTCTTAAAGAACCCAGGACCACCAACCCAGGGATGGCACCGCCCACAGTGGGCTGGGCTTTCCCCATTGACCACTAATTAAGAAAATGCCTTACAGTTGGATCTTATGGAGGCGTTTCCTTGACTGGGGTTCCCTCCTTTCAGATAACTCAAGCTTGTGTCAAGTAGACATAAAGCTAGCCAGGACAAATGGACTCTTACTATGTTACTAAGCTTGTCTGAACTTCTGTGCTCAAACCATCCTCTCTACTCAGCATCCCTAGTGGACTGGACTGTAGGCATAGATGCTTACATCCATTCAGCTGGTTTTAATCTATCCACATTGATATATGTTCTTCTTGATTGTTGGGCTATATTTCAACTATTATACTGTTATCACAGATTTTACTGATTAATTGATGGATACTTCTTCCCAGTTCTTTGGGATTTCAGTCAGTGGATTCAAAAATGATTTTTTTTTCTAAAAAAACCCCCTGTGTTTATTGATTTTATGTATATATGTATTTGTTTGCATGTATGTTGGTGCACCATGTGCATGCAGTGTTCACAAAGGTCAGAAGAAGCTGTCAGATTCTCCAAAAACGGCATTACAAATGCTTGTGAGCCTCCATGTGGGTGCTATGAATCAAACCACAGAGCTATCTATACAGTTTCCAGAAAATATTTTCATGAAATGTTTATTTAAAGTTCCTTTGTCAATGTATCTGGAGTAAATAACCAGAAATAGAACTTCTGGTTCCAATAAAACTGTGGTTCTCAACTTTCCTAACTCCGTGACCCTTTAGTCCAGTTCCTCAGGTTGTTACGACACCAACCCATAAAACTATCTTCATTACTATTTCATAACTGCTACTGCTATGACTCATAATGTGCTATGAATCATAATATAAACATTTTTGGAGACAGATATTTGCCAAAGGGGTCACATACAACCCATAAGTTGAGAACCACTGCTATAAAATATACCTATAAAAAATTTTTTTACTAAATATTGCCAAATTACAATAGCTTATAGTCTTACTAATTTATATACCTAGAATAACACTTAGATTCTCCTATTTCTTCAAATTTCCAATACTAATTGTCATCAAAATCTAGTAGATTTTACACAATATCTTGATATTTGTTTTGTTTTGTTTTTTAACTACTGATGAAGATGACCTTTGTTTTTCATGTCCTCTTGGTGCTAAAGATTATGTGCAAAGAAGTTGCTCTAACCTTGAACTATACAACAGTCCCATTTTTCTGTTTTTGTGCTTATTAGCAACTTGAGGTTTTTTTAACTTTCAAGTTTTTAAATTAATTTTATGTCTATGAGTATTTTGATTGCATATATGTCTCTGTACCACAAGCATGTCTGGTGTCTTCAGAAGCCACAAGAAAACAGATGGTTCTGAGACTCCATATCAGTGCTGGGAGTTGAAACTGGGTTCTCTAGATGAACAGCCAATGTTCTCTAAACTGCTGAACCATCACTCCAGCCCCTTACACTAACTTTTAATATGCCAGTTGTGGTGGCCCACTCTTTTAGTCCCACTACTAGGAAGGCAGAGGCAGGTAGATCTCTAAGTTTGAGGCCAGCCTGGCCTATATAGAAAGCTCCAGGATAGTCAAGGTTACATAGAGAGATGCTGTCTCAAACAAAAAAAAATTTAAATATAAAATTTAAAGTTCTAGCATTTATTTCTATTTTATGTATATGTGTGTGTACCTGAATGTATGTATATTCTCCATGTGTGGGAAGGTGCTCATGGAAGCCAGAGGGTATCAGATCCCCTGGAATTGGAATTACAGATGGTTGTGAGCCACCTGATAATGGATGCTGGGAACTGAACCTGAGTCCTCTGCAAGACCAGCAAGTGCTGTTAACTGCTGAGCCATCTCTCCAGCATCCATTTGAGCTTTCTTGTTCATCTATTTATTCTGCAAACTCTCAATTAGACTATGTCTCTTTTACTTGCTGATTGCACAAGTTCTTTGTGAGATGCATAACAGAATCTTTTGTATATTTGTATTCTTAAGCATGTGTATTTTTGGTCTGTGACAGTTTGTTCAAATTTCATGTACAATGTCCTTTTATCTGACAGAATTAGTTCATTTTTTTCCAAATCTTTCATTATTATAATTTTTACATGAAGAAAAGTTAGAATAATATAACATATATGAACACTACCTGTAGTCTACTATTAATATAGAAATTTTATCCATAAACTATTCACCTGTCTATCTCTAGTTTCTATGTATCCTTATTGATAGATTACTAAGAGAACTGTAGATATCGATAAACGTTTCTCCTTAATGAGAAGCACATATTTTGGTTTGTCAAACCCAGTAACTTGGTTTGACAAATTATTTAATAAATTCTCCATGTATCTGAGTCATAAAAATATTTTTCTGTAACACTTTTCAGGTAAGGTTTTTAAGGTTTTTAATATAGTATATATTTCTCTTAGATATGCAGAAGAAAAGGGTCTTAACTTTCTTTTCTCCATATACTGAGCTAGATCCCCATTTGCATGTATTAAATGATTTCTTTCCCTCTGATTTGCTGACCTATCATAACCACCTTCCTCTGTACAGATGTGCACATGCAGTACAAATACAAAACACACACACACACACACACACACACACACACACACACACCGTTCCATTAGCTAATTATTAAGGGCTCAAAATTTTCTTTAATATTAGGCAGAGCAAATTACTCTGCATGTCTTATTTCAAAATTATACCATTTTTACATTTCATGAACTCTTAAAATATATAATATGTAATTAGTTTAATTTCTACAACAGTATTATTGCAGTTTAATTTGATATTGAATTGATTAATTTAGGGGCATTGGCATCTTTATAATGTTATGTTTTTGTGTCCAAATATCATAGTTTACCTCTCCCATTGATTAGGTCTCCCTTCTTCGTGCCTTCATAAATTAATTTTATTACAGATACCTACAATTTAATTCCTAAGTACTTGATATATTACTGTAATTAGGGATGGTATTTCCCTTTTATGCTTTCTGATTGTTTATTTGCTGATGCACTGAAAGTATTATTTTTATAGTTGGTAGTTCAGATTCTAGTTTCTGTAAGTTATTGAAAACTGAACTTTGAAACTGGGAAGATCTTAGTTTGAATTGTATTATTATTATCATCATACATGTGTGTACATTATGTCGGTGAGGAGATGCACATGCTACAATGTGCATGTAGAATTAAGAGAACACGTTTACAAAGTTGGTTCTTTTCTTCCAGCTTTGCATGTATCCCAGTATTTGACTAAGATTGCCAGGGTTGCACAGCAAGTACCTTTACAGGCTGAGCAATCCTGCTGGCCTTGCATTGGTTTTTGGTACAGAATTTTACTGTGAAACCCAAGTTAGCCTTCATCTTAGGTTGAGGATAATCTGAGTGTTGGGATTATAGATATGGACCACCACACTCAGCCTCAGTTTAGATTTTTGCTTTGGCCCTTTTTATCTTGGTAACTCATTTTAGCTTTTCTAAACATTTTTTTTTCACTGTAAGTGGCATAATAATTCTTCACATAGCCATTTGAGCATTTAAATAATGCATGTAAGGTCTGTCCTACATAATAGATGCTCAGTATAATGTATTGGTTCTCTATCTTGACAATCAGATTGATGACCTATGAGATTTTCCCCCCAAATGAATAATAGATACAGATTTTTATCTATCTCATCACTAAGGTATTCCTGGGCCACAAATGAAAGATAGCTTAGCAGTTAAGACCACTGGCTGTATTTCCAGAGGACCTGGGTTCAATTCCCAGCATCAACATAGCAGTTCACAACTGTCTGTAATTCCATTTGCAGGGGACCCGACACCCTCACACAGACATACATGCAGGTAAAACACTAATGCACATAAAAACATATCATTTAAAAACTTGTCCTGTATTAACTCTGTAATTGAGCATTTTGTTTCCTTCTTTTATTACATTTATTTATTTTATTATATATGTGTATGTATGTATATGGGGTATGCATTTGCCATAACTCACATGTAGAGGTCAGGAAAACTTGTGGAAGTTGATTCTTTCCTTCCATCACGTGGGTCCTGGGGATGGAACTCAGGTTTGTGAGGTTTCATGACAACTGCCTTTGTCTTTGGAACCAGCCCATTTTAATATTTGTTCTCAATTCTTTAGTAATAGCATATTTTCCTATTTACTTGGTTGTCTTGTTTGTGTAGAATGTGTTCAGAAGCCATAGTATCTGAAACAAATACTGTATCATTTTAATAAGGCCTGTGAATATCCTCAAGGGAAACTCAGGATCCTGCTCAACCTGTGTATTCTTAAACACATTTCTTACAATTTAGTCATCTGATTTTCTAGTGTATCACAGATCACAAAGCACCAAATAGTAGTAATATTTACCAAATATTATTTGGTAATAATATTTACCATATACTAAATTTAATTTCTTTTCCAATTTTTTATGTTAAAATGCTCTGGTAAAAGCAACGTAAGGGTGAAACAGTTCATTTTGAATTTCAGTTCAAGCTTACAGTCTATCATGGTAGGGAATTTAAAGCAGCTAAATCTAGAAGCAGTTAGTCATGTTGTGTACATTGTCTAGAAAAAGCAACATAAGGCTGGTGCTCGGCTAGCTTTCTCCTTTTTATACAGTATAGGATCACAATTCAGGGAATGGTGACAGCCACAGTGAGTGGTTCTTCTTACCTCAGTTAACCTAATTAAGACAATCCCATCTGCATGGTGATTGTAGATCTCATAAAGTTGACAATTGAGATTAATTATCACAGTAAGCAAGACAGATACTTTGACAGGCCTGCTAATGGCAATGACAAATGATAGCTCTCTGCCACAACCTCAAGGAAAAAACGATTACATTTCTTAAAGATTCAAAATTAAGAGACAGTATATGAAGGTAACATTGGCCTATTATTATTCAGTACTCCAATTTTTATTAAATCATCACAAGTAGGTACTATTCTCTTTCTTACCGTGTGCCTTGTGGTTGATGTTTCTAACCCTTATAATAATAGTGCCAGATAGCATAAATGAGGAAACAAGCTTATAGAGCAGCACTCGACAGTGGTCATATAGGAAGGCACAGTAGTTAGAGTTTAAACCCCCATTTTTCTGACTACCATTTCCTGTTTTTAAAGAAGATAAAATACTTTCAGTACAGTTTTGGGCCAGTGAGATAGCTCAGTGCATAAAAGTGCTTTATCATATGTGGGCACGTACAGATACACACACACACACACACACACACACACACACACATTTTTTTTAAATCAGAAATGTACTTACAACAATTAACATAAAAAGTGGTTGAATTTTTTAAAATTAACTTTTAAGTGAACAATAAGCTTAAACCTGACATTGCCCACCAATATCAAATGAACTCAGTGTGTGATTATTGGACTCTAGCCTAGTTGAATACCAGGAGCCAATCCTTCTCAATTACTTCATCTAATTATAGTTAAAAGATGCCTCCAATGGAAATATAGTAATACTGGAGAAAATGTGGCTAAAATATATGTTCATAAAGTCTTTAGCAGTCCTAGAAAAATAGCCTTTTAGGAAAAACTGATCTAATTCAAAGGTATACTTTTGTATATACAATAGTCATCACTGAGGAGGGAGTCATACTGAAAAACTCTGACTTTTGAGGTAGAATGTAGCCCTGTTGAAGATGGAGATGCATGCATCTCTATTCTTTCTATCAAAATTTTATCCAAATCTAAACAGTTGCTTAGAGTCCACGTGTTGGCCCACAACCATTTAAAACTCCAGTTTCAGGGAATCTAACACCCTCTTCTGACCTCCACAGGCAGTAGTCGTGTGTGTGGTACCCAGACATATGTGCAGAATACTCACAAGATAAATAAATCTGCATTTCAACTTACCTAGTAAAACTAGAAAACAGAACATCATTTAATGTTTCTGCTGTATTTCTTAATGATATATCACAGATTGGAAATCATAAAATCTACTAGGGCCAGCTAGAAGGCTCAGCAGATAAAGGCATATGCCTGAAAGCCTGATGACCCCTTTTAATTCCACACCCATATGGTGGAAAGAAAGAGTTGACTCCCATAAGCTGATGTTCTCTGACTTCTACGCGCGCACCATGGAACACACATATGCCCACACACACGTGCATGCATACACTATAAATTCAGAACATTTTAAACTTTTTGTAAAAATAAAATCTACTAAAGGAAGATGTTAGTGGCTAGTGTGGGAAATTCTTCTCTTAGAGGGGCTTGTAAAAGCAAAGGCTTAGTTGCTTTTCACCTGATTAGAAAACTGATTAACACCATAAAAGGCCCCAGAAGCCAATTATTCCAACAGTCAAGCTGTGTTAGTATTCTTGGGAATAGCTAGACGTGCACTCTTGAGGTGAATAGTTTCTGCCAGGGCGTGGAGGCAGGATAGAAGAAGACAGTAGAAGAAACCAAGCAAACTTATAGACATGTGGAATACTGTGAAAGCTTTAGACTGTGGCTTCACCAGTGTGACACAATGACGGACGGGCTGGTGTGAATGACCTTGGTCCTATTGGTGAAACCTATAAACGTACTTTAGAAATGCTTTGCCTGCTACTGCTGCCTTTCAGGTTGTGGCTTTGCCCAGTGGAAGCTGTGTTGACTGAAGCAGAGACCAGTGCAAGGAACTCTCTGTAACTGGGCCCAGTGTTGCTTACTGTTTCAGCTAGCATTTTCATTTTGTTTTTAAAACATCCGAATTGTAAAATGGAGGCTGGTAAGTGTCCGTGGGACTAAAATATCTGAAGTTGTTATTGAAATGCCATATAACAGGGATAGTTGAGGATGAAATAGAGACAGTGAATCTAGTTACTGATATATTATAAATTACATTCATAGGCATTTATGTTGCTAAATGTGGGGAAAGAGACTTATTACATAGTTATTCAAATGCATAAAAGTAGAGGGAAATAACATACAGGAAAGTTAAGCTATTGTCTTCAGACACAGTGAAAAGCATAGCTAAACCCACTTAAATGCTGTTAATAATGTAAATACTTAGTTGTCAAACAAGATAAAAGATTCTTGTTTTGCTTAAGTAAAATTAAAATATGTAAATTTGAATAGTGTTATTAAAGACAATGGAAGTGGAACAGAATTCTATATAGACAATAGTTTTCTAATGGAAGTAGACATGTAGTTTTCAAAAAGAAAGACAGTCTAAATCTGCTTGAGGTATCAATAAGTCTATAATTTTGAGTCAAGATCACTCCCTTACCCTCACCTATATTAAAGTGGGTCTATTTCAAGCAGGAATAGCCAAGAAGACAGGGATTCCTTCTCCCAGCTCCTATTCTTGGGCTGTTATTTTACCCTGGAAAGGGAAGGCTGCCATTTCTCATCAATCCCATCCCTGAGTCCAGGTAAGTGTGGCCAAGAGGATTATTGACCCCAACTCCACTCATGAAGGGCAGAGACTCTAATCCAGTGGTTCTCAATGTTCTTAATGCTGCAACCCTTTAATACAGTTCCTTTTGTTGTGGTGACCCTCAACCATAAAATTATTTTTGTTGCTCCTCTGTAACTGTCGTTTTGGTATTGTTTTGAATGGTAATGTAAATACCTGCTATGCAGGACATCTGATGTGTGAGCCCTGTGAACAGTCATCTGACCCTCACAGCACTTATGACCTACAGCTTGAAAACCACTGTTCTAATCCAGGCTCTAATTGCCTCCTTGCAGCACAAGCATTGGAAGGAGATTTCACAGCAGGAGGGGTAAGCTACAAAGAGCAGGGCTACCAACAGGACTGTATCCCCATCTTCAGTACCCATCTGTAGAGCAGAAGTATTACATACCATACTGAGGAAAAGATCCCTACATCTAGTAAACAGTCAGAAGATCTTTGCTGGGGCAAGCAAGCCATAAAGTGGGTACGTGCTGGCTAGTTTTATGTCAACTGGACACAAGCTAGAGTTACCTGAAAGGAGGGACTCTCAACGGAGAAAACTCATAAGTTTTGGCTGTAAGGTATTTAGGCTTTTTTGAAATTAATTTACTTATTCACTTCACATCCCAATATCAGAACACCACTCTGCCTAGTCCCCCACACAGCTCCTCTCCCATTTTACCCTTCCCTTTTCCTCTTCCCTGAGAAAGGGAGCTACCCCATAGCTACAAACTTTCTCTCTGTCTCTCTGTCTCTCTGTCTCTCTCTCTCTTTCTCTCTCTCTCTCTCTCTCTCTCTCTCTCACATACACACACACACACACACACACACACACACACATACACACACACATACACACACACACATACATACACACACACACACACACACACACACACACACACCAGCACATTAGTCACTGCAGGACTAGGTACATCTTCTCTCACTGAGACCAGATGAGAAAGCTTAGTTAGAGAAATGGGATCCACAGCCAGGCAACAAATTTAGGATCAGCCTCCACTCCAGTTGTTGGGGAACTTGCATGAAGACCAAGCTGCACACCTAGTACATATGTGTGTTGGGGGAGGTCTAGGTCTAGTCCATACTTACTCTTTGGTTGGTGATTCAGTCATTGAAAGCCTCCAGGGTCTAGGTTAGTTGGCTGTCAGCCTTCCTATGGAATCCCTATCCTCTTCAGGTCCCCCAATTCTTACCCCAA
The DNA here is from genome assembly GCA_964023405.1 of Apodemus agrarius. Classification (NCBI taxonomy): domain Eukaryota; kingdom Metazoa; phylum Chordata; class Mammalia; order Rodentia; family Muridae; genus Apodemus; species Apodemus agrarius. The sequence continues at coordinate 18,862,919 of OZ030010.1, forward strand.
CTCTTCCTCAGAGCACCATCTAATGTTTGGTTATGGGTCTCTGCCTCTGTTTATGTTAGCTGTTGGATGGAGCCTCTCAGAGGACAGTTATGCTAGGTTCCTGTCTGCAGGCATAACAGAGTGTCATTAATAATATCCATGATTGGTTCTTGCTCATGGGATGGGTCTCAAGTTGGACCAGTTATTGGTTGACTATTCACTCCGTCTCTGCTCTATCTTTGTCCCTGCACATCTCATAGGACACATTTTAGGTTGAAGGTTTTGTGGGGTGGGTTTCTGTCCTTATCCCTCCAATGGGAATCCTGCCTGGATATAGAAAGTGACCACTTCTGGCTTCATAGCCCCTACTGCTAGGACTTTAAGTTAAAGTAACCCACATAGCCACCCTGAGGCTTTCCCCATCCCAGGTCTTTTTCGTGTCCTACAAATGACCCCTCCCACTGCTGATTTTGTTCTTTCCCCTACTCCCCCTATACTTGATCCTCCCCCTGCCTTACTCCCCTCCTCTTTCCAACCAAGTTTCCTTCCTCCATCCATCTACAATATTTATTTTATTTTCCCTTCTGAGAAAAATTCAACCATCCTCATTTGGGCATTACTTGGTATTTGGCTTTTTTGGGTATGTGGATTATAACTTGGTATACTTTATAACTAATATCAACATATAAGTGAGTGTGTGCCATGCATGTCCTTTTGGGGCTGGGTTATTTCCCTCAGGATGATATTTTCTAGTTCCATCTATTTGCCTACAGTATTCATGATGCCCTTTTTAATAGCTGAGTGATATTCCATCGTGTAAATGAACCACATTATCTTTATCCATTCTTCAGTTGAGGGATATCCAGGTTTTCCTGGATTCTATGAGAAAGCAGGCTGAGCAAGCCATGGGTAGCAAGCCAGTAAGCCGCACACCTCCATGGCCTCTATCAGTTCCAGGTTCCTGTCCTGTGTGAGTTCCTGGCCTGAGTTCCTTCAGTGACGAACAGTGATGTGGAAGTGTAAGCCAAATAAACCCTTCCCTTTCCAGCGTGGTTTTTGGTTATGATGTTTTATCACAGCAATAGTAACCCTAACTAAGAAAGGAGGCTGATATATAAAACTGTGCCTACTATATGTGGAAAGCAGAGGGGAGTTTAATAATAAGCAATCATGAGGCTGGTAGCTAACTGACATAGTAACATGGCAGAAGATCCAGACATTTTATAGCAAAAATCATAGAAAGAACCAGCCTCTTTCTTGTATTCCTGACTATGCGCTAGAGTGGGACAGGACATAGGACAAACATCAAGCCATTCACTAAAGGCCCATTCATTCAGCCCTATCAATGAAGGGTATATGCCTATATGGCACAAAAGCCTGAAATAGCACCTCTGATTAAACAGGGCCTGAGAATAACTATCAAGAAGCTAAATTTTAAACTAAAATCAAATGTATCTTTTTATTCTGTGTGACTTTTCAAGGTCATGACTTCTTAGACATGACCTGCAAGCTACTTGTCCTTTGCTGACATTTAGATCATGTGGGGCTGACGTTTGTAACCTCCTAATACTCTTAGATTATTCAGTGGTAAAAGGTAAACATCTAATTGGCTGAGGAGACATAACACATTCTTTAACCAACTAGTGGCTTTTGGTTATTGTGAGTGACAGATATTTAAGTTAGGGTAAAAACAAAGGAGAAAATTTTCAATAAAGACATCATTTGCTACATTATGTATAGGAAATAGACTTCACTAACTAAACAAGAGAAAAATGGACTAATAATATTGACCACTCCTTATCAATTTACAGATCTCCAAATGTGACAAATGGTAAATAATTCAGACTTTCAAAGAAGACTAAACACTTAAAAGCGGTATAAATATTTCAAAGAACTAAATGAAGAATTGGGGATATAGTTCTTTAGTGGTATACTTGCTCCAGATACACAAAGACTTAAGTTTAAACTCCAGCACTAAATGAAAAAAAGCTCAGCTGAATAAAGCCAAGCCTGCAAAATTAAATGAAGGCATGATAACCTATCTTATTGTGATAGTTAATCCTGATCATCAACTTGATAAAATTGAGAAACACCCAGGAGATTAGTAAGGCATGCCTCTAAGTGGCCTAAGTGGCCAGAGACAAATAGATCATGAAGGCTCTGACCCAGAGAATGGTTTAATACACTGTTGGAGCTGTTCAATGGTGGTGCATGTCTTCAATCCCAGCACTCTGGAGGCAGAGGCAGGTGGATCTCTCTAAGTTCAAGGCCAGCCTGGTCTACAGAGTGAGTTCCAGGACAGCCAGGACTACACAGAGAAAACTTCTATCTCATAACAAACAAACAAACAAAAAGAAAAGGAAGAAAGGAAAAAATATAAATGGACAATTTTAAGAATAACAATTGAGATGGGGTCTGTAGCTACACTTTGGTGCACATGCATGGCTCAGTTCAGTCCCCGAGTTCACACATAAGATAATTAAATAGAGTGCAGTATGTTATTTTCAAAAAGTGGTTGAATAGCAACTAGCAAACATAAAAGTCCTGAACTATACAATAAACCAGGCCCCAGTTATGTATAGAATACCCTACCCAGCACTATCATACTATACATTTTTATGTGTACATGGAACATTGTGCTTAACAGACAATATGTTTGTTGCAGAACAAGACATGATGAATGTAAAAAAAAAAGGCTAGAGTTATTCAAAATATGGTCTATGGCAACTGCAAATTAGGGGTAATTCAGCACTATCATACTATTCATTTTTATGTGTACATGGAACATTGTGCTTAACAGACAATATGTTTGTTACAGAACAAGACATGATGAATGTAAAAAAAGGCTAGAGTTATTCAAAATATGGTCTATGGCAACTGCAAATTAGGGGTAATTCAGCACTATCATACTATTCATTTTTATGTGTACATGGGACATTGTGCTTAACAGACAATATGTTTGTTGCAGAACAAGACATGATGAATGTAAAAAAAAAGGCTAGAGTTATTCAAAATATGGTCTATGGCAACTGCAAATTAGGGGTAATTCATGAAAGGAAATCTGGAAAAAGGCACAAATATATGAAAATTGAACTTGAGGGTCCTACGTAATGAGTCATAGGAGAAACCACAAAGGAAATTAGAGAACAGAGATGAATAAGAACAAAATGGCAACATAATTTATGAGGCACATCTAAGATAATGCTGATAAATATATGCCTGAACGCTTTTCATATAAAAGAAGAGAATCCTCAAACCAATGACCTAATTTTGTATATTAAAGTAGAAAAATAGCTAAAATTGGAGCTTTACACATTGCTGGTCCCAGCTGTTTAGGAAGCTGAGGGAGGATTGCTGCATGAGCCCAGTAGTTAAGGGGGTAGCTAAAGGGCGTCAGAAGCAACGGTAATGCCTGACTGTAGTGTGAGGTCCTGAATCTCCCCAGCACCACAAACTGAGTAAACCCAAAGAATCAGAAAGCAGGAAACTACTAAACCTGGAGCATCCATAAATGAAATAAGAATACCAAAAGATTAAAGTTAAATGAAACATAATTTAGCTAAGTTTTTTTTTATGCATAAGGGACCTCATTGTCATTTTCAAACATAATGTATTTGGGTCATACCCCTAATATTGTTTCTTGTGATCCCCCTGCCCTGACTTAGAAAAAAAACTTAAATTAAGAATGATAAAGGGACACTACTTACCGGCTTTGGAAAAATTAAGTATGAGGAATAATATGCCAACAAATTAAATGGTAGATAAAATTGGCAATTAGTAGAAAGTCACAAATTACTAAAATTAACTCTAGAACAAATAGAAGATATGAACAAATATATAACAAGGACTCAAATAACTAATTAAACTCTACAAATAATTTAATATTATAACTCCCAGTTTCATTAATTTCCCTACAAATGATATAATTTCATTCTTTGAGGCTGAATCATACTGTGCCATATAAATAGTACATTTTATTTACTCATCCATTGATGGGTACCTAAACCGACCCTACAACTTGATGTGTAAACATTGTTGCCATGAATATGAACCTGTACATTATATTCTCTCCTTTGTTATACAGACATTTTGAATTTGATACAATACTATTGTCTATATTTGTTCTTTCACTGAGCTATTGGCATCCTATTCAGAAAATTGTCACCTGTGCCAACATTGTAAAGTATTTCTCCTGTTTTCCACTTGTAGTTTGGAAGTTTCAGTTTTATGTTAAGTGTTAGGGTTTGGTTAGAGGTTTACACAGAACAAGAGAGTGGCAGTTTCAGTCTTCTACATGGGATCATCTAGTTTTCTAACTACCATTTGTTGATTCTGGCTTCTGGTGTATGGTTTTGTCACTTTTGCCAAGATTCTTATTCCTGACAATTTGGGTAAATTCATGGTTCTGTTCCATTACTACACATGCCTGTTTTGTGCCAATGCCATGATTTTCATTGTTTCTATGGATCTGTAGTATAATTTGAAATTGGGTGTTATGATAACTTTGGATGTGCTTTTTTTTTCCTGTATTCTGGGTCTTTTCTGCTTCCATATGATTTTGAGGATTATTTTTCTAGTTCTGCGAAAAAAGAAAGGTGTTGGTATTTTAATGGGGGGGTTGTATTGAATCTACATGTGAATTTCATTAGAATTCAGGTTTAACAATATTAACTCATCTTATGCATGAACATAGGAGGACCCTTTCATAGTCTGTCATCTTTCTTCGGAGTATAATAATTATTATTGTAGAATCCTTACATCTATTCCGCTGGTTCTCAACTTGTGGGTCATGACCTCTTTGGGGATCACATGACCCTTTCACAGAAGTCACATATCAGGAATCCTGCATTTCATATATTTATATTGCAATTCATAATAGTAGCAAAATTACAGTTTCAAAGAACCAATGAAATAATTTTATAGTTGTGGCTCACCACAACAAGAGGAACCATATTAAAGGGTCGCAGCATTAGGAAGGTTGAGAGCCACTGATCAGTTAAATTTATGATGTGATGTGGTTTTGTTTTGTTTTGTTTTTGATATTAAGTTAATTTAATTTTGTGATTTTTTTCTCAGCAAGTTTGTTTTTCACCTGTGTATAGACTGTTGTTTTTTGTTTTTTATTTTTGTATCTTATCACTTTCCTTAAATTGCTTATCAGATCTGATGGATTCTCTAGGATCTTTTAAATATGAGATCATACCCCTGAAAACATAGACATCTTGATTTTTCTTTCCCTATTTATAGTTCTTTTGTTTTTGCCTATTACTGTAAGATTTCCAAAAGTTTGTTGAAGAAAATTGATAATAGCAGATACTACTTCACTCAGTCAGAATAATTATAATTAAAAAGACCATAGCAAAAATTTTAAATGTTGAAAAAGTACAGGAAGTATAGCTACTTTTGAGACAGTTTGTCATTTTCTTATTTTAAATTAAATGTTGTTTTTTTTTTTAACAAACAAACAAAAATACAGCTTGGCCTACAGTAAGACATGCTTTAACAGTGAGGTACATCTCCATCTGGTTTGCCATTTTCTTTTTCCTTAAGATTTTTTTCAATATTTTGTTGTGTGTGTATATGTGTGTGTGTCTGTCTGTCTGTATGTATGTGTATTTATGAGTATGTGCCATGTATGTACAGATGCCTGTGGAGGCCAGAAGAGGGCATCATTTCCTGGAGCTGGAATTACAGGTAGTTCTAACCTACCTAATGTGGGGGCTAGGAACTGAACTTGGGTCCTCTGGAAGAGCCGCAAACACCTTACCCTCAGAACCATCTCTTCAGCCCCAAATTTATTATTTTCTTAAAAGATTAAATATGTATGTATCAGATGACTCATTCATTTCACTCCTAGCTATCGCTCCAAGAGCACTGAAAAGATATGCCCACAGAAAGACTTGAATATTAATGGAAGTATTAATCATAATAGCCAAAAAGCTCAAAGAACCTAATTATCTATCAACTGGTAAGTGGATAAACGTACTGAGGTATGTCCATCAATGAAAAATTATGTAGCAATTAAGTCAAACTACTGCTAACAGGCCAGATCATGAATCAACCTTAAAATCTTTATGCTTAGGGATGGTCAATTGTAGAGTGGGTGCATGCATATGAGGACCTGAGTTCAACCCCCAGCACTTCAAATAATTATTATACTATATGTTCGTGAAAAAGTCAAAGAGATATTAAGTAGATAGAAACTTCGTGGAATGGAAGTCTTACTATTATAAAGATGTCATCTCCTCAATCCATAGCTTTCATGCATTGTTTATTAGATTCAATGAACTTATTCTGCGATTTATATCAAAAGGTAAAGTTGAATGGATGTGTTGGCACAGACCCTTATTCCTAGCTACTCAACAAAAGTAGAAGGAACCTGTGCCTGTTCAAGGCTACATAGTCCAACCCTATCTTGGAAAAAAGTTTAATTACTAAAACAAAATTGAAAAAGGAGGGAAATACAAAGTGGAGGTTTATTATAAGTGTCTAAGACACGGAGCTATTTGCTAAGGATTATTTTGTGGAACAAAGAACTCAAGAATATGTGTTCACGCTGGGCGGTGGTGGCGCACGCCTTTAATCCCAACACTTGGGAGGCTGAGGCAGGTGGATTTCTGAGTTCGAGGCCAGCCTGGTCTACAGAGTGAGTTCCAGGACAGCCAGGGCTACACAGAGAAACCCTGTCTTGAAAAAAAAAACAACAAAAAAAAGAATATGTGTTCACACTGATATACTCAATTGATAATGGACAAATAAAGAAGCGGTTCACTAGACTGAAGTTTTTTCAACAATTAGTGCTGGAGCAATTAGATAACTCTGTAGTCAGAAAAAATGGACTGTGACTTAAAGCCTCATGAACTCAACATTATCTAACTACAGAAGGAAAGGGGAGCAGGGCACATCTGGGATCTGGTGCTAGGGAAAGAGTTCTTAGACTTACATTAAAAAATGATTCAGAAGAGAAAATATGGACTTTATCAGCATTAAAAGTATTATCCCTTAAAACTTAAGTTTTTTGTGCTGTTTTGGTCTGTAGAACTAAGGATGGCTATACCTCTTTATACTTTTCTGTTTTGCAATGTTAGGGATCAAACCTCCTCCTTCCCAAGTACTCTACCACTTGGTCCCAGACTTTTACATTTTTCTGACTCAGAATGAACATTAAAATTTATAATCAGAACAAAATTGTTAATGTTACATAAAATTAAAAGTAGAAGTGGTATAAAAGGAAAGACTTCCAATTATTAAATCATATGTTAAATTTAAGTCAGTGTGGTATTGGCTTGACACAAATAAACACAAAATTAATAGGCTAGTAACAAGTGTTTGTTAATATCTAATAAGAGTTTCACCAAATTAAAAGGACCTTTTCACATGTAGGCAGTACTAGCCCAATTCTAGAGATGAGAAAATGAAATCTTCCAGAGGTTAAGGTAGTTGCCTAGAGTCACAGAGTATTAGAATCTCAATGCCAAGGAAGTCAGCCTCTAAAGTATGTAATCTTTGCCATTATATTCTATAAAAATAACAGTTCTATCAATGTGCCTATGATATCACAGGCATTTACTACATATAAGTAAACTATAGCTTACTAAAATTATAATAGAATATACAACAGTTGCATGTATTATATATAATTATGTAATAGTAAAAATGCTATCTTATTACTGAAAATGATAAGTTTTCATGGTATAGGTTTATTATTTTTATATTTATGTATTTTTAGTTTATGTGTATGGGTATTTTACCAGCATGAGGTACCCATGGAGGCTAAATGAGGGCATTGAATCCTCTGGAACTGATTTTGCAGGCAGTCATTAGACACCATGTGAGTGCTGGGAACCAAGCCCAAGTCCTCCACAAGAACAGCGAGCCATCTTTACCACTGAACCAACTCTCCAGCCTCCATGATTTAGTTTTGACAGAGATAATCCTCAGTAGAATAATATAGTTTAGAAAATAGTGCATGATTAACGACCCTAAATATTGGTAGATTTAATGATTATCATTTCTTCTATCCTTGCACCCCATTGACTTATTAGGCCCTACACTGCATCTCATAATTTATTTAACACTCATTGAATAGCAGACTGATTCAGGAATGGAGCTTAGCATATGCTGTATGCTGACAGTGACTTATTTAGCAAATATTTATTGAGCACCTACTGTGCTATACTTTATGCTAAGAATTCAGATTAACATTGAAGCATAAATCAAACCAAGCTAAAACCTCTAATCTCTAATAGAGTAAGTTAATTCCTCCTCCATAGAACTGTTTTTGATTCTCTAGATACATTTAATGAGCACTCAGAACAACTTGCATGATCATGCCCTGTGAATTGTATTAGACTTTCTGTGAGCTTGCCTCTCTCTCACAGTTGACTCCTTTAGGTCATTTTTCTTTTATAATATTCAAGATGTATATAATTCAAATAATTCTGCTTTGGAAGCTCTGTTTTGGTTAAGTGTTGTTGTTTTTTCATTTGTTTTAGCATGACCTGATTAATACTCTTCCAATAAATATTTACCTATACCCACTCTATACCAAGGTTCACGATAAAGGAGAAATAATAAACAAAGATCATCAAGAACACACAAGGTCCTAGACTTCCTGGTAATTCACATAGACACTTGAATAAATTTTCATTGTGGATAATTAGTAAAACATTTAAACTTTATTCTGTTACACAGTCTATAATTTTAAATGTTTTTTATTTATACTTTCCATGTCATAGCTTGATGGCAACATTTTTTATATATTTTCTTCACATTTGCCAAGAAACTTAAGATAAAAGGCTTTGAAATAAATGCTCAAGTAAAGCTAAATTAAGAAATTATAAAAAAAAGTCTTCAAGACAAAAAGTATTGGTTAAAAATACTTTGGGAAAGATATGAACTATGAATTATGTGCTAAATAACATAGTATCAGAAAATATAAAATAGGTTATAAAGTATGAATAAATTTCCCAAGTGAACAATGAGCAGAAAAGACTGTACAGAATGTTCTAGGCAAAGAGAAGTTTTGTTGGTCACAGAGTTCTTACCTACATATCCTAGTTATTTAGAATATAATTGCTAAACAAGTCACAGGATTTGTTCATTCCATTCCAGAATCACTGTAAAATTCAAATTGAAGAAAAACCTTCCAGCATGAACTTGAAGAAAAAGTATTGGTGGTAGGGATGCTTATACTGTTTCTCTCCCCAATGGAGGACAGTAGTTCAGAGAGCTTTCTAGATTCCAAGTGGCTGTAGTAATTAAGCTAGAGTCTCCAGGAATTCACCCCATATGTTGCTCCAGCCACCCCTTGCTTTAAATGCCAAATTCCCAAGGTCTAGAACAACTCTAGACTAGAAGTTGTCCATGTCCATTGTCTTATGTACCTTAAAGGAGCTAAGTACATATTTTATACTAATATATTTGTAGGTTTTCTTCCATTTGTCTCTTCATTCACAGTATCTATAATAGTAAGACACATTCAGTTCATGGACAGTCAATTCAAATACTCATGAATAGGTACTTAATTAGATTTCTTATCTTTAAAAATGGCACCATGTCTTCCAGCCATCTTCACAAGCCAAAGTTCTTGGGGTCTTGGGTTCTTCCCTTCTCTTCACTGTCCTATAAAACCTGTGGCTAAGGGTTGGGAGTGGCAAGGCATTTGCCTAACATGCATGTAGTCCTGGATTCCGTCCCTAGTACTGTGGGAAAAGAAATTCCTATGACCAAGCCTTGTGGGTTTATATGCTGACAGCTCTTAATCTTATCCCCAGATGACTTCATCCTCACTGTCAGTACCTTCATTTAGTCCATTTTTGGCCACAGATTCAGTCACCTCAACTGATATGTATGTCAGTATCACTCTCCTGCTGACAGTCCTTAAATGTCTTCCTACAATTCAGGGACAAAGATTTACGTAATCTTATTTGGAGACTATGATATAGTGGCTGACTTTATAATTTTACCCACTGTCATTCAGCAATATCAAGCCAGGTGCATCTTTGCCAAATCATGCCTCCATATTATTCTTCCCTAGAACAAAATAGGATACTTTATTCCTGCCTTGTGTCTCACTAAATTATACAATCCCCTTGAAACTCTGTTCCTGATGAGTTTTTCAGGTGACTTCCTTGCCCATTGGACTCTTCTGTGCTCTCATAGAACTCTGTGCATTTTTTTTTCTTGGCATACCACACTACACTGTCAATGTTGTTCATGTCTATCTCCTCTGCCACTTAGATTTGCAATCATTATAAATTAACCCAGAGTTTGATTTCTGGCAAGTTTATGGAGTTTTTTTGTGTGTGCATTCTAGGAAAGTTCTCTTTTTCTGAGCTATATCTCCAGCCCTCATTCTTGTTATTATTTCTGGTAGTGTCTTGCTATGATGCCCAGTCTAGCCTGGAACTCTCTATCCTCTTTTTCTCCTAAATAATAGGATTACAGGTGTGTGCTATAATGCTTGGCATCACTTTAGGTTCTTAGTGTCTGGGACATGAATCATGGGAACTGTGATCAAATAATGATGTTTTTGTTTCTAGATACATGGTTCAGTGGCCTGGTGGCCGAATCCTGCATCGCCATGAACTTGACACCTTCCTTGCACAGGCAGTGTCTACCCAGCTTTATGAACCAGATCAGCTCCAAGAACTCAAGGTGATTTGTTCTACCTTCATTTAAATTCTTTTCCCTGCTTTTTTGGTTTTGATTTGTGTGTTTTGTTTTGTTTTGAGACAGAGTCTCAGGCTGGGCCTAACCTCACTGTATAAGGAAAGAGGACCTCGAACTCCTGATCCTTTAGCTTCTGCTTCCCAGGTGCTGACATTATAGGTGTATCCTACCACGCTCACATTCTTCCTTTCATAAGCTCATAGGGCTACTTTAAGTCTTTTTCTTTTGGAGCTAGGGAAATAATAATGCTATAGGTAAGTGTTTTATTTACCTTAGCTAAATAGATCATTCTGTTAATAAAATCAAGGGATGCCTACTATATCCTCCCACCCCCATAAAAAGATAGATATTTTACAAGGCTTGTAAACCATGGTAAGCTTGGCATTTATAAGATATGTTGCAGGGACCTTAGTGTCCCTACTTGTCTGTGTAAATACTATTTCCTATTATTTATTCATGTATTTAGTTAGTGTGTGATTATAGGTGTGTGTGTGAATTATAGTATACATGTGGAGGTCAGATGACACCTCTCAGCAGTCACTTCTCTCCTGCCACCTTGGAAGAAACAGTGATCAAATTCGGGTGATGAGTCTTGTGTACAAGGGCCTTTACCTGCTGAGCCATCTCATCACTGCTTGTGCTCCCAACACATACACTTAATAAAGGGTAGTGTGTAATAGTATCTTTATTCTCCTGATGTAATTGTCATCTCTGAGGTTTACTGCCTCCGATCTGCTAACCTAGACCTAGTCCTGGAAGCTTCCAGCCTCTGTACAATCTAATCCAGACCTAAAATGTTTTCAGCTTCTGAGACTTGCTGCTGAATATGCTTACCATTACCAGCTCTTCCTGATTTCTGGCTGGTTCATCTCAGCTGTTCAGATGCAAAAGTCCTGATTCAATCTGCCTTTTCTGAGCTTCTCCTGAATGGCTCTGTTTAGCCACAAACTAATGCCAGCAATCTGTTCTAATCTTCTGGCTCCTTCTCATTCTCTGGCTCATTCTGTCTTTACCTGTGTCTAGCTTGTTCTCACTCTGCAACCTGTCTCTGTACAACTGTCCCAGGAGAACTGCCATCTCTCTTTCCCTCTCACTGCATTGCTTTTTCCTCTGTTTTTGTGAGAGTTGAGCATATTCTATTCTGTCAAATCTTTCTCTGATTCATCACTTTGTCATTCAATTATACATCACTTTCAAACATGGGTACTTCCTTCTACAAACTAACTTTACCTTCAGTGTTTGGGATTAAAGGCATATGGTAAGGGTATATCTTAGTTTGGATTTTATTGCTGTGAACAGACATCATGACCAAGGCAACTCTTTATAAAGGACAACATGTGATTGGGGCTGGCTTACAGGTTCAGAGTTTTTGTCCATTATTATGAAGGCAGAAGCCTGGCAACTTCTAAGCAGGCATGGTACAGGAGGAGCTGAGAGTTCTACCTCTTGTTCTGAAACCGAACAAGAGCAGACTGGGTTCCAGGCAGTTAGGATGAGGGTCTTAAAGCCCACCTCCACAGTGACACACTTCCTCCAACAAGGCCACACCTCCTCATAATGCTACTCCCTGGGCCAAACATATTCAAACCACTAGAGGCATGGCTGTATTCCAGCTAGACTAGCCAAATAGATGGATTAAAATCCCTCTATGGTAGTAAAAACTAGGAGAAAAATAGAAAAGCATAGAGAAAATAGATACACCATGAACTGAAAACAATAGAAGATTGTAGTGGACTGTAAACATAGATTGCCTTGTGCCCCAATCTTAGCATCATCACCTCTTATCTACATGATACTGTCCAGGTTACTTGACTTTTTATCTTCCATGTCATTACTAATGGTACTGTAAAGATAATAAGGTAATGTGCATAAAACAGAACAGTCTCTTGTATATTTTAAATATATCCTACTCTCTAAATACTAGCCATTAATGCAAGATATCCCTTCCCTAGTTTTAGTAGATATGTAACTTCAAGGCCTGTATTTATTAATTTTTTCATTGCTATGACAAAATTATTTATTCTAGCTCAGTTTAGGGTACAGTCTGTCATGGCCAGAAAGTCATGGTAGCAGGAGCCTGAAGGTTGGTCACCTTGCCTCCACATTGAACTTGCTTTCTCTTGTTTAATCTCTCTAGTACACAAGCCCTAGGGTTGAACAAGCTAGATGTTGTAGCAGGCACCTGAAGCTGAAGAGGGAAGGTAGTATAATAGTTTGCAGAATTTATGTGCTGTGACAAAACACTGATCAATGCCAACTTGGGGCAGGAAATGTTTTCTTTCAGCTCATACTTTATAGTTCATCACTGAGGGAATCCAGAGCTGGAACTCAAGGCAGGAACCTGAGGGCAGGAGCCAAAACACAGGCAATGGGAGAGTGCTGCTTACTGGCTTCTCCCTCATAGCTTGCTCACACATCAATCATTAATCAAGAAAATGCCCTAAGGCTCATCCACAGACCAATCTGATGAAGGCAGTTTCTTTTTTTTGTTTGTTCGGGTTTGTTTTTGTTTTTGTTTTTGTTTTTTCGAGACAGGGTTTCTCTGTGTAGCCCTGGCTGTCCTGGAACTCACTCTGTAGACCAGGCTGGCCTCGAACTCAGAAATCCACCTGCCTCTGCCTCCCAGAGTGCTGGGATTACAGGCGTGCAACACCACCCCCCGGCCAAAGGCAGTTTCTTAAGTGGCATTCCTTCTTCTCATATGATTCTAGTATTTGTCAAGTTGATGGGGGACAAAAAAAACTAATCAGCACAGATAGTTTAGTACTTTGATACTAGAATTGTCAGAGGGAGATGGCTTCTGAGATGGAGAGGACAAGCTAAGCAGGGTGGCATGTGCCTAAAACCTGAGGCAGCAAGGAAAATAATTTGAGACCAGCCTATAGTAGCTGGTGATGTCAAACAAAATAATAAAATAGACTTGAAGTCAGGCCACAGCCAGTGGTAGAGTACCTGGCTATTATGCAAGAGGCTTTGGTTCAGTCAGAAACACCAGAAAAAAAGAGAGAAAGATTTACAACGTCATAATTTTCAGCACCCACAGGGGTAGCTTATTATCTATAACTCTGGTTCTAGGGAATCCAGTTATCTTTTCTGACTTCTGAAGGCACTAGACATTCACACAGTGTATAAATATTCACAGGGGTAAAATATTAACACACATAAAAACAAACAAGTTAAAACTGGTGGTAGTGTTATTTAAGGCTGTCATATCAGATGGCTCAGCAGAAAAGCTGATACAGTTTCAAGTCCTCTTCTGGATGTGATTTTGCATGGAGAGCTGGTCTAGGATTCAGAAATATATTTCCTATGAAGAGAACCATTACATCTGTCATCTACAAAACAGCAAGTTCTCTTAACTGCAGAGACATCTGTCCAGTGCCAAACGATAATAAGGTTTTTTATGTTATCTTTCTTTGATGGTTGGGCATGCTAATGACCAAATTTTGATGGGGGCTTCAATCAGAAACACCAGAAAAAAAGACAAAAAGATTTGCAACATCATAATTTATGTTAGAGCAGCAAAGAAAAATTCAACACCCTAAGACAAATGTAGTTTACTACCTTACCTAGGCTAAGCTTAAACTCCTAGGCTCAGGTGATCCTATCACCTCAGCCTTTTGAGTAGGACTTTTGAGTGGGACTGTAGCTGTACTCTATTGTACTTGGAAGAAGAAAGCTTGTTTGTTTGACTGAGTGACTAGTTGATTTGAGATAAGATATATTGTCTTGGCCCAGGCTGGCCTTGAACTCCAGCCTTAGCCTCCTCAGTCCATGCACCATCACTTGCTAGAACTGATTCTTAAAAGTAAACTTTCTGAGTTGAGAAATGTAAACATTTTCAGAGTTCTTGATATATATTACTTAGTTGCAATAGTCTAAGACTTCCCATTTATCTCATTATACTATCATCAGTATTGAGTATTCCTTTGGTTTTCATTTTTTGAAATTTCAAATTTGGTGGGCAAAATGAGTATCCTCTAAATCATCTCAGGGAAAGGTGGACATAAAAGCTATTTATGCACTCAAGTGTTGAAAAGCTATATGTATGGCAGCTCATGACTGTAATCCCAATACTCAGGGAGCTGAGGCAGGAAGATTACCATGACTGTGAAACAAGCCTAAGTTATAGAGTAAGACCATTTTAAAAAATACTATTGTCTATTTATTATTTATTTATTTGTTGGTATAGTACAGGGGTGTGCATTATGCCATGAAGTCCATGTGGATGTCAGAGGACAACTTGTAGGAAATGGTTCTTTCCTTCTACCATGTGGATGACCTGGGGATCAAACCCACGGAACCATCCTGTCATCCCAGCATGTTCTAATTTAACTGGAAGAGTCAACATGACAGGAATAATAAGTGTTACCAATGACAATCTAGGTTAGGTACCCCTTATCTGAAATGTACAGAATTGACCAGACATATTTCAGATTTGAGATTTTTTTCAGGCTTTTTAATATTTACATATACACAATATGTATATGTAATTTTAATATTTACATATACACAATCTTGGGATAGGAGCCAAATCTAATTATGACTTCATGTATGTTTCATAGATACCTTATAAACATTTCCTAAAGATCACTTTATACAATATTTTAGGACATCTGCATCTTAACTACAATCAAACATGAGGCCACAGATTTTGGGTTGTTTTAGACACCGTTTTTCATTTTTTTCTCTTTTTTTCCTTGTAGTTTCTTAATATTTTTCTCTGTAATGGTTTTAGATTGAGAAACTGGATGCTCGAGGGATCCAGCTTGCTGCCCTGTTCATGAGTGGGGTCGACACAGCTCTGTTTGCTAATGATGCATGTGGCCAGCCAGTCCCTTGGGAGCACTGCTGCCCCTGGATTTACTTTGATGGCAAGCTGTTCCAGAGCAAACTCATTAAAGCAGGCCGAGAGCGAGTATCGCTGGTTGAACTCTGTGATGGCCAGGTACCAGTACATACCCTGATCTGGTATGGGAACAAACTTGTAGGCATGGAAGTGGGGCTAGAGCTAAACACTCGTTCAGTAGGGAACAGGAGTGAGACAGCGTGTCTGACTTGGCCCCCAATACCTATAATCTAATATATGTCTATTACAAAAGCATATGTTAGAGAGTCATGTTGTTTTTTCCCCACTTAACAGTTTTTATAACTTTTTCCTTACTGAGTGTATTTCTTCTCCATGGAATTCCCACATACATTGTATTATATGCCCTTCCTGGAATTCTTGGAATATTCATTTCTCCTTATTCACAAACACTGCAAGTCACTTTTCTAAGTGATATTTCTGGGGGGAGGCTTAAGGGGGATTAGAAATAGAAGCAAATGATAAGGAGATGATAGGGTAGGTTTTACAGTTTAACCTTGGGAAAGGTTAAAAAAAAACAGCAGGGGAAAGGGAAGCTTACTCAGTAGTGTATCTAGTGGGGAGTGAGCTGAGGGACTGAAGGGTCAGAAAATCGCTCCCATCCTGCCCCCTCTTTTTTATAACTAGCATTGTATTGCAACATGGCCACATTCATTCATTTACATATCTATGACTTCATCCATGCTAGGATGGCAGAGAAGAGTAGCTGTGGCAGACACAGTGTGGCCCACAAAGTTGGTAAACTTCTGGAACTAGGTCTATGCACAGAGCCTCATCAGAGCTAAGGGTATCCAGTCCTGAGCATGAGAGAGGTTAAAAGGTTAAGTGTCTAAGATTTCTTTCTTTTCTGTTACTTGATTTTGTTACCTCTCTCTTAAAAGAGTGATCGAACCTATTGTTGGCATGCAGTCAACCCTTTTATGATGTTCCTATTGTTATATTTGTTTTCCTTATAAGCTGCTGGTCAGAAATAATCTTATGGTATTGTAGGTTCCTTGTGAAGAGTAGGAACTTCAATGCCAAACAGGTTTCTGAGGCTCTAATCTAGAAGCAGTTCACCCTGGGCTCAATTCCCACAATGGGAAGAGAATTGTGAGCATGAGCCTAGAGTGCTCAGCACTGTGCATGGAACATGGGGCAAGTTCAGATCATTACTAATCCCTGTCCTCATTTGAAGGCTGACCTGGCAAGCAAAGTGGAAAAGATGAGGCAGAGCATCCTTGAAGGCGTCAACATGAATCATCCGCCACCTTCTGCTCTGCTTCCCTCACCTACGTTCGTGCCTCCCATGGTGCCCTCTCTCTACCCTGTTTCTCTTTATTCCAGAGCCATGGGCTCATTTCCACCTCCCCATCAAGCAAGGAGTCGAGGGTTTGCAGGTCAGTATCTAAGAATGAGGTGTCATATAATGGATCTCATAATCAGCACTCCAGCCTGCTACCAGTTGCAGAGTCAAGAGTTTCATCTTACTTTGAATTCCACACTACAGTATAATAGTTTGACATGTAACTATCAGTGTTGTATACTACAGAAGAAAGTCCAGTGGAATCCATGTCCATTCTCAATAGAGGTGGTTGTTTCTCAGTGGCCTGATTCTCATCATCTAAACTCATGCAGTCTGGACTGATGGAAAACCAAGAATCACTCATCACTTCTTTATTTTGATAGTTATAATTCATATGAACTGGAACATGCTTGCTGCTAGTTCATTCACTGTTTTTACGCAGTTGCAGGAAACCTTTTTTAGGAAAAGAATTGGAAGTGTATGTCAGTATTAGAAGATGACAGTAGCTTGATGTAGCTACATTCACTCTGGGGGGTAGACTTGATACATTGCCTACCTTCAGCTCTAAAAGCATGGAAAGAAATTTGATCAAAGGATTACATAATTTTTTTCTTATGAGTACACTGTCACTGTCTTTAGACACACCAAAAGAGGGCATCAGATCCCATTACAGATAGTTGTGAACCACCATGTGGTTTCTGGGAATTGAACTCAGGACTTCTGGAAGAGCAGTCAGTGCTCTTAACCACTGAGCCATCTCTCCAGCCCCAGGATGACATCTTAGTAAAGAAAACAAGAACATGGATACATGTATAAATTATGGTGACAACCAAGCTTCTGCTTAATAAGGAATAGAAAAGCATGATTCAGGCTGTTCAAATCTTGATATATTAATCAACCTGCTTCTGGTGAAACAGTTTGTATGTATATGGTGGTTGGGGTGGGTGTCAATCCTAGGACTTTAAACATTCTAGACTGGCAGTCTAGCTAAATGCATCCCCAGCTCTGAAACATGATAAAAAAATAGGGCTATTTTATCATGAACTAGCAAGATCTTGTCATCAGGTGAGTGTATCTTTGCTGTTGAACTTGTGCGATCTCCTCTATGTATGTTTCTCCTCTATTTAAAAATAGTAAAGCTGGCACTTAAACTTAGTGTTTTAGGGTCCCAAAATGTAGCAGTTATATTTAGCTCAAGGGGCTTACATGAGCAGTATAAGAGTCAGCCTCCTGTATAGTCAGATCCGATAGACCAAGGAGCCAACCATTCCATCCCTTTAAGCTGAGTTAACTGATCTCTGATTATCAGTGTGTTAAAAAAGGTGGGGCTGGGAAGGGTGAAATGAAAGAAGGATGAGTAAAGATTTAGAATGGAGAGGAACACATGGATTTGATCAAAACATATATGCATGGATGGAAATTTTGAATTCTTTTAAAAAAGGGAAAATATATTTGGTACTAGAAAAGAATTTTATATAAATTCCTATTATGTGGCAGGCTATATAGTTAAAAGAAACCATTCACTTCCACTCCAATTATTAAAGTGGCTCTAAAGAGAGATCTTCAATCCTCTTCCTTGCATTAACTTCCTTTGTTATTACCTCAGTCTGATCACAGAGAAGTGGTGATAAGAATAGGTAGATTGTGTAGTATCTTTCATTTCACCTCTTGCTCTATCTTGCACTTGCTGTCCACCGCTGCTATTCTTCAATTACCAGGTCTCCATCCAATCCCACCCCAAGGAGGAAAACTGGAAATTGCTGGCATGGTGGTGGGCCAGTGGGCTGGCAGCAGATCTTCCAGAAGTCG
The DNA here is from genome assembly GCA_964023405.1 of Apodemus agrarius. Classification (NCBI taxonomy): domain Eukaryota; kingdom Metazoa; phylum Chordata; class Mammalia; order Rodentia; family Muridae; genus Apodemus; species Apodemus agrarius. The sequence continues at coordinate 18,881,533 of OZ030010.1, forward strand.
AGGATCCTTTGGCATGCAAGTGGTTTCTGTCGGTGGGCCAGGAAAGGGGTATGTACTTGAATGGGTTGCTATGACTGTACCTTTAGGAAAATACCCAGCTATTGAATCCTTCTGTTAAGGTAAGATGTATTAATCAACTTTCATACTTGAAATAAGCTTTAACTTTAGCTCATCAAATATGTAGCAAATGCTCTGCTTGATAAAAAGAGGTTTTTGTGGCGAGGACAAGGAATGCAGAATAATTCAGTACAACATAGAAATGGTAGAAGTAGATGTTTGCAGTGGTAATACTAAAGAAAGCCATCTAAATTAACAAGACAGGATGAGCAGCTAACCAAGTGAAAATGGAAATTGGGCTTCATGTGTTCTCATGGTCACTTCTCTCCCTCTTGCTAAAGACATGGAAAAGAACAGGCTGGTAGAGGATCCAAAGGTCACAAGAAAGGAAATAAACAAGTAAGTATCTTTCTTGAGATTATCCTGCTGCTTTAACATCTTTTGCCCCTTCTAGTTAAGTTGCAAGAGATTATGGCAAACAGGAAAGCTGGGCTGCCTGGGGCGGTTCTCATGCCTTTCCATTTCAGTGCCCACTTCTCTGCTGTGGCACTCAGCAAGCATTTGTCACCCTGGATTGTTCCCACAGGGCTGCAGAAGCTCTTTTTTTTTTTTTGAATGAAAGGTCACACAATAGAAACCAAGTATAGTGTCTTGAAGACCTGTACCTAGTGTAGTTGTGCTGCATGCAGTCAGAAGGGAGCACAGTGACACCAACAGTTACATTGTCCAAAGCCTGTCTGAACTTTGAGAGCCCAGCAGAGATACTTAGAAAACTTTTGCCTAGCCGGGCGTGGTGGCGCACGCCTGTAATCCCAGCACTCTGGGAGGCAGAGGCAGGCGGATTTCTGAGTTCGAGGCCAGCCTGGTCTACAGAGTGAGTTCCAGGACAGCTAGGACCACACAGAGAAACCCTGTCTCAGAAAACCCTGTCTCAGAAAACCAAAAAAAAAAAAAAAAAAGAAAAAGAAAAAGAAAAAGAAAAAAAGAAAAAGAAAAGAAAACGTATGCCTTATGTATTGCTATTCTGCTCTCTCTCTCTCTCTCTCTCTCTCTCTCTCTCTGTCTGTGTGTGTGTGTGAGTGTGTGTGTGTGTGTGTGTTCCTAGACCTTGAACCCAGGGCCTTTTTTCCTTTTTTTGTTTTGTCTTGTTTTTTTGAGACAGGGTTTCTCTGTATAGCCCTGGCTGTCCTGGAACTCACTCTGTAGACCAGGCTGGCCTCGAACTCAGAAATCTACCTGCCTCTGCCTCCCAAGTGCTGGGATTACAGGCGTGCGCTGCCACCGCCCGGCGCAGAGCCTTGCACATGCTAGGCAAATGCTTTATCGCTGAGTTACATCACCAGGCTTCACCTATTTGTATATGTACATATGTGCAGGTGTGAATGTGTATGTATGTGGCGTTCAGAAGTAGATATTAGTTGTCATTCTTTGTCACTTTCCACCTTTTCTCCTCTCCTCTCTTCTCTCCCCTTTCTCTTTATTCCTTTGAGACAGGATCTCACTATAAAACCCTAGCTGGCCTAGAACTATCTATGTAGACAAGGCTGGCCTCACAGAGACCCACCAGCCTCTGCCTCCCACCTGCTGGTATTAGAGGTGTGTGCCAAGCTGTTATCAGATATCAGTCCAAAATCTACTCTCCTATATAGAGCCATACTTCACTCAGTCAACAGCGCTCAGGAGGCAGAGGCAGGTAGGACAGCCAGAGATACATAGTAAGACCCTCCCAAAAGCTCTGAATACTCAAGGCACAATTAGCGAATCAAAAGATTCCCAAAAAGAAGGAAGGAGAGGACCCTGGTCCTGAAAAGACTGGATCCAGTTTTGTAGGAGAGTACCAGAACAGAAAAATCGTGGGGGGGGGGGTGATTAGGGAATGGGTGGAGGGAAGAGGACTTATGGGACACATGGTGAGGGGGGAACTGGGAAAAGGGAAAGCCTTTGGAATGTAAACAAAGAATATAGAAAATTAAAAAAAAATAAAAAATAAAAAAGGGAAAAAAAGACCCTCTCTTGAAATAGAAACAATAAATAAACAAATCCAACTAATGTTCTTTTTGTGTCATTTCTAATCATTTTTATTAATGTGAGAGTGAGGAGAAAATTTCACTGTTATAACTAAGGAGCTGAAAGCATGATTCATTGGAGTAGCTGCTTCTCCCACAGCCCTTTGGATTTGTTTGGAAAGTTAAGTGAATAACTTTTAAAATAGAATCTCAACTCCAAACACATGTTCTTAGCTAATGTTATAGTTGTCTCGTATTGCTTAGATTCAAGTTCTTTCTTCAACGAGTCCCTTGAATAACAAGGTCAGAAGAGACATTTGAACATTTGCTATTTCTTACTCTTGTTGTTTCATGAAAGGAAATTTTTAGTTAAATATTATAAAAATTTCAGCAAGTTGCCTGGCTTTGGTGGCCTTCACCTTTAATCCCAGCACTTGGGAGACAGACAGAGACAGGTACATCTTTGTAAGTTTGAGGCCAGCCTGGTCTACAGAATGAGTTCCAGGACAGCCAGGAAAACCTTGTCTCAAAACAAAACAAAAATACGTTTTAAAGCTATGTGAGTTGTGTCATCATTGCATCTTCATTGCTTCTGGATTGCAGTTGTTAGGACAGTATCAGAAGGCCTGACTTGCTTTCTACTATTTCTGAAGACTTTCTCAGGCTGCCTTGTGAGCTTCCTTAGAGAAGCCCAGCCAGGTTGGGTTTACCATTTCCACCAAGTATCTCCTCTTCTTGACAGGGCTCTTCAGATGGAACTTGCAAATCTGTGGAGCTTCATCAGGGTCGGGCCCGCTCACAGGTGAATGGAAACAATGGCGCAGTGACTGTGGAGAAGAGCGATCCCCTTCCAGCTCCATCCCCGTGCGCCTTATCCAGAGACAGTAACGTGTGTAATAATAGCGATGACCACTGCCTCCCCGTGAAGAATGGAGAGAAGAACCATGTGCAGGAGCAAGAGCTAGAAGCTGTGGCCCAACAGAAAGAGGAATGATAAGCTCAAGATGGTTGCACTTGTCAGGGGGAGGAGAAAACAATGCTTTTCTGATTCTAGGCCCAAGTTAGAGGAGGATAGAAATCTTTACCCTAGATCTATCCTGGATTTTCAGGAGATGTTTATGTATTGTATCCACCTTGCCATCCCCATCTTCTTTGGCTCCAGACTTAGAACCTGGGAGGTTTCTGGTTAATGATGACTAAACTCCAGTTCTCAAATATACGGCACCAATATTTTCTTTGTACCTACTGGAAGTCTAGTGAGGCAGTAACTGTCAGAAAGGAGATATTATTATGTAAGTCCTGTGGAAAAGTTCTGGCTTTGGTTTTCTGAGTATTTAATGTAATAGCTTATTTATAAACTTATATGACAAATATGGGGTTGAAAGATAAGCTGCCTATGGGTTCCTGGTTTTTGTCTTTGAGATAATGGAACCTTGATGCCTAATCAATATCCTCCTTACTCTCTCCCCTAACTCACCTACCCCAGGATTTTGTGTACCACCTCTAGCTCTGGCCTGACAATCAGATAGGTAGTTGTTTTCAGGGAAGTAGACAGTGTTGATTTGAGTTATTTTATTTTATTTTTTATTTTATACACTTTAAAAAAACTACAATGGCCTTTGTACTGGGAGATTCAAGTGAGTCCGAAAAGTACTGGGCAGATTTTTCCTGCCTACCAACCAGTGCATTGTTTATAAAATAGAAGCTATGGTGCAGTTCACTCTCTGCTGCCCACACTCTAAAAGGGTGGGAATTAATGTTATGAAACTGAGTACAAAAGGGACTCAAAGTCTTTATGTGTGTGTACATGTGTATAGGTGTGTGTGTGGGTGTATATATGAACATGTGTATCTATATGCATACACATACCCTTTATATAAGAGACAGATCTATTTATCTATACATATTTTATATATATAAATGTGTGTATACAGATATATATACACATACATACATGATAAAGTTCCAGATGATTTACTGAATTTCCCAGAAATGCTTCCACTGCTATGGAATGGTGGGTTTCAAAAGACCATACTTTAAATCTGAAATCCTTACTAAGTCACAGCCTGTCACAATTATGAGAAGATGGGCTACTTTAAATCGGACACAAAGTACTTTCCAGAGATTGCCTGTTCAGAACAATAAATACTTCACTTTGAACAGAGCCCTCACATCCCATATGGTGAAAACAGGAGGTTGAGATGGGATTGGGAAGAGTTGCACATTTTTTATGACGGTCTGGAGATAGAAAAGGGATAGGAGGTAATTTCCATTTGAAAAGGCTTTCAGCCAATTTGGAAGAAATGTCTTTTGGAAGTCCAGGATCAAATTGGCTTCCAGCAAGAACTGACCGATGTGAATCCAAAGAGGGAAAACTAGCACTGGAATGACGGGGTGGGGAGATGTGAGGAAATTTGACAATTTGATTTTACATGCTTAGGTCGTTTCATTTATTCATTGACATTTTGACTACAGGATCTTTTCATTTGCTTTGCAAGGAAGATGTCAGAGAACTTGGCCAGGGATTTGAGAGGCATTCTATAAAAGATTCTCAGTCCCTGTGGGGCCAAGATCTGCCCAGGATAAAAAGGCTCTTCCTCCTTGCTGGAGATAATCTTACGAAAACCTTGATTTCCAGTTTCCCTCATTTTGGGCAGCCAAAATACAAGGAATGGAAACAAGGCTTGTAACAAACTAGTAGTGTATCTTCATTCAGGAATTGAGGCTTCTAGCCACACACATCTCCTTTTGGACTTTGATATTCTTGCCCAAGAAATATCATTTCTACAAGAATATAACTGACTAGACTCCTAGCAGGGTCCTCTATTTTTGGGAAAAAAAACCATGCATCTTAACTTACAATAGATCCTTGGTGAGTTTTTTCCAGACAACCAGAAGGCTATGTTTGCTGTTTGCCCATTCGTCTCAAGAAACTAAAATGTCTTGGGCTATTTAGCCCAAGTCAGACCCAGTTTAAGAGAACTAACAATTTTCAGGGGACAGGAGCCCTGGTATACCTTGCCCCATGCCCAGACATTTCTTAAATAAGCCTAATAAAGGTGGCATATGCTCCATGCCATATAGAAGAAGAAGAAGAAGAAGAAGAAGAAGAAGAAGAAGAAGAAGAAGGAGAAGGAGAAGGAGAAGGAGAAGGAGAAGGAGAAGGAGAAGGAGAAGGAGAAGGAGAAGGAGAAGGAGAAGGAGAAGGAGAAGGAGAAGGAGAAGGAGAAGGAGAAGGAGAAGGAGAAGGAGAAGGAGAAGGAGAAGGAGAAGGATGAAGAAAAAGGTATACAATACTTCCTCTTTGAAACGAGCTCCCCTGATTTGGTTCCCTTTCTGATCTTGGACCTACTCATCCTTTTGCAATACCTTGAAGGTCAGGACTTTTATATCCAGTAAAGGAAGGCATTCATAGAAAATATAGATGGCTTAGAATCACCTTCTGAGCCACAGAAGGATGAATCCTTTGGAGCTCTAAAAGTAACCAGAATCACTGAGTGAGTGAATGGTTAGATACATGGACAAATATTGACTAGGAAGTACTTGAAGTTAAATGTTAGAGTATCTTCAGTTGCTGTTCTGTGCATTGTGAGTCTATCTGATACAGTCAGATGACAGTATTGTTAACTCTTACATCCTCCTCACAACAGGAAGATTTATTTTGTAGCCATTTACTGTGAGAGGTAAAATTGCTGCTTTGACAGAAATGATTCCAGTTTGCCAAAAGACACGCTTTTCTCCCTTCCACAAACCTCTGCTTCTCCCTAGCCTGGCCCTGGATGAAATGGATGGCTTACTTCCAACTTTGAATTTTGTTTTCATTGAGCGTTTGGGGTTTGGGAAGTTACAAGAAAGAACTATAAAGGATTCTGTTCCTATATATCAGTGTACCTACCAAAACACACAATTTAAAAGCCAGGTTTATTACTGAGAAATGAACTTATTCTAATTGATAGACAAATTGGGGGTCTTTGCTGTACCTACTTGAGGTTCTACTTCTGATTCTCACTGGCTGCTCTTGGACAAAGTCATCTTGGAATCCCTAGAAATGACTGCTTTACCTCGTAGGGACACTGCAAAAACAAAAACAGAACCCTAAAGCGGTTTTGTGCAGCCACTGATTGCTAAGGACTTGCTGTTCTTCTGCTTTTGTGTCTTTGGGTCAGCCTGTAACTCCTACCTTTTTAAGTGACTGATCCTGACAGACTTCTATTCATTTTAATCATTTTCACTGTACATAGGTAGGACTTCAGACATATTGAAGCCCCCCCCCCAAATGGCACATTCTTTGGCTAGGGACATTTGATTTTTGTCTCCATCTGGCTTTTCTGACATTGTTGGCAAAATTACCCTAATACTTTCATTACTGAGAGAGAAAACAGACAAGTATGGGGGGAGGAAATGCAAAAAAAAATGCTTATGTAGGATAGAAAGAATAAGAGTAGCCCTTTGGGTATGATGATTCAGTCCTTTGAAACCTTAGAAGGCCCCTGTGGGTATACAGTGTCACCCCTTTGAGCCTCTAACCACCCCCACCCATTGAAATGACAGTACAAGTAGACCACAGTTTAAAGTAGTTAGTCTAATTCTACTAAAGGTTTAACCATTCTTCCTGTTCACTTTCAGATGCATATTCCTAAATACTCTTAGGGTTTGGGGAGATAAGTTTTCACTCTTCCATTGTGTATCCCCCTCAGTTTTCTCCTGCCCATCTCTCTGGCTTCTTTTTTAACGTTCTCTTTCGTATCGCTGTAGTCTGCTGGTACAGATAGCTCAGTGCGCCTATTGCCCTTTTATTGCTGATTATCTTCAATATTGTCTGAGGATATTTTGATGTTCTAAGAAAATGTCACTTTTTACAAAAATCATCTTTTCTAAGTTGAAAGCAAACAAAAACATCCCCCCTATGCTGGGGAGCCCATTTCAGCTTTTGACATCGTCCCTGTACTTTTATAGATGACTTTTTGTCCGTGTTGGTAGTAAATAATGGCTAGTGAATTTTCATGTAAATGAAGCAAGTTAAATATTTCCGATTTTATTAATCTCTCATAACCCTGCCAGATCTGATGAATTCATTTTAATTACTTCCCAGAAGGGATTTTCCTCCTGCCTTTTATTTTATTCTATTTTTAGACTAACGTACTAGATTAAAAAAAAAACAAAAAACAAAAAAAAAACAACAAAAAAAAACTTTAACTGCAAAAAGTCAGTGATTTTTAGTGCTCCCTGATAAATGATGTTATTGACAAAAGTAAGAAATTATTTTGTTGTTGGTTTTTTTTTCCTGTGCTCTTGACAGTGTGTTTAGTGGATGGATAATACGTATTTTCTCTTTGCCACTCCCAGATTCCAAGTTCCCTGCCTTTTGGCCCACCTCACCACAAAAGCTCCATAGTTTATTAATGTAAGTTTGAGTGGATGCTTCTTGGGGGAAACTGCAGGACTTAATGGAAATGTCTCAGAAAGGAATGAGAACGTCTCAGGAGTTCTGTGATGGAATTTGATCTGTTGTTCTGTTAATGCTGATGGAAAGAAACTTACAGCGCTTAATAAAAGTCTATTCTTTTAGTTTAAAAAACGCAAAATAATTTTGAGTGTGTGAAGTTTGATTTCTTCTCCCATCTCTGGTCCCTTTCTGCAAATGGAGAATATTATTTTCTCAATATAGAAGCATTACACAGAGATTTGAGAGTCTGTAGAGTGTCAGGGCAAGAGCCCCTGTGTGTGAAGAGCATATTTGGCTTCCTAGTGACTTCTTTATTTTGATGTCCCCAAACCACCTTTGACTCAGCATTTTTCCAAACTGAACCCATCCTTACTTCTGAAGTCTGTTTACTAACATCCCAAACTAGACTGTGGGATGTTAACCTAGACTCCTGACTCCCTTATTTTTCAATTTTTATTTGTGACAAAATCTATTGGTCACACTCAGATCACTCATCATTCCTGTCCTCAGTCCTGTGACTTAGTCCAACCTTCATCACACATCATCCGCACAGTTGTAGCTGGTCCTCCTTCCTCCTAACCAGATCATTGTAAGCAATATTTTGTATCTAAGCAAATGTACCCTTTCTGCTTTAAAGGGCCTATTTTTTTTTTTAATTTGTAAAGGGTTGTATGGCAATAGAAAGTTGAGGACCATTGCTTTACTCTACCATGCTAGGAATATTCCAGATGAATATATCCTGGGACTGGAGAGGTGGCTCAATGGATAAGAGCACTTGTTGCTCTTGCAGAGGACCTGAGTTCAGTTCTCAACAACCACATGTTGGTTCATAACCATCTGTGACTCCAGTACCAGGGGATCAGAGTCCTTCTGACCTCCTAAAGCACCACAGAGCATACATGTGGTGCACAGATATACAAGCAGGCAAAACACAGAATAAAATAAATATAAAAAATAATAAAAACAAAAAATCCATCTAACATACAGCATAGAAGGTTCCATGGCTCTTCCGTTCTCTGGCTGACCCTTGACTACTTCTCTAGCCCACTTTTCTTTCTTCCCCATTCCACGCTGGTGAGAATAAAGTTTATTCCCCATCAATTAAGTTGTTAATACCTACCTGTTGAATCACAGGAATTTTCCTGGGAAGATACAATACATACTTACCCCAGATAGGGAGTCCACGAGAGACCACAGTGTGGCTATCACCAAAATCCCACTCAGTGAACCAAGAGTTTTATTTGGGTTACTTACAGGAATATAGTTGCCTGGCTCCTTACAGGAGCAGAAATGACTCCAAAAAGGCTATATCACCAAAGCTCACCTCAGCATGGGGGACAGCTCACAAAAGCTGGAAGGTGGAGCTCAGCTGCACAGCCTGCAGGCAGCTCAGCAGGTTGGAGAGTGACCTTTCAAAGTGGATCTTGTCTAAACCTCTTCCAGGCAGTTCAGCTTTCCAGGCAGCCGGTGTGGTCTCAGTCTTCTTTGCAGCTTATCTTATCTGAGAGTGACACTTGCTGTCTTTAGTGTACTCAAAACACCCATACATATAAAAAAGTTAACTACTAATTTTTTGAGGATGGAGAGAGATGACTCAGCAGTTCACAACACTTGCTGCTCTTTCAGAGGACCCAGGATTTGGTTTCCAGCACCCAAGGTGGCTCGCAATTGCCCGTAACTCCAGCTCTACCGGATACCATCCCCTCCCAACCTCTGCAGGAACCCACACTCACTTGCACATACCCAGATACACATACACACATAACTTAAAAGGAATTCTTAAAACACCAATTAAGCTTTAGAGCACTGCATTGATTAAGAGTACTTACTGCTTTTGTAAAGGACATGGGATTGGTTCCCAGCAGCCACATGGCCCTGCTCATAATCATAACTAAAGTTTCAGGGATTTAGTGCCACCTTCTGACCTCTGTGGGCACCAGGCATGTGTGCAGGCAAACTACTCAAATACATTAAAAAAATCATTTTTGAAATTGGGATTGGTGGAGAGGGGAGCTCTATGTCATCTCTTTGAACAATAGAGAGGTCTTAGAGCCTGAAGCCAAGACTCTAAAGCATCCTTACCACGACTACTGAATGATACAGGGCTGTTCTCCCCAGCTGCTCTATACCTTGTATGTACAAATTATGAAAAGGATATAGCTGAACCTAAAGGGTAGGTTCAGAGGCCTGCTAAAGCTTGTGAACACTATCTGTAAATGAAAGTTCTTGTTTCTAACATACTTTGTGTAGGTTCTTCATAACAGCTATATAGCTATCTTTTCCTAGTCCTTCATTTTTGGGTGTTGAGACTCAGAATTTCACAGTAAGAAATCTTTGGCATTTGGCTTTTAAAAGTTACTATTCATTTAGTACCTGTTATATACTGAGCATAGGGCTGGGCCCTTGAAAATTATCTCTAATCTTTACACAACCCTACAAAGTAAGTCCATTGCTACTTTGCACATGAGTAAAAACGTTCAATTATATCGTACTTCAGACCCAACTAATATGTAATAAAAGCAGGCTTGTAGATTTAACTCTGTTTTGACTTAATATTTCTGAATGAAGTTATGGTCTAATCATTACCATTATAAGGTAATAGGAATTATCTGGCTAAAGGTACCTAGTATATTTGACTAATATATTTCTGTTTATTTGGTATTCTTTCCTCTCATTGAAATTAAATCCAGATTGTTCCATTGGGCATCTGCTCGATTGCATTGTCAAAGCAACCTCCTAATGCATAGAAGAACACATGCATGTAAGAAACCTAATAGCCGGGCATGGTGGCGCACGCCTGTAATCCCAGTACTTGGGAGGCAGAGGCAGGCGGATTTCTGAGTTCAAGGCCAGCCTGGTCTACAGAGTGAGTTTCAGGACAGCCAAGGCTACACAGAGAAACCCTGTCTTGAAAAACCAAAAAAAGAAAAAAAAGAAACCTAATAAAAATAAGCAGTGTGGTAAAAAATAATAAAAAGTAGTGACTTAATCATCAGTCTGAGCCACCAACCAGGCAGCATACACTAGCTGGTCTGAGGCCCCTGACACATACACAGCAGAGGACTGCCTGGTCTGGCCTCAGTAACAGAAGATTAATCTAACCCACAAGAGACTTGAGGCCCCAGGGAGTGGGGAAGTCTGGTGGGGTGGGGTGGGGACATCATCTTGGAAACAGAGGAGGAGGAGGAATGGGATGAAAAATTGTCAGAGGATGAATCGGGAGGGAAAATAACAACTGGACTGTAAAAAAAGATTCAATAGTAGTAGTAGTAGTAGTAGTAGTAGTAGTAGTAGTAGTAGAAGAAGAAGAAGAAGAAGAAGAAGAAGAAGAAGAAGAAAAAGATAAAATAAGGCTAAAAAAGAATACAATAATGATCCCTTCTTTCCCAGCTGAGTGGTAAAAGATCTTCATGTGCTCAGGGTTTCCAATCCTATTAACCAATACATTCTGATAGTGCCTGACATATAACAGCCTCAATAAATGTAGCTGGTGGTATGGTTTAGATGAATGACTGTATTCCCAGAATCCATCTGTTCCTGTAATTCAGCATCATTCCTCTCTGTTTGAATGTACTTAAACAGTGCCCAGAAGTGACTAGTGTATTTTAGTCATCAAACCCAAGGTTTCCAGACAGGCCTCATTTAATTTCATCACAATCCATTTCCTCAAACCCTAGCTTCCTTGATGTCTCACCTTCTCTTTCTAGTTGGTTCAGTTAGTTGTTAGTTTTTCGTTTTGTTGTGTTCTGTTCTGATTTGTTTTGAGGCAGGGTCTTATTCTATAGGACAAGGTAGCCTGGAATTTATGATAGATAAAGCTAGCCTCAAATTTGTAGTCATCTGTGTGCCTTGGCCTCCCAAGTGCTGGGATTATAGCTATGTGCCAGCATGTCTGGCTTTGAACTTTATTTTTATTCTTACATTTTCTTTTTAGTATTGGTTGTTGGCTTGTTTGACTGAATAATTGTTTTGAGACTGAGTCTTATATCCACCCAGGCTGGCCGGAGGCTCAAGCCTGGTCTTACTGCCTTCTTCTGTCTTCTGCTGAGACTACAGACTTAGGCTTACTTCTTGTTTGCTTTTAAAATAGTATTTTGACACATGTAATTATATTATAATAATGTTTTGTTTCACTTTATTTTCAAGTTTAAGTGTGATTTTTATGTCACCTTTTGAAATGTTCTTTTAAAACTCAAACTCCTTTCTCTGATACTCAGATGTGTTCTTCCATGTAGCTATAGTTAGTTTTCATGTTGTATAGTATGTGACTATGTCATAACTGTTGGACAAACCCATTGTTCTGTCCAATAGAATATGTGGTATTTTCATTAACATTATAAATCTTTTTAAACATGTCTCCCACAAAAAGATATAGCATGCAAATATAAACCTTTATAAAGTAATAATAATTTTGTTTCAAAAGGTTTTCTTTTTACAGATAGTTTTCAGAATAGTACAAATAAGTAGATTTGAAAAACACTTTCAATACATTAAGATGCAGGTGACAAACTGGTATTTAAGCCCAAAGTAAAACTCATTCTGGTTTTAGGAACAAACAGACTAAAACATTTCAGCCTTAATTAAAAAGTATTTATAGACTTTTCTAAGAAGATGCCTAGCCTTTTTAATTTTGAGGCAGACGCTTACGTTCTTTGTGTTTTCTGCTATCACCCCCAGCCTATTCGCATTTCTTCTAATAACACATCCTTCATTTCCAAAAGAGATAACCTTAATGCCATTTCACAAATGTCCTTAAGTGTTCTGCTCTCCTCAGGCAACTAACGAGTATTTTACTGTTGTTTCCATGGTTTTCATTTGTTTGTTTTGTTATTTATACCTTAGAGACTCCCTTTGATATATGTAAATCTTGTATAGTATGTTAGTTATATAGATACACATAATGATCATATCTCTGTTATCTACATCATTTGCAGTTCCTCCTATTAAGAGGTACCAACTAGGGCACCAACATCAGGTGGCGTGTGCCTTTAGTCCCAGCACGCAGGAGGCAGAGGCAGGCAGATCTCTTAAGTTCAAGGCCAGCTTGCTCTACAGAGTGAGTTCCAGGACAACCAAGGATACACAGAGAAACCCTGTCTTGAAAGGCACCCCCCCCCCAAAAAAAAGTTAACATCTAATGGACCAGAGACATGGCTCAGTGGTTAAGAGCACTTTGTTTATCGAGAGGATCTGAGTTCAATTCCCAGTCACCAACATGATGACTCATAACCATCTTTAACTCCTGCTCCAGGGGATCTGACACCATCTTCTGGCTTCTGCAGATACAAGGCATACATGTTGTTCACACATATACTTGAGGTAAAACACGCTTACTTATAAAAAAAAACTTTTTATTTAAACATTTTAGCTAGGAATGCTGATGTACACTTTGTAATCCAAGCCTTCAGGAGGCAGGGGCAAGGGGCTCATGAGTTTAGGATAGCCTGGACTATATAGGAAGTTCTAGGCCAGCTTGGGCAACAAAGCAAGACTATAGCTCAAATCAATAGATGGGTAGATTGGTAGATCGGTAAGTAATTGTCTAATTCTATCATCAGAGTATAATTCTATCATCTGTTTTGCTCTTATCAATAGACGATAGCAGAAGTCCAATTCTGGACCTCAACATTCCTTATATATTTTAATCACTCTCTTGGATCCTGAAACCATCACATATATTTTTTCTAGAATATGAAAAGCTCAACTTATCCTCTAGTCGACCCACCGAAAGGCCACCCTTACACAAATAAGCATAGCCACCACCAGCCAGCCCAGGTCAGTAGAGATATGGAACAGCTCATGAGCAGTGGCAAATGGCTGTGCTTTAAGCCACTGGGGGTGGTTTGTTACACAGCAATTGATAATTCACCTACCCAGCAGTACAATGAAAAGTATATATTTCTATAGAATCTGTTCTTTAGTTGGAAGACCTTGAGAATGTCTAGTTTTTTGTACTGTCTCCATGACTTTTTCATCTTACTTAGCACACAAACCCTTACATTTAGCATTTGTCAATACTAGGTTTCTGTTCTTAGCAAGCATATAAATTCTCTTGGGTCTTTTAAAACACATCCAATTTCCTTGCCTTACCTGTTACCCTTATGTGGAGGACTCCAGATCCCCCTCTAACTGAACTTCACTGAGCTCTAGATAGTGTTCAGATGTGGTGGACAAATTTACCTACTATTCTCCCAGGGGGAAAAAAAGTACAACCAATTTTAGAATGGAAAGTTTAAAAAAAAGAAAAAAAAGCCGGGCGTGGTGGCGCACGCCTGTAATCCCAGCACCTGGGAGGCAGAGGCAGGTGGATTTCTGAGTTTGAGGCCAGCCTGGTCTACAGAGTGAGTTCCAGGACAGCCAGGACTACACAGAGAAACCCCGTCTCCCCCCCCCCCAAAAAAAAGGGAAGTTTTACTCTGACTCCTCCATCAGTTCCCCACACCTTCTCCTCTTGTAACTCGGTTCTTCTTTGTGACTGGTGTTATTAGCATCTTCATAGTTACTGAGGGTAAAAACCAGTTATTCTAGACTCCCCCCCATCCTTACATGCCCAACCATACTACCTCTGTATGGCTCCCATCTTTCTGCCTTTCTCTACCCCAGTGGCCTCCTCCTCTCCTCCTCTTCTTTCCCCTTTCTTTTTTTTTTTCTTTTTTTAAATGAAACAGAGTCTCACCATGTTTCCCAGAGGGTCTCAAACTTATGAACTTGAGTGATTCTCCCCTCGCAGCTGAGAGTACAGCACCATGGCCCACTGTAATTCTGTAGTCAGTGACTCAGGGATATTAACAGCACCTCAGAATCTCCAGACTATTGGGCCACTCCTCAGATGTACTCCATCAGAATCTGTGTTTTAGCAGCACAGCCAAGTGATTAATAAGCACATTAAATAAGCAGTACAGAAGTTGAATATTAATCTGCAAAGCTGTAAATCCTCACCAATTTATAGCATACACTCCATGACAGTGGCACTTAACTCTGTGCATTAGAAAACCTCATAAGCCTCATAAGATACTGTACTATCTTTTCATGTTTATGGCATTTATTAGTCATGTTTTTCAATATAGAAAATGTTTTTAGAACAGAAAGAAATTTAAATAGGCTTATGCCTTTCTTAGGTACCCCCAAACTATACTTTCTTTAAACACAAATGAGTAAAGGAAATTGCCCAAGGTAAAACAATTCAAACAGAATAGAAGTGTACAAACACTGAAAAACTTGTAGCACTGTATATATCCTGGCCCCTCTCCATATATAGGGCCATTCTATTTATTTATTTATTTATTTATTCATTTATTTATAAGCAAAATATAAGAACTTAATTTTCCCTCCAACCTTCCTTATGTCCCACTGCCCTGCTCCCTCTCAAACCCATGGCCTCTTTTACTTTAATTATATATATATGTGTGTGTGTGTGTATATATATATATATATATATATATACATACACACACATATATATGTACACACACACACACACACACACACACACACACATATATATATATATATATATATATATATATATATATATATATGACTCTGTTTAGTGTTGCTTGTATATATGTTTCTAGGGTTTACCACCTGGCATTGGATAACCAGTTACGGAACCACCCCTGGAAAAGACTAATTGTCTCTTTCTTATCACCTATTGGTTGTCCATAGCTCTTCATTTAGGCCTGGGGTCCCCTGAAATTCCCCTATCCACTTTGGCATATCAACTCATAATTGATCAAATCTCATTAAGGCAGTCATACTGATGAGATTTCATGGGAGTAGTTTCACTATCATATCTAAAAACCATATCTCACAGCAGACTTCCTGGTCTTGGGCTTACAATCTTTCTGTCCCCTCTCTACAGTGGTCTCTGAGCCTTAAGGGTAAGGCTTTTGTTGTAGATGTATCAGTTGGGGATTGGCTCCCACAGTCAGTGGTTTTCTGTATTTTCAACAGTTGTGGCTTTCTGTAACAGGCTTTATCTGCTGTAAAGAGAAGCTTCTATGCTGGCATGGTAGCCTACAACTTTAACATCAATACTCTTGAGGTAGAAGCTCCCTGTGAGTTTGAGGCCAGCCTGATCTACATAATGAGATCCTATCTCAAACAAAACAAAATAACTCACTCTTTGGTGAGTGGTAAAATATACTGGTTTAAAACAGAAACAGTAGGGGGCTGGAGAAATGGCTCAGTGGTTAAGAGCATTGTTCTTTCAGAGGTCCTGAGTTCAGTTCTCAGCAACCACATGGTGGCTCACAACCATCTGTAATGGGATCTGATGCCCTCTTCTGGGTGTCTGAAGACAGCTACAGTGTACTTACATATAATAAATAAATAAATCTTTTAAAAACATAATAAATCTTAGGGGGGAAAAAAGCTTCACACCCAAGATCCCTGGCCTAACTCGCCAGGGATAGTGAGCTGTGTTCACAGTCCCAGGCATGCCTCCCTCCAGGTGAAGCATGTCCAAAGTGCATGTCTTCAGCTGTAGGCACTTAACTTCAACTTCTGGGAGCGACCAAAGGCAACAGGGCAGCTTATATTGTTTGGGGAGTTTCTTGGACAAACTTGACCAACTACAGAAAAAGTTTTTCACACCTGGCACTGGGGTTTCGGTTAGTCTGCGGCTCTTAAAGTATGCATTATTATCCCAAGTGATGTAGCTTTATATACACATTTAGTTGAATATAAAATAGTATGATTCCCTATTTCAAACAGCTTTAGTGTTATGCACCCTTCCTTCCTCCCTCTCTCTTCTGCATTCTCCTCCCTCCGGAATCTCAATTAAAGCCCCTTGTTCTCTCATACCCACACCTTCATACAGCCTGCAGCCTGCTAGTCTCCTCTCTAGAGCGCCTTCTACCCACAGGTTTTCTTTTTACTTTCCTTACTCCACATGATATTTTCTTTTTTTATTTGGGAGGGGTTGTTTTTTTCAAGATAGGATTTCTCTGTGTAGACCAGGCTAGTATTAAACTCAGAGATCCACCTGCCTCTGCCTCCTTAGAGCTAGCATCAAAGACATGTGGCCCCACCACCCAGCCAGTTTTTGAGATTTTTAAATATAATTATGCCATTTCTCTAACCTTTCCTCCAAACTTTCCCATGTACCCCTCATTGCTCTTTCTAATTCATAACCTCTTTTACATTAACTATTGTTTTATATATATATATTCTTAAATATATAAATATACTCTGTTCAGTGTACATAATGTTATATATATGTATATTTATAATATATTCAGGGCTGATGGTTTGGTATTGAAAAAAATCATAACTATTTGTCCCCAAGAAGATGATTTCCTCCACGTTCAGCATTCCTTAGTGGCCTGTACTTCTTTGTATAAGATTTTGAGGCCTTGTGGGCTTTCCTCTGTCCACTTTTGATTGTCTATGTTGTCCTTGTTCAGCTCATATTTAAGACGCCATGTTAGTGATATTTTACAAGTGTAGCTTCTGACATGATTAGGAGACACAATTTCACAACAAACCTCCTTGATCCTCTGGCAGATGCATGCTTAATCATTGTTCCACTCTAGAAAATACTTGGGCATGTGTCTGCATACATTTATCTGTTTAAAAATAAACTTTAATCATCATGTTTTATTTTCAGTGCTGGAGATATAACCAAGGTTTTGTACATATTAAGAAATGCTACACCACTAATCTATATTCACTACCCTTGGCTTTTTGAGTCAGGCTCTCACAGTATATCTCCAGGTGGCCTGGAATTTGGTATGTATCCCAAGCGGGCCTTCAACTCACTGTCCTGTGCCTCAGCCTTCTAAATGATAGGATTATAGTAATCCATTCCATGCCCATCTTCATCATTATATCTTAATACTTAATATGTCTTAGATGCACTTCTCTAGCAAAATATTTTAGCCTCTTTTCTATTGTGATAACAAATTATCTGAGAATTGATGATTTATAAACAATAAGAAGCTTAGGGGTCAAGATTTAGCTGCATGATGGAACCCTGGGTTCGATCTTTAATTCTGAAAGCAGTAGTTTATTTTGGCTTAATAGTCTGGAAATTGAGTAGTAGTCTATGGCATGGCACCAGCAAGGCCTTTACACTGGTTCAAGTCATGGCAGAAAGAAAAATGGCAAACTTGAGGGATTGCTGGTGTGGTGGCACATGCTTTTAATCCCAGCACAAACAGGTAGATCTCTGTGAGCTCAAGGCTAGCCTGGTCTACATAGTGAGTTCCAGGATGGCCAAAGCTGTTACACAGAGATATCCTGTATCCAAAAACAAAACAAAACAAAACAAACAAACAAACATGCAATCAAACAAAACAAAATCAAAACACCATGAGGGATGTTCTCACTTTATAGCAATCTATTTTTTCAATAATCAGGTTCTTCAAGAAAGTTCACATAGTATATGAGGGTGGTCTGCCTGTGACATCTGTCACCCTGTCATCTGTAGTGACACACCAGGGTTGATTTAGCTGATCTAGCTGGCTAGGCAGGTGTCCCCTTCTGTGATGGTTTGTCTATGCTTAGCCCAGGGAGTAGCACTATTAGGAGGTGTGGCCCTGTTGGAGTAGGTGCATCACTGTGGGTGTGGCCTTAAGACCCTTATCCTTGCTGCCTGGAAGCCAGTATTCTGGTAGCAGCCTTCAGATGAAGATGTAGAACTCTCAGCTCCTCCTGCACCATGCCTGCCTGGATGCTGCCATGTTCCTGCCTTGATGATAATGGACTGAACCTCTGAACCTCTAAGCCAGCCTCAATTAAATGTTGCCCTTATAAGACTTGCCTTGGGACATGGTGAGGGTGGGGGTGAAGGGGCCTCTCTAGCTTGTGGCCTGTATCTATGGTCTGGCCCAAAGCGTCCAGCTGCCCAGGATCAATACCTGGTGTTTGGCACCACAGGAACCTGCTCCCAGACACAGATAAATGGCCACCTCTACAGCTCTTGGCCAGGCATAAGCTCCCCTGCTGTGAGAATGGCTACCACTCGATATGATTCTGTGACTGAAATGGGTGTTGGTGCGTATGGGACGGTGTACAAAGCCCGAGATCCCCACAGTGGCCACTTTGTGGCCCTCAAGAGTATGAGAGTTCCTAATGGAGGAGCTGCTGGAGAGGGCCTTTCAGTCAGCACAGTTTGTGGGGTGGCCTTGTTAAGGAGGCTGGGGGGCCTTTGAACATCCCGATTTTGTACACTGATGGATGTCTGAGCTACATCCCGAACTGATAGGGACATCAAGGTCACCCTAGTGTTTGAGCATATAGACTGGGACCTAAGGACATACCTGGACAGAACACCTCTGCCGGACTTGCCAGTGGACACCATTAAGGATCTGATGAGGCGGTTTCTAAGCAGCCTAGATTTTCATCATGCAAACTGCATTGTTTGCCTGGACCTGAAGCCAGAGAACATTCTAGTGACAAGTAACAGGACGATCAAGCTGGCTGACTTTGACCTAGCCAGAATCTACAGCTACCAGATGGCCCTCACGCCTGTGGTTGTTACGCTCTGGTACAGGTGCAGAAGTTCTCCTGCAGTCTACCTAAGCAACACCTGTGGACACGTGGAGCCTTGGCCATATCTTCGCAGGGAAAATCTTTGATCTCATTGGATTGCCTCCAGAAGACGCCTGGCCTCGAGAGGTATCTCTACCTCTAGGAGCCTTTGCCCCCCAGAGGGCCTCCGCCAGGCCACTGCAGTCAGTGGTGCCAGAGATGGACGAATCAGGAGCACAGCTGCTGCTGGAAATGCTGACCTTTAACCCAGGGAATCCCTGCCTTCAAAGCCCTACAGCACGCTAACCTGCCCAAGGAGAAAAGTGACCCAGACTGAGGGGAGGGTCACCTTCCCCAGTGTCAGTGGAGAGAACTTCACTGAAGTGTCAGCTTCTGCCTTCCCCTGAGGCTATGGACAGTCCTCCAGTTTTTTTACAGAGAATATTTTAAGCCTTAAATGACAATTCCTCTCCTTACAAGGTTTAACCCCCCCACCACCACCCTCCCATTCCTCTACACTAAAGGGCAGGCGTATCTGTCTTCTTCCCTCCCTGATTTATATTAGGATGTTTTTTTATACAGGAAAACAAATCAAGACAAAGAAAAAAAAGAGTTGCCTTGGTCATCGTGTCTGTTCACAACAGTAAAACCCTAACTAAGACACATCCTCATTACCCAAGTATCTCTTACAGGGTCATATCTCTCAACACTGCCCCATAGAGAAATGAAAGTTCCCAAGCACAAAGTTTTCAGGGTCACACACAAACCACACACAGCAATGCAAATATAAACTATTTCTTCATTTTTAGCACTACAAATAATTAGGAAGAAAAAAATGTTTGCTGAAGAAGGACTATCAAAACTGATACTATTCAGTAAGGGCACAAATGCATGC
The DNA here is from genome assembly GCA_964023405.1 of Apodemus agrarius. Classification (NCBI taxonomy): domain Eukaryota; kingdom Metazoa; phylum Chordata; class Mammalia; order Rodentia; family Muridae; genus Apodemus; species Apodemus agrarius. Next base: position 18,901,412 of record OZ030010.1, read on the forward strand.
TACTATAATACTGTATTTAAATATTTAAACTGAAACCTCAAAGGATTATCTCACAATGCCCTACCAGCAGTGCGTGAAAGTGTATTTCCCTATACTATCACTAGCCATACATATAATCAGATTTTAAAATGTTTCCCGATCTGATACATAAACATTTTATTGTTTGGAGTTATATTCCTTGAACCATGAATATATTTGAATATCAAGTCTCTGGCGATATGCATTTATTTTTCTCTAAAGTAATTCTTTCATTTACTATTGGGTTTTGAACTTTTCTTCTCTAATACGTTTATTTTATGTGTACAGGCATTTTGTCTGCATATATACCTGTGCACCACTAAATGACTGGTACCCACAGAAGCCAGTAGAGGGCATGAGAGCCTCTGAAACTGAAGTTAACTGTGCGCTGCCGTGTGTACTTGGAATTGAATGCAGATCCTCTGGAAGAGCAGCCAGTGTTTTAACTAGTGAGCCATCTCTCAATCCCCAAGCACATTTTTCCATGCCAATTTAGAAACTGAAAGCCCTTGCCATATATATATATATATATATATATATATATATATATATATATATATATAGTCAATGCGTGCTCCCAGTTTTGTTGCCCCTTTTGAATTTGCTTTATGATATTTTTGCCTCATAGAACATTTAATTTTTTGTGAAGTCAAATTCATCAATATTTTTCTTTATGGAATCTGAGTATGGGGTTCTGCTATAAAATATAAAGAGCCTTTCCATTTCCTAGAGCACAAAGAAGTATCTTATTTTTTTTCAAGAATTATTGAATTTTGGGTTTTCCCCTGTTAGCAAGTCTGATCCACCTAGAATCATGCTCTTTGGAGTAAGGAATGAGCTAGAGATACTTTCTCCTTACTACCAAACAGTTATCTAAGTGCTATTGGTAGTATAGACCCCCTTCTCCTCACCCATTTTGGTTGTTATCTTTATCATAAGTTAAATTGCTTATGTATTTTGGTTTTCTTATGGAACCTATTTATTCCATTGATCTAATTATTTTCTTATACTAAATTACTTTAATAATTTTAACCATAGGTTTTTTTGGGGGGGTTGTTTGTTTGTTTTGTTTTGTTTATTTATTTATTTATTTATTTATTTTGGTTTTTCGAGACAGGGTTTCTCTGTGTTGTAGCCCTGGCTGTCCTGGAACTCACTCTGTAGACCAGGCTGGCCTCGAACTCAGAAATCCGCCTGCCTCTGCCTCCCAAGTGCTGGGATGCACCACCACTTCCCAGCTTAACCGTAGTATTTTTAAGATTTATTTATTTATTTTATGAATGTAAGTCCACTGTAGCTGTCTTCAGACACACCAGAAGAGGACATCAAATCTCATTACAGATGTATGTGAGCCACCATGTGGTTGCTGGGATTTGAACTCAGAACTTCTGGAACAGCAGTCAGTGCTCTTACCCGCTGAGCCATCTCTCCAGCCCCCAACTAACTGTAGTATTTTTAATATATGACAGAACTAGTTTTCTTTTTTATTTTTGTCACATTTGTGTGTGAATGTGTGTGTGTGTGTGTGTGTGTGTGTGTGTGTGTGTGTGGAGAACAACTTGCCACAGTAACTCAGGTCATCAGATTTGATAATAAGGCCTTTACTCACTGCACCATCACCTGCCACAGGCAGAGTGAGTTTTCTAACACTCATTTTCCAGAAATATTCTAGTATACTCCCATGTGTACTTTTCCAGGCATGGATTAGTATGATTTATCAAGTCAGTTTTTTTTATAATTTCTGTAGCTAAGGATAAACCTCCAGGGCTTGTGTGTGCTAAGCAAACATCCTACCACTGAGACATACTTCCAGACCCAGTGAAGCTTCTGAAAATTAAAAACCTGGGACTCTCTTCTAAACATGATTTCAATACAAATTTTAATATATTATGCTCTCATGCTTGCAATATTAACATTCAGGAGAGTCAGAAAAATCAATATGAGTTAAAGGTTACAGGTCAGCCTGGGTTTCTAACCTGGGGTTCCACGAGATCGTCTAGTTAGCTCAGGGCATCCTGAGATATAGTGTAAAACCCTATCTCAGAAAAACATAATGCTCTCCACTGTTTTAAATAACATTCCCCCAAATTCCATGAGACTTGTGTCATTATTGGAAAGTGTCTTTGCAGATATTACCACATCAAAATAAGGTCATAGTATGTCAGGATTGGTCCAATCCAATGGCTGGACAAGAATAAATTAAAGCTAGGCACTGTTGCACATGCTTGAATTCCCATGACTCATGAGGGTGAGGCAAGGCCAGCTTAGACCATATCTCAAAAACAAACGATGGCAAAGGGGAACAGAAAGAATTTAGACACACGAAGAGAGTACACTACAGGAGAAGTCATAAGTCTACAAAGGCAAGAAATGTCTTGCTGCGGGTAGAGCTCATTTAGTACAGTTATTTCTTAGCATACACGAAGCCCTGTGTTTCATCCTTAGCGCACATATACTGGGTGTGGTGGTGCACGCCTATACTCCCAACACTCAGGAAGTGCAATTAGGAGAATTAGCAGTTGAAGGTCATCCTTGCCTGCACAGGGAGTTTGAGGCCAGACTGAGCTACATGAGACTCTGCCTTCACCAAACAAGTTAAGAATGGCAACCACCAAAATAAGAGACAAGAAAGCAGCCCTGTCAACAATTTGATTCTAAGCTTCTTGGCCGAAGAATTGTGAGACAATAAATTTCAGTTGCATTAAACCACCTAGCTTATTATATGCATATATATACATATGTGTGTGTGTGTGTGTGTGTGTGTGTGTGTATATATATATATATATATATATATATATATATATATTTGGTTTTTTTGAGACAGGGTTTCTCTTTGTAGCCCTGGCTGTCCTGGGACTCACTCTGTAGACCAGGCTGGCCTCGAACTCAGAAATCCGCCTGCCTCTGCCTCCCAAGTGCTGGGATTAAAGGCGTGCGCCACCCCTGCCTGGCTTATAATATTTTTTAATAATTAATTTATTACCTTTTAATGTACACTAGAGTTTTGCCTGAATGCATGTCTGTGTGGGTGTTGATCCCCTGGAAATAGAATTACAGACACATGTGAGTCTCCCTGTGGTTGCTGGGTCCTCGGGAAGAATGATTAATGCTCTTAACTGCTCATCTATCTCTCCAGCCCCTAGTTTATAATATTTTGTTAAAGTACTCAGAGGAAGTTAATACATCCTCTCCATAGTCTATGATTTTTTTTAACCTACGTGTGGTGTGTGAAGGTTATGCTAGTGTTACAATGTGTGCTTAGCATGCTTGAAATTCTGAGCGTCTTCCCTAGCACCATCACCACCAAAAATATCTGGGACACTGAAGTGATGGCTCAGGCAGGAGAGAGAGAGAGAGAGAGAGAGAGAGAGAGAGAGAGAGAGAGAGGGAGAGCTAGCTTTTCCAGAGGACCAGAGTTTGATTCCCAACAAACATGTCAGGTAGTTCACCATCACTGTAATTCCAACCCCTCTGACCTCTGTTGGCACTTGCAGTCATTGGGCATAATTAAAAGTAAATCTTTAGCCGGGCAGTGGTGGCGCACGCCTGTAATCCCAGCACTTGGGAGGCAGAGGCAGGCAGATTTCTGAGTTCAAGGCCAGCCTGGTCTACAGAGTGAGTTCCAGGACAGCCAGGGCTACACAGAGAAACTCTGTCTCAAAAAATCAAACAAAAAAATCTAAATGTGATTTTGGTATACAAATAACAATTTTAACACTCTGCTGTGACCATAAACAACCTGGGGAAGAAATGGTTTACTTTCATCTTATTGCTTGGAAGTCCATCATCTAGGGAAGTCAAGGCAGGAACCCTGGAGCAGGAGCTTATGCAGAGGCCGTGGAGGAGTGCTGCCTACTCACTTGCTCTCCATGACCTCTTCCGATAGTTTTCTTAGAGCCACCGAGGACCACTACCCCTGGGATGGCCCCACCTGTAGTGGGCTGGCCCTCCTACATCAGTAATCACGGAAAAGCACCACAGCCTTACCCAGGAGCCAAGTTAGTGGTTGCCTTTTCTCAATTGAGGCGTCCCCTTCCAAAGTAACTCTGGCTTGTGCCAAGTTGACATAAAACTAGCAGCACATCATCTTCTACTCAATCTTTACTTTCGTCCTGTTTTCTTTCTTTCTTCCTTCCTTTCTTCCTTCCTTTCTTTCTTTCTTTCTTTCTTTCTTTCTTTCTTTCTTTTTCTTTCTTTCTTTTTTGAGATGTATTTATTTAATGTGTGAGCATTCTATCTGAATGTACACCTGAATGCCAGAAGAGGGCAGCAGGTCCCATTACAGATGGTTGTGAGCCACAATGTAGTTAGTGGAAATTGAACTCAGGATCTCTAGAAGAGCAGTCAGTGCGCTCTTAACCACTGAGCCATCTCTCCAGCCCCATTCAATCTTTTCTTAAAAACTGTAGAAAAACATATTAACTGAAACAATTATTTGGAGAAGGAAATGCTGATGCTAAGACAACTAGCTATTCTTTCAGACAAAAATAGTTATATCCCTGTACCATATTTGTATTAGACTTTCATTGCTATGACAAAATATTTGACATAAAAAACTTAAAAGAAAGATCTGTCTTGGCTCATGATTCAGAGGTTTCACTGCATGGTCTTTGGTAACATACTTTATGAATGAGGGGCACATCCAGTGACTTACTTCCTATGTCCTGGCTCCCTCCCATCCCCTAATATCCATGACCATCCAACAAAGCCTCGAGTTCCACACAATAAATCAGTGGAGTAATCCATGATTTTGGCCTTCAGGGGACATTTCACACTCAAACCATGCTAATACTAAATTCCTTAAAGTCAACTCAGAGAGATTCTCTTTGATGAAAATAAATCTGAATAATGAACTATACAGTACATCATAGAGCAGTGTGGGGGTGCTAGTTGTGGTGACCAGAACATGACTCTGAGAAAGCAATATTTGAGTTAAACTGTGACGCTGGCAGCCATGAGAAGATCTAACGGAAAAGAGTACCAGAAAGGAGAGAGAATAAAATGAGTTAGATTAAAATTAAAGATTAAATAGAATGTAGTGTAACAGAATGCAAAAAAAAAAAAGATAATATCGCTGTTACTTGAGAGGAGAAATATCTTCAAAACAACCAATGGTCTCCACCCTTTGTCTCGGAGGCTAGTGTGCTGAGCAGCAGAGCCTTTTGGACTCTCCTGTCATCGCAGAAGCCAGCATTTCTGCACCACCCGCTACCCATTGCCCGAGAGGTCAGTACTCCTTTAACACAGAGAGTTTGGCCCCTTCCTATTGCCCCAGAGGTCAGTACATCCCAGGCTATTTCCCCAGATGTCAGTAAGACAAGAGGCTTTAACCCCACCCACCATTCTGCTGTTACCTAACCAAGGCTGGAGCACCTTGGCCACCCTAACTATAAATTAGCATCAGTAATCTCCAGTTTCCACTGCTAAATTTCACATATACTGGAACGCACTCCTGCTGTATGGACACACATCCCCTCCTGCTTCCAGCATGCAATCTGGCTCCCCATCCAAGCATACACTCTAATTTGCTGCAAGACCTGGTTCATGAGAATGCACAGCTCTCAATTGCTGTCCATGGCCTACACTCCAGTTCTGTGTGCATAGAGGTCTATGCGGTCAGAATATATATGACTTTCAGCTATCAGTGGAGCCTCTGTCACTTTACAAGCACCCTGGCTCATGACACCAGACGATGAGCAATGCCTCAACTCCACCTCCTGCACACTTCCTCACTGCACTGTATATAGTCAGAGGTCATGCCACCTCTAGCCATGTGGGGATAATCTTAGCTGTCCCATCCAGATATCAGCAACGAGTGATCCCACTACTTAAGTTCAAGTGTCACCAAGCTGAGCCAACAAGAACCAAACTAGGGAAACACCAAACACCAATCAAAATGCCTGATCAACACAGGGGCAACAGAAAGAGTTAACCAACAAATGTATTCCACATGTGCATGTCCCAGTGCAAAACCACAGGTTCCATGAAAATCCAAGATAACTCGTCTCCTTCAAAATTACCAGTACCAGCTGGGTTGTGGTGGCGCACACCTTTAATCCCAACACTCAGGAGGCAGAGGCAGGTGAATCTCTAAGTTCAAGACCAGCCTGGTCTACAGAGGGAGTTCCAGGAGAGCCAGGGCTACACAGAGAAACCCTGTCTTGAACCTCCCCCAACCAGTGCTTGTGTCAAAAAGAATAAAAAATAGAAACCTAAACAAAAGACACCAAAACCAACAAAAAACAGAACCATAGTAATGGCCACCAATGAGAGGGACTTAGAGAAATTTTCAGAAAAATAAATCAAAGTAAAATGATTACAAATATGTTCAGCGAACTCAAAGAAGTCAGGCATAAACTCAAGAATGAATTCAAAGAGCACACCAATAATCTCTTGAATGAATTCTGGGAGAACACAAATAGCTGCATAAAATTTGAAAGTCAATTCAGGATACAAAAATAGTATTCAATAATGAGAAATACTGAAGAAAGCCCAGACTGAAACAAATCTATAGATGGAAAAAGGTATCAAATCAAATTTTTAAAAACCCAGGGGAAAGCCTTACTGGAACATGTGAAGGACAGAATATCAGGGCTTGAAGACAAGGTAAAGGATCTGAATTATTCAGACAAAGTCGGTGATGATTTTAAGAAAATGTGGGGGTGCTTTTGGCAGGTGGTGGGTGCTGGAGTAAGGAGAGTCAGTTTCCTTCCACAGTGTGGATCATGGTAGGTTACTCATGCTCCAGTAAATGGCACTCTACAACCGTGCACACATAGGAAGCCCTAATTGGAATCAGTGGGTTCTTACAATTCTAAGTGTATAGACACCGAAGACTCAATGTACTAAAACAAACATTACTAGATACTAAACCACTGATTAATCTCAGCAGATTTTAGGTGACTCCAATATGCCACCCTCACCATCCAGACATAAAAATAGAGAAACGCCCTAGTTAAATGACATCATAAATCAATGCACATAACAGATATCTACAGAACATTCCATCCAAACACTCGAGAATACGCATTCACCTGAGCATCCATAGGTTATATATGCTAAAATAGATCAAATAGTAGGAAGCGAAGCAAGTTTCAGAAATATAGGAAAATAGAAATAATTGCTAGTGTTCTGTCTGACCTCACCAGATTAAAGATAGAAGTTAACAGGAAGTGAAACAACAGGAATACCCAAACCCATGAAGATTAAGCAACTCATTTGGATAATGTGTGGGAGCAATTCCTTCTCTGGCAAGATAACTAAGCAGATAAAACCACTTCCTCAGGAAGCCAGAAAACGTGAGTTTGATCGTCTGAGCTCATAATGGAAGGAGAGAACGAACTTCTAAAAGTTATCCTCTGACTTCCAAATGTTCACCACAGCACACACACACACACACACACACACACACACACAGAGAGAGAGAGAGAGAGAGAGAGAGGCATAATAATAACAGTGATACTGTCATGATGCAATGAAAAATAATGGATGGAACCATTGAACAAATCAAGAAAGAAATAAATTCCTAGAAGAGAACACCTAAATCAATTGGATTCCATTGAAGGCAGACACAAGAGGGAATTTTATAGCTTTAAACGCATATGCTACAGAATACTTAATGATACATCTTTAAAAATTGAACAAACAAAAACAAACCAATACCTAAACTAGTAGATCAAAATGATTAAAATTATGGCAGAATCCAGCAAAATAGAAACAAACAATAGCAAAATAAATAACAAGAATTGATGATATGAACAAAATGGCTCTTTGGCAATATAAACAAAATCGACAAACTCTTAATCAAATGCACCAGAAAATACAGAAAAAAGATCAAATCGATAAGATTCTAGATGAAAAGGGAGAGATTACAACAGATATCAATGAAGTTTAGAAAGTATCATCATACCTTAAAAACTTAAATTCTAATCCCAGCACTTGGGAGGCAGAGGCAGGCGGATTTCTTAGTTCGAGGCCAGCCTGGTCTACAGAGTGAGTTCCAGGACAGCCAAGGCTACACAGAGAAACCCTGTCTCGGAAAAAACAAACAAACAAAAAAACAAAAACAAAAACAAAAAAAACCTTAAATTCATTCAAATTGGAAAATCTAAAGTGGATGAATTCATAAATATGCATATATCGTGATGTTAAGCCAAGATGAGATCATTTAAATTGATCTGTAACAAGCAGCAAGATTGGTGCAGTAGTAAATCTCCTCCACCCCAAAAGCCTACGTCCAGGTAGATTCAAAGCAGAATTCTAACCAAGCCATCAAAGAATGAAAAACAATACTTATTAAATTATTCCATAAAACAGAAGGAATGCTTCCCAACTCTTTTTCATGAAGCCAGTAAAAGTAGACAAAGACACAACAACAAATGATAACTATAGACCAATTTTCCCAAAGAAGATAGGTGTAAACATTTCTTGACAATAAATACTTGCAACTGGAATCCAAGAATAGATTAAAAAAGATCGTTAACCATGATCAAGTTAGCTTCATTCCAAAGGTTCAGGGATTATTTACATATGTAAATCAATGTAATTTATCACATAAATGGACTCGTGGACAAAAGTCACATTATCATCTCAATAAGTGCAGAAAAGGCCTTTGGTGAAATACATATATAAAGCTCTGAAGATGCTAAGGATTGAGGGAATATGGGGATCAGGGGAAGCCCTGAATATTTGAAGGCCTAAGTGTATTGTTAACCTGTGCACAGCCAACTCAAGGACCAGAGCCTCAGATCCATGGGAAAATCGCAACATCTTTCTCCCAGGGTGAGGCTCAAAAGGATGACAAAGCTGCCTTCTGGTCCACGTGTGAATATTGATAGTGTGTGCAGAAAATGTCCACTCTATCTTCCTACACCTGGATGTTTACCACCTGAAGATTGATCCCCTACAGAAACTGCTCTTAGACAGATAAGCTAAACCTGACTTCTTTTTTCAGTCTCATATAAATAACCCCACCTTGTTCAGCTGTATGCAATAACTCTGCCTCTCTGTTTAACTGTTTATAATAAACACACTGATTCACCATCAGAGAGCCCAGCTTTACTGTATGCCTGTGTGTGTCTTCTTATTCCTTCACTGCCCCGTCCCTGGAGCTGTGCAAACATAATTCACCATAATAAAGGGTGTGACAAAACTATAGCCCAAATTATGCTAAACTCAAGGCATTAGTACCAAAAGACAAAGGTGATCACTTCTATTTAGTATAGTGATTGAAATCTTAGCCACAGCAGTAAGACAAGAGAAGGAAATGAAAAGATAACAAATAAACAAGGAAGTTGAAATATTCCTACTTGCAGATAATGATTCTATTCATAAGAGACATCAAAGCCTGTACCAGAAAAGTCCAGGAGCTGATAAACACTTTTAGTAAATTGGCAGGACACAAAATTAGCATAAAATCATTACCTTTCCTATATATCAATGACAAGTATAAAAGAAACCAGTGAAACAACCCGACTCACAGTAGAATCAAAAAATATCTTTGAATAAACCTAAATAGGAAGTGAAAGGCCCCTACAATGAAAACTTTAAAACACTGAAGAAGAAATTGAGGAAGACATTAGAAGACCTCCGTGCTGACTAGGTTTTTTTTTTTTTCTAACTTGACACAAGCCTTGGCCATCTGGGATGAGAGACTATTGAGAAAATGCCCTCCCTCATCTGATGGGCCTGTAGGCCAAGTCTGTGTGAAGTGGAAAGTTAAGGGTTCTTGGGAAAGTTGTTTGGTGTTTTGCTGGGGCAAACATGTGAAGGAACATTTAGCTGAAGTGGACACACGTGAAAGGCGAAGGCAGACTCGTGAAGGAATGTTTCGCTGAAGCAGACACAGGAGAAAGGATGTTCGGCTGAAGCAAGCCCGTGAAAGGGCATGAGATGAAGGATTCTTCGCTAACAACACACACACATTCGTCTACCTCACACTGCATAGTTGAACTACATTTATCGGGATTTCACAGAGAGAAACTCACCAAGAAAAAACTTCTGGTGGTGTGTGGCAGTTTCTTGCCACTTCCTCGGACTCAGGCTGATTGGCAGAGTGATGTCAGCTGAGACAGACACATGTGCTGAGGCAAGACCCGTGGAGGACACGTGATGTTTGGGGGAGTATAAAAAGGGCTCAGCGGACAGTGACAGAGTGGCTGAGGTAGGCTTGCTGGTACAGCTAGCTAGCTGTGCAAGCTTGCACCTTGTTGGTGTCAAGGCACTGCTGAGCTTTGCTTCTCTGAGAGGCACAGCTGAGAGCTATTCTTGGCATTTCTCTTGGTCCCTCCTGCTGACGCAAGCTGAGGCCGAGGGTAGATTGAGCTATCCAATGCTGACCTGTGAACTGAACTGCTGATTTCCAGACAACACAAATGGGAGTTGCTCCAAAGAACCTTTCTAGACAGGTCCACTGCCCCCCCATCCTTTCTTTTCCACGACCTCTGGTGGGCGGTGGGCTATGAGGGAGGTTAAAGAGTTTAAGAACTATCGTTAAAAATAGGTTTTGAAAAAAATAAAAGTTATACTTTCTTAATTGATGATCGATATTGGGAGGATCCAGCCCACTGTTAGCAGTGCGACCCCTGGGCAGGTGGTCCTGAGTTTTATAAAAAGTGCTAGACGAGTGAGCCGTGGGAAGCAAGCCAGTAAGCAGCCTTCCTCCCTGGGTCCGCTTCAGTTCTTTCCTCCAAGTTCCTACCTTGAGTTCTGTCAGTGATGGACTGTGATGTGGCAATGTAAGCTAATATAAACCTTTTCTTCTTCATGTTGCTTTTGGCCATGGTCTTTATCATAGAAATAGAAAAAGCAACCCAAACAAACAAATAACAACAACAACCAAAAAAAAACAAAAACAAAAACCAAAAAACAAACAAACAAACAAAAAACCCAAGGTAGGTAACCTCCGATGTTCTCATAGTGAAATAATATTGTGAAAATGGTTAACCTACCAAAAACAATGTACAAATTCAATAAAACTCAACTCAAGAAAAGAAAAAATGCCAGCAGCATTCTTCACAGAAATAGAACAAAAATCTGAAAAATTCATATGGGAGGTCAAGGACCCAGATAGCCAAAGTAATCTTGACCGAAGAGAATATTGCACAATGTCTGATTCCAAACTATACTACAAAGGCATATTTAAAAAAAAAACCAGCATGTTACAGGCACAAAACCAAACCGTAGATCAATAGTACAATCCAGGTAGATACCCACACAACTACGACCACTTCATTTTGCCACAGGCCAAAACATGCACACAATAGAAATGATGGCGTATTCATCAAATAGTGTGGGTAAACTGGATATTAAGACATACAAGTATGAAACTAGATCCTTATGTCTCACCCTGCATAAAAATCAACTCAAAATGGATCAATATTTCCCCTGAAACTATTCGAGGAGAAAGTAGACAGTATGCTTCAAGTTACAGGCACTGGTAAAGACTTTCTGAACAGGACTCTAGTCACTCAGGGAATAATACCAACAATCAATAAATGGGACTAAACAAAAAGCTCAGTGCATCAGAAGATACACTCAATTGAGAATAGGACAAAATCTTTGCTGGCTGTATACCTGGTATCTATAATATACAAAGAATTCATTAAGTGTTCAGCACTGAGAGCATATATGGAAACATTATATGAATTGAGCAGGTTGTATTTTTATATTTAGGAATATACATACATATATATATATATATATATATATATATACACACACACACACACAAAGAAAAAGCAAATCTGAGAGAGCAGTGGAGCACATTGGAGGGGTTGGAGGGAGGAAAGGGAGGGAGAAATTCAATTATATAATTATAATTTCAAAGATAGATTATTATAAAAATAGCTGAGTATTAAACATCAAGAAAAGAACCTAATTTTAAAAACTGAACTATGGAATTGAACACAGGTATTTCAAAAGAAGAAGCAAAAAATGGCAAATACATACTTTATGAAAGTGTTCAACATTCTTAGCCACCAGGGAAATACAAATTAAAGCTACTTGGAGATTTCATCTCATCCAAATCAGAATGACTACTGAAGTGGAGACTCTAATTTCTTTGGAAAGTTAGTTATATCTAATGGTGTTTTGCTGGAACACACAGGTGAAAGGATGTCTTATAAAGCAGACACATGGAAGACCATTTTCCTGAAGCAGACACAGGTGGAAGGATGTTTGGACATAGCAAATACGTGAAAGGACACTTGAGGGAGTATAAATATGACCCCACAGACAGTGAGAGATGTGCAGTGAACTTTGGTTTGCTCTGCCTGGTTATTCTTCATTAAAGACGCCTACGTATTGGTTCACCTTATATAGTGTTGTTGAGCTCAACTTGTGATAACGCCACCATTGAGAGAAGCTTGCCCAAGAACTGTTTGTGAGGTTCCTGTGGCAGCTTGTTGCTTCTGAGTCTTTGCATCAGGCCAGTAGGGGAGTTTGGCAGTTTCTTCAGGACTGAGCAACATCTGCCTGGCGTCTGCTTGCTGAAAGGACTGGACTGTAGCTGCTGGTTTGTGCCTGGTGTCTACCTGCCTAGAGGACTGGTCTGCAGCTGCTGAATCATATTTGGTGTTTGCTACGGGACTGAACGGCTGCCCAAGAAGATCAAACCTGCCCCCCCCAAAGAACTATTGCTGAACAGGTTCACTTTCCCCATATCCTAATAACTTTTCTCTTCCACTACTTCTGCTGCATGGTGAGCTAGAGGACAGGTTGAACCCTCATTAAAAGTAGGCTGTAAAAAATTTATGCCTACAGACTATCACCAAGGAAACTAATGTCCTCAAATGCTGACAAGGAGGTGGAAAAAAGGAAACTTTTATTCACCAGTGGTGCAAGTATAAAGTAGTGCAGCCGCTATCTGCATCAGTGTGAGGTTCCTCAAAAAGTTAAAAACAGAAGTACCAGATGATGCAACTATACCACCTCTGGACATATCCTCAAGGGTTCTATATCCTCCTACGTTGTAGAATCTAAAGAGCTATCTGCACAGGTATGGTCATTGCTGTTCTATTTACAATAAGTAGGAAACAGAAACAGCCTAGATATCTGTCAACTGGGGAACAGAAAATGAAAATGGTGTGCATATACATAATGAACTTGTTTTCCATTGTAAAGAAAAGTGAAATTATGAACTTCACAGGAAAATGAGTAGAACTGAAAAATATACAGGGCGAAATAACCCAGGCCCCAAAAGACAAACACTGTATGTTCTCTTTCATATGTAGATCCTAGGTTCAAAGTTTTAGATTTCTGTATTCAAGTAAGACTGAAGTCATGTAGAGGCCTAGAAGCAAGAAAGGAGCCATGGGGCATGGGGGGAAGACCCTGGGTGAAAACACATAAGATATGAAAGTTGAGAGGGGAATAATATTATGGAAAGGCTTAAATTGGGATGGGTTGGGGATCTGGGGGTGGGAGAAGGCATAAATAAAACAGAATATATAATCCAGGCCTGGTGGCAAACACCTTTAAATCCAGAACTCAGGAGGCAGAGAGAGGTGGATCTCTATGAAGTTGAGGCCAGCCTGGTCTACAGAATGCATTCCAGGATAGACAGAAAGAGCTACACAGAGAAACCCTGTCTTGATAAACACACACACACACACACACACACACACACACACACACACACGCTACTTCATAAAATAAGTAAAAATGTAATTAATAGAAAATAGAGTTGAACAGGGCAAAACATAATGAACAAAACAGAAGCCATAAAAAGTAAGAGTGCTATAAACACATTAAGTGACCATATCAATATTTATACTTCTTCACGGCAACACGAGTCATAAACAAATTAAGTGTTGTAGGTTGTGGTGGTTAATTTTGATTGTCAAATTGATTAACTCTAAAATCAATTAAGAGATGTGTCTTTTGACTGAGGTATTTCCAGGGTATTCCCAGGCAGAATTCACTGAGGGAAGATGACCTACCCCACACCAAACTACCTTCCACCTGTGACTCAGATACAGAGATCCAAAGAAAATGGTGTTACGCACTTGCTTGCCCGCATGAATGCCTGCCCTTCTTGCTGTCTGCTATGTCTATCTCTGCTCCTGCTGCCATTCTATGATAAGATCAGAATCCAAGTTATTCAGGTTCCAGGGTGGGCTGACACAATACAATGACATTCCAGGAATCTTCCAGGTGTTCAGCAGCGATTCCTTCATGGATTGAGTAGCTACCAGGTTCTCAGCCTCCAGCATACAGACGACCACTGTTAGATCACCCAGCCTCAGTTTCTTCCATTTTCCTTCAAATGAAATAAATAATTGCATTCTTCTGAATAGCTGAATAAAACTTCATTGTGTATAACTAACTACATTCCTTTTACCCTTTCATTTTTGATGGACATTTTAGGCTGATTCTGTAACTGTTTATTATGAAGTCCCTCAGCAAAGCTAGATACGCAGATATCCGTATTTTTTGGTAGTATTTTTTGGTATTTTGTTTTGAGACAGTTTCTCTCCTGGAGCTCACTCTGTAGAGCAGGCTGATCTTGAACTCATAGGTATCCACCTGCCTCTGCCTCTCAAGTGCTAGGATTAAAGTAGTGAGCCACCATTGCAGGCTAGGTATCCCTATTATTAAACAATGTTATATCACTATTAGGCTTATATTAAGCAACTTCTTCCAGAAGAAGTATGGCTGGTTCATATACAAGTTTGCATTTGTAGCTCAGGCTGGCTTTGAACTAATCTATGTAGCCCAATTTGGCTTTGGAAGAGCCCAATGGTCATGTTCTTCCCTTAACCTTTTGAGTGCTGGGATAACAGGCTTGTACCACCATGACTGGACGCACACAAGAGTTCTATTTGTAATTTTTGAGGTGGTACTACTTACTTTCTCCTTGTTGTGACATACTGATTTGCATGGGCAGGTGGGCCTGGGCTGTGTAAAAAAAAGTAGCTGAGCATGGCCCTGGGAGCAGGCAAATCAGTGAGCAGCATCTTCATTAGCACTGAATAATAACCGCAGTATGCTCTTGCCAACATTTGTTGTTTGTACAACCAAAATATGCTAATGATAATAAAAATAGAAGCAGTCTAGATATAGTAACTTATGACTAAAAATCCCAGAGCTATGGAAGCCAGGGCTATTTGAGCCCAGCATGGGCTACAGTCTGAGATTCTGTCTAAAAATAAAATAAAATAAGAAAACGGAGAGGGAAGAAAACAAAGATGAGTTATGATTGTTCACCTTCCAGATTGATGAATAATTTAAAGTAATTCAAAAGCCATGTTTTTAGGAAAATCGAAAAATGTGGAGATGTGCTCCTGATAGGAGTAAAAAATGGCATATCCCTTAATCTTAATAATGACAATTTAGCAGTATGCATTGTTTTCTTTAAAATTGGTACTAACATCAAATCCAGGGGCTTATGTCCATAAGGCAAGTGCTGTATCATGGCGCTACATTCCTACCTTTAATAGTTAGTGTATATTATAACTGAAAACACCTTTACTCTGTGACTCAGTAACCCACCTTTGAATGTGGACCTAGAGAAACATGCTTGACTACAATTCTGCCCATACTACCATGTTCATTGTATCCCTATAAAAGTGAACAAATCTAGTCATTTTATCCATCAGGGTCCCATGCAAATGAAGGAATCCCTAGTAGGTTGTGGGAATCATTCTTTTAGAAAGGCCTTCCTTCAAGTGCTAAAAGCAATTGGCCACATAATGTAATATAATTCTGTTTATATGAAAATGACAAATATGTACAGTAGTTTCTCCATTTCTGTTTTATTATACTACATCTAGTCACTGTGCGGCGCGCGCACACACACACACACACACACACACACACACATCTCTAATATCAATGGAGAGGTGTTTGGAGATGTCTGAGCCCATTGTAATCCAAGTAAAGCTCATTAAAAAGCACCACACAGGTGTGGGAAACACTGGTTTTGTGGGGCACATGCAAATGGAAGATGAAATGCTTTTCATTCAAAAGGCAAGGAAACAGAAGAGATGCACATTAAAGATTCTTAAATAAGAAGGGTTTTAAAATTTTTTTAATATTTTGTTTTTTTAAGATTTATGTATTTATTATATGTGAGTATACTGTAGCTGTCTTCAGACACACCAGAAAGAGGGCATCAGATCTCATTACAGAAGGTTGTGTATCATGTGGTTGCTGGGATTTGAACTCAGGACCTCTCGAAGAGCAGTCAGTGCTCTTAACCTCTGAGCCATCTTTCCAGTCCTTAAAAAGTATTTCATGGGCTGGTGAGATGGCTCAAGTGGTTAAGAATACTGGCTGCTCTTCCAAAGGTCCTGAGTTCAAATCCCAGCAACCACATGGTGGCTCACAACCATCTGTAACAAGATCTGATGCCCTCTTCTGATGTGTCTGAAAACAGCTACAGTGTACTTACATATAACAATAAATAAATCTTTAAAAAAAAGTATTTCATTACTTATATAAGATATTAGGTCCAGGTGGTGGTGGCGCACGCCTTTAATACCAGCACTTGGGGGGCAGAGGCAGGCAGATTTCTGAGTTCGAGGCCAGCCTGGTCTACAGAGTGAGTTCCAGGACAGCCAGGGTTGTACAGAGAAACCCTGTCTCGGAAAAAAAAAAGTGTAATAACAATATAAAGCAGTGTATAAGCTATCAATTCTAGAACAACATTTTCATCATAATTTTATATAATAAAATCTTGTTAATGTAACTTCTTAGTCACGAGATTTATTTACTTATTTTTTGGCTTGTTTTTCTGCAAATTCAACCATTTGGTCACCAATATTTATATTTTTAGTAACTTTTTTGTTTGTTTCTTTGAAGTGCTGGGGGATTGAACACAAGGTTTATGCATGCTAGATAAATGCTCGACTACTGAGCCACACTCTTAGTCCACAACTTCAATGTTAAGATAATTGAAACCAACATCAGTTATAAGACCACTATAATATCTGATGATTTTTCACTTTAAGATTTGCCTGTTAGGGGGCTGGAGAGATGGCTCAGTGGTTAAAAGCACTGACTGCTCTTCCAAAGGTCCTGAGTTCAAATCCCAGCACCCACATAGTAGCTCACAACCATCCGTAATGAGATCTGACGCCCTCTTCTGGTGTCTGAAGACAGCTACAGTGTACTTCCATATAATAAATAATTAATCTTTGTTTTTTTTTTTTTGGTTTTTTTTTTTTTTTGGTTTTTTGAGACAGGGTTTCTCTGTGTAGCCCTGGCTGTCCTGGAACTCACTCTGTAGACCAGGCTGGCCTTGAACTCAGAAATCTGCCTGCCTCTGCCTCCCAAGTGCTGGGATTAAAGGCGTGCGCAACCACAGCCTGGCAATAATTAATCTTTAAAAAGAAAAAAAGATTTGCTCGTTAGTATCAGTTACTGACACTATTCAGAGACGTTTGTTCACCTGCACAAGACCTGCACAGATGATCAAGCCAACAAGATCTGTCAACATTCCAATAGGTAGTATTAATAAGACTCAATGGGTTACAGAAAACAAGGAAGGGAAGGTGAAAGGGGGTCTGCTGGGCAGTTCCTGGGAGAGTGGGGGAGGGGAATTGAGGGTGAGGGTGATGAAAATACATTGCATAGTGTCTGAGGGTTCTATTGCTGCGAAGAGACACCATGACCATGGCAACTCTTATGAAGGAAAATACTTAATTGGGATCTGCTTACAGTTTCCGAGGTTTAGTCCATTGTCATTATGGCAGGAAGCATGGTGGCACATGGTGCTGCAGAAATAGCTGAGAGTTGTGTATCTAGATCCCCAGGCATCAGGAATAGAGAAACACTGGGCCTGGCTTGGGGTTCTAAAACCTCAAAGCCCACCCCCACTCCACTCCTCACCCCCACTCCCCACTCCCCCACTCTCTGTGACACACTTCCTCCAACAAGGTCACACCTACCCCAATAATCTCCTAAACCCTAAGTAGTGTCACTCCCCCTTTTTTATGACTAAGTATTCAAATATATGAGCTTATTAGGGCCATTCTTATTCATACCACCACATACACATATGAAATTGTCAAAGAGTCAATAAAAATATTCCTAGGAAAGGGTTGTTTATAGGGCTAGGGGTATTATTTCATGACAGAGGGCTTGATCCAAGACTCAGGCTATGGTTTTCATAATGAGCACTTCAAAAAAACAGTATTTTGTATACTATGACATTTTGATATACCCCTCCTTCCTCCATGCTACTTTTTTAGGTGCTGGAATGAATGCCAGGGCCTTGTGCATACTTGGCAAGTCTTTACAACTAAATTCCACTTGCCAGTCCATTGGGATATATTTCTCTCTTTTTGATAGGGTTTCACTATGTGGCCCTGACTGGCCTGGAATTTGCAGCAACCACTTTCTCTGTCTCCCAAAAGCTCATAGGTAGACACCACCACTCCTGGACTAAATAAACCCTTTTGCCAGCACTGGAGATTTAATCCAAGCCTACTGCGTGCTAGTCAAGCTCTTTATCATTGAGCTACATTGCCAGCCCATAGAGATAATTTTCTGATAAATTATTTCAAAATGAAAAACTTAAGTATATCTGTAGCTGATGATTCTTTTGTTGTTGTTGTTGTTTTGTTTTGTTTTTGGATTTGGTTTTTTTTCGAGACAGGGTTTCTCTGTATAGCCTTGGCTGTCCTGGAACTCACTCTGTAGAACAGGCTGGCCTCAAACTCAGAAATCCGCCTGCCTCTGCCTCCCAGTATGCTGGGACTAAAGGAACCACCACCTGGCTTGTAGCTGATGATTCTTATACATATTTCCCCAAAAGACTTAATTCTCTGCACAAATCAGTTTTCACTGTATTCAGTCTGAGTTCAGTTTTAAATCTAAATCCATACATTACCCCATTAACATGCTGTAAAATACAGGTCATAACATAAATTTGAAAATGGCTTTTTCATTTCTTTATAATTTATAACTTCAGCCTATAACTTAGCTGCTTGGTTTGACACTTGGGTCATCATCCTGATGGTTTTGTTCCCAAGAGTATAGAAACCATACTTGGTTTCTGTGACTTAAATTATACAAAAACTGAAAACCCTATCTCATTACATCCATATACCAGTTGCTATAAAATAGCCAGCAGTGGTACAACTGAGGAGATATGAACCTGGACTTTGGAGCTGTGTGTTAGTTGATTTTTCTCATTGCAGTGACAAAATTCTTGAAAACAGCTATGTGAGGAAGGATGGGTTGCTTTAGGCCCAACAGTTTGAGGGGATGCTCTCTAAGTGCATGGGTGTCATGGCACGTGGAGTGTCAGGTGGCTAACCAGATTTGGTCCACTCTCAGAAAACAGAGCTGGAAGAGGGTATCCAGTTTGTGCTCTCCCCTTTGTGGCTTAGCTTAGAACCCCAGCCCATGGGATGGTGCTACCCACAATTCCGATGGATCTTCACACCTCGAGGAATCCAACCTAGAAAATTCCTCACAGGCATAGCTAGAGGTTTATTCCTAGATGATTCTAGTTCTGATTAAACTGTCAATGTTAACCATTACAACCTGCATCATTAGGAAACCCAGCTTATGTGGATACATACTCACTATGTGACCTGGAGCAAGTAAACTAGAAAGTGTTTTCAGTCTGTTTCCACATCCACAAAAGGGAGATGCTAATGGCATCTACCACAAGGAGTTGCTGTGAGTACTAGATTAATATTTGAAGAGTTTCTGTGATTGTGTATTCATTCACTTCTTTATTATGGACTGGGGGCTATTTACAGGACCTTTCACATGCTGGGCAGACAATGTACCAGAGCTACATCTTCAACCCTTCAAACAGTTTTATTTTGAAGTTGGAACTGGTGGTAAATGCCTTTAATCCCAGAATTCTGGAAGCAGAGGCAGGAGTAGCTCTGAGTTTGAGGCTAGCCTGGTCTACATACGTGGCTCCTGGACAGCCAGGGCTATAACTCACTAAGTTGTCCTAGGTGGCTTAAAACTCATACTGTTAGGCAGGTCTTAAACTTGCTGTGGCCTTCCTTCACCAGGCTCCTGAGCAGCTGCGCTTACAGAACAGTACCACCCTCCTGGACTATATGCAAGCCCGTGTTCAGAGCAGTGCTATTAACGTCATCAGTTGCTCTTACGTGCTTTCAAGTCTGTGTTGAAACAAACTAGTCTTTCTCGTCTTATCCTTTCCTTTTGCCCCATTCTCTTCCCGTCTCTTTTCATGGATGCCGATGTTCACTTTAGCTCTCATCACATTCTGTTATGACAGTTAGATCTACGTTTTTTGAAGAGAAATGAGTTGGAAAGATCCCTTTTGAGATCCTCTCTAGCACAGTATGAGTCACACGGGTTGTCAGTAGCTATCTGATTGAATGCATTCAATTATCTGTCTAATGAAATGCTTGGAAGTATTAAGTGGACATGCATTGTAGGAGCAAGGTTTCCAGAGCAACCTTGGGCTATGGGAGCCAATTGAGATCACATACTATATTTCGAGAGCGACCAGACCACTTCCAGGGCAACAGCAGGCTGACTCCCTTCCTTGACAGTGTCAGGAGTCCTTTGTTAGCAGCTCAGACTTGCCTTGGGTTTAGTTTCTTGCAATTCAGTATTTCACCATATTTTTTAGTTTCTCTTTTTCATCGCTCAAGAACAATGCTGAGAATTTTCTGTAGGTTAACTGTGGCCTTTGTCATCACACAGTCGTTCCCATTTAGGCTAGCTCTCAATATTCAGGTCTAAACTCACAAGACACATTCTCAGAGAGGCCTCCCTTGGCTCCACTATCTAAAGTAGCATTTTCTCTAGATCATTCTCTATTTTGTAACTTGTCCTGCTTTCCTGATAGCATTCATTACAATTGGGAATTATCTTATTGGACTGTATTGTCTGTCTCCCTTACTGGAATGTGAGTCACAAGAACATGAATTTTGTCTGTTTTATTCATTCCAGAATCCCTGGTGTCTAGAATAGCAGGTGCACAATAAACATGTGAAAATTTTTATTTTTTTTATTCATTATCCTCAGCACCCAGTACAGTGCCTGGTGCTGGTTAATAAAATACTGTTGGGAGAGGTGGCCCCAAAAGGGATAGGAACTTCACAGGAAGACCAACAGAGTCAACTAACCTGGACCCCTGGGGCTCTCAGAGTCTGAACCACCAACCAACGAACTTACATGGGCTGGACCTAGGCCTCCCTGCTCATATGTAGCAGATGTGCAGCTTGCTCTTCATGTGGGTCCTGAAAAACTGGAACAGGGGCTATCCTAAAAACTTGTTGCCTGTACTTAGGATATGTCTTCTAGATGGGCTGCCTTGTCTGGCCTCAGTGGGAGACTTGAAGTGCTAGGGTGGGGGGAATATCAAGGGGGCCCCACCCCTCAGACAAGAAATAGAGAGAAGGTGGGGAAAAGGATTGGGGAGGGGGCCAGGAGGGGGCAGTGAGCAGGATGTAAAGTGAATAAGCAAAAAAAAAAAAAAAAAAAAAAAAAAGAATGCTGGCTGTTCTTGCAAGTCTTGGGTTCAAATCCCAGTAACACAGTGTGGTTCACAACTATCCTCAACTTAAGTTCTAGGTACTCTGACACTCTCCTCTGACTTCTTTAGGAACCAAGCTCACGCATGAGCACAGACATTCATGTAAAACAAAACACTCACAAGCAAATAAAACTAATATTTTTTTTTCATGGGAAGTGGTGGCACACATCATTAATCCCAGGCAGAAGCAGGCTGATCTCTATAAGCTGAGGCTAACCTGGTCTACAGATAGAGTTGCAGAATAGCCAGGGCTACACAGAGCAGTTGTATCTCAAAAAAGGAAAAAGAAAAAGAATTGTTGACTGTGTCCTACAATAATAGATAGAAAGAAGGAGCATGAGTTAGAGGCTAGCCTGGGCTACATAATGTTTTTGAGGCCATCTTGGTTATGCAGTGAAACCTTGTCTCAAAAAACCAAACCAAGGGCTGGAGAGATGGCTCAGTGGTTAAGAGCACTGACTGCTCTTCCAGAGGTCCTGAGTTCAATTCCCAGCAACCACATGATGGCTCACAGCCATCTGTAATGAGGTCTGGCTCTCACTTCTAGTGTGTCTGAAGACAGTTACAGTGTACCTACATATAATGAATAAATAAATCTTTGGGCGGGACCAGAGCGAGTAGGGCCGGGGAGAGAGTGGGCCTGGAGTGAGAAGGAAACAAAACAAAACAAAACAAAACAAAAGAAGGGAAGAAGAGTTGAAAAGGAAGGAGGAAGAAAGAAGAGAATGATGATTCACTGAGTTATTGTTCCATAAATATGCCTAAACATACTCCAATTTAAAACTACATTTTATTTGTCCCTACAAAACCTGTTTTTCTGTATTCCCTGGCTTAGTCAGTGGTACCTTCCGTATACTCATTCTGACACTAAACTCAGAAATGAACTCCTATCTCTTTTCCTCATTCACCTCAAGCTTTCAATTACTCCTAAAGGTCTGCCTATTCTGCCTCCAAAATATCCAGATTACCAAACTATTTTATGGCCCCACTCACTATGTTCATATCCTTTGTCCCTTCAGTCCCCCTTCCCGAGTCTTTGTAAAGTTGAAAGGCTTAAGCTGCAAGTATTGTCAGCTTGCTCTACTGTCAATTGGCTATGTGTTTTATAAAGTCTGCAGTTTATTCAAACTGTTCATGTCCACTGGGAGCCTCGTCATAGTTTTCCCTATGTTAGGGGTTATTAGAGAAACCTTAGAATTCTTTTTTTTCCGAGACAGTGTTTCTCTGTGTAGCCCTGGCTGTCCTGGAACTCACTCTGTAGACCAGGCTAGCCTTGAACTCAGAAATCCACCTGCCTCTGCCTCCCAAGTGCTGGGATTACAGGCATGCGCCACCACCACCCGGCTAACCTTAGAAATTTTTGATGTTCAGTTGGGCTTAGTGGCCCATGCCTTTAATCCCAGAACTCCAGTGGCAGAGGCAGTTAGAGCTCCATGAATTCAAGGCCAACCTGGTCTACATAGTGATAGTGAATTCCAGGACAACTAGAGCTACATAGTGAGACCCTGTCTCAAAAGAACCAAACCAAACCAAACAAACAAAAAATTGAGGTTCACCTAATAAGTTCATTTGGGGTTATATTTAGTTTGTTTAGTTAGGACACTCATATGTGGTGCTGAATTTATCCCTAAAAATAGTCTTACTGCTGTTTTTGAAACCAACTTTAGTATTAACTCTTTTGTAAGGAAGTCCTCCAGTTACACCATCTCAAAATATATGGTTCAGGTCCCAGTAAAGTTGCACACTACTCCGTCTAAGGCACAAAGACGATTCAGTTACTAGAGAGAGAATTCAGTGGTTAAGAGTGCTCACTACTCTTGCAGAGAATCTGGGTTCAGTTCCTAGAACTCAAGGCAGTTGTGATGGTTTGTATATGCTCAGCCCAGGGAGTGGCCCTATTGGGAGGTGTGGCCTTGTTAGAGTAGGTGTGTCACTGTGGGCGTGGGCTTAAGACCCTCACCCTAGTGTTCAGATGTAGAGCTCTCAGCTCCTCCTGCACCATGCCTGCCTGGATGCTGCCACGTTCCTGCCTTGATGATAATGGACTGAACCTCTGAATCTGTAAGCCAACCCCAATTAAATGTTGTCCTTTGTAAGAGTTGCCTTGGTCACAATGTCTATTCACAGCAGTAAAACCCTAAGTAAGACAGCAGTTCGTATCTACTCCTCTAGCTCTAGTTCTGTGGGATCCAGTACCCTCTTCATACCTTTATACAGTCCTGTACACGTGTGGTTCCCATATGTACTCTCAGGCACTTATGGTCCCCCCCCCCATTTTAAATTTTCAGTAGTTTCTTATTCCTTAAAAGATAAAATCTAAACTTGCATTTTGTATTATAATAGTTGTTAATTTAACTCCTTACAGTATGATTCCCCATGTGCCTTCATGCATTTAAGCACCTCAATTTTTGTTTTTGTTTGTTGAGACAGGATTTCTCTGTGTAGCCCTGGCTGTCCTAGAACCACCTCTGTACTCCTGGCTGGCCTTGGACTCACAGATATCTGCCTGCCTCTGCCTCCGGAGTGCAGGGATTAAGGGCCTAGGCCACCACTGTCCTTGAACCTTATTTTCGTGTACAATGTTATTAAACTTTGTTTTTGAGCTGTGATTTCATGTATCCCAGGCTCGTCCTGAGTACGTGGGCTACCACCCAAGGTTTATGCAGTTCTGAGAATGGAACACTGGGGATTTGTGGATGCTAAGCACAATCCTACCAACTGTATCGTGTGCCTTCGGAAATCTTTATATATCCTCTTAGGCTCCCTGCAGCATATCTCACAATAGCAAGCAGCCCGTGAAGCTTAGCTTATTTTACTCTGTCTTTTCTTTCCTCCCTCTTTCCTTTTTTTGTTAAATTTGTCACTCTCCTGCCCCATTCTCTCAGATGGTTTTTAAAGAGTTCTCCACAGGGTAATAATCATAGCATTGAAGAAGCCGAGGCTGGGGTGGAGAGGAAAGGAGAAATGGGGAAATGAGGAGAGGGAAATTATTTTTCTCTGACAAGGACTCTTTTGTCCCTGTATATCTGTTTGCCAGTCAGAAAATTGTTGTACACATATCCTTTTTATCCACGCCACTTTTCCTCTTTTGGAAAACAATTTTTCCCTAAAATTTGTTTATTTTTATTTATGTGCATTGGTGTTTTACCTGCATGTGTATCTTGTGTGAGGGAGTCAGATCCCCTAGAACTGGAGTTACAGAAAGTTGTGAGCTGCCTTGTGGATGCTGGGAATTGAATTGGGGTCCTTTGGATGACCAGCCAGTGCTCCTAACCCTGCGCCATCTCTCCGGCTCCAGAAAACAATTTTTAAATACACTTTCTTCTATAAAGTAATGAGATCCTGCAAGAAGGTGATATAGCAAGAGAACTAGGGATATTTCATTAATTTCTGAAGAAAAAAAATCAAACAGTGCCATCTTAACACAGTCAGAAAATCCTTGGACAGATATGTGGAAAGCCTTGGACTGATTTTCCTTCTTATGGAATTGAACCTGCATGATCCATGACAAGAGCCTGCAGGGGGGCGGGGAGGGAGAGACGCTGCTTTTTCTTTTAATTTCCAGGCTCTCAAATCACTTTCGTTCTCTAAACCTCTTTCTTCACTCGGTGATAATCACAGATTTTGTTTTTTTCTTCTCACAGAGTGAAGATTAAATGATACTCCAGCCGTGGGAAAAGGACCTCGTCCACTAAAAGTGCTGAAAGCACAGGAGCTGTAGGGAGTAGTTTGTTTCTCCCAAGGCTGTCTCCCAAGGCTGAAACCCGCCCCCGCAGCCCTATGTAACAGTTTTGCTGTTTGCAGCCCGAGACCTCGCCTCCTCTCAGAGGAGGGGACTAGGGAGGGGCAGCGAGTGTTAGGACTTGGGGCGGAGGATGGTTTTTTTTTTTTTTTCCTTTTAAAAACACTCCGTGTTTACCCGGGGTTACGGAAGACTTGCGTTCCAGGCCCCACTCAAAATGGAGCCAAACTACCGCCTCGCCTAAGATGGCGGCTTCTCCACCTATCAGCTCAAGGTCTCAGGCGCAATTGGGCCCCCTCGGAGAGGCGCACAGCCTCGGCTCTCTTAAGGTGTCGCCCCGCCCCCATGACGTCACGCCAGAGCCGCCGCCGCCGCCGCCGCCGCTGCCGCCGGCTCGAGATTCCGGGCTCCACCTTCACCTCTCGTGCCCGTGCCTCATAAGATGGCGGCGAGCTTTTAGAACGCCGCCACTCTCAATATGGTAGCTGTTTACCATCTTTCTCCACCCCTCCCCGCCTCAACTTCCTCGTGATTTTGAATAAACTTTATTGATTGCTTTGCATCTCCTACAACCCCTAATATTGGGTTCTCCCGGCGACCTCTCCGGCAGTCTTTTTTTTTTTTTCCAGCCCCGGCAAGACTATCTCGTGAAGGGTGCAGCCACAAAGCCACTTGCCAGTGCGGCCCCGCCCCCTGCCCCCCCCCCCAGCTTAGACCTCGGTCTCTAGCCAGCTGCGTGGGCCAGACTGTGGGAGGGCTAAGGGGAACGCTGCCCTAAAGCCCCGGCAGAGCACGGGCACTGCGTGACGCGGCATGTGGTTTCTAGGAGAAGGCAAGTAAAGCTTCTCAGTTTTGCAGCGGCAATCCCAGAATACACCGCGCGCCGCCTCGGGCCGGAACTGCCCGGATAGCCTCTGCTTAGCGCAGAGCTGTGTTGCCCCGGAGCGAGCCTAGCCGCTGGCGAGCCTCTGGGGCTGAGCTCTGCGCCCTGAGGAGTTTTCCCCCTGCAGCCTCGGGCATGACGAGATCTTTGTAGCGCTTGGGGCCGTGGACATTGCTATCAGGTTTGGGGCGTGAAAAGGTTCCTGTCAGTGGGGGAGGCGTAAAGAGATCCTCGTAAGTTTTGGGGGGTTGCAAGCAAGATAAATTCTTATTTAAGACGAGACGTCTGTCAGGTGAGGGGCGCAGCAGAACCCTCGGCGTTCTGAGGGCATTGCAAGGCAATGCCTGCCATTTGGAGCTGTGGAAGGGAAAACAAATTCTTTGCTTAGTTTCGTGGGTGTGAGGAAATTCTAGACAGTTTACTGGGGCTTTGAAGAGAACCTTTTTAGTGTCAGGGGTGAGATGAGCTCCCTGTCAGCTTTGGAGTGCAGGACGAAATTGCGGTTTTGTTTCCTTTTGGAGCATACTGAGACTCCTTACTGGTCTGGAAGGAATGATCCTGAGAATGACGAAAAGGATCATTTCAACTCTCCGAAGGCGAGCCCCGAACTGTGATTTGAGTTGGGTGCCTAGTCTTGTTTGTCTTGCTCCTGAAGGCTTGGGGGGCGGAGGGGGGGCGCGTAATTCGGACTAACCTGCGGAGCCTTGCAGGGATTTCCGCATCTCTGCTTCTTCCTATTTTGGGGGGCTGGACAGGGTCTCTGGTCTCTTCCTCAGCTTCCCTCTTCCCAGCCTCATCTTTTATGCCGCCGTTTGCGTCATAATAAAGGGAGCTGAGTCCTGGGAAGCAAGAGGGCAGTGAAGAGAGGGGGTTCAGTGAGGGATTAAAGAAGCTTCCCGAAAGCTTGCAGATATTTACATGGAACCCGGAAAGAAGTTGTCACTGACTGCAGGGCCAAAGGAGGTAGGGGTCTGGGGGTGGCGTTTGGAAGGCAGGGCAGAGCAGAAAGCAGAACGTTCTTTCTGTTCTTTCCAAGTGAAAGAAATCCTGAAGGGTGGGTGGACTTTCTCCACTCAACTCCTGCACTCTCCCCAGCTGTGTTGCGCCCTGCCTTGGTTACTCCCTTTTTCAGAGCTGGAGGTTGGTACCCAGGGGGTGGGGGCGGAGACACGAAATGATTTGGAAAGCTCGAGCCCGAAGTAGTCACTTTGTAAAGAAGTGTTGTTTGTGTCTAGCCATCTTCTAGGGAAGGCGCTTGTTGCTGCCTTCTGACCCCCGGGAAGCTTCAAAACTGGCACGGCGCAAGACGATCCAACCCCCTGTGAAGATGGCCTCGGTGCCGGTGTATTGCCTCTGTCGACTGCCTTATGATGTGACCCGCTTCATGATCGAGTGTGACATGTGCCAGGACTGGTTTCACGGCAGGTAAGAAGGGCAGGCCAGGCTGGTCAGGGTGCGTTGGCCAGGGGTGTTCTTTTCACCTGCTCCCTCCTCCCCTCAGCCCCCGTTTTCTACCTACTGCTCTGGAGCTAGACTTACTGTTTTCTGTCCCTTCTCGCCCGCCAACTAGGTCCTAGCTGACAGTTGTCTCTGGTTTCTGTTTCCCTATGTGTACTTACTGTATTTTGTAATACGAATATACACACATGCATATATATATGCATATGTATTTGAATTTGTAGCTGCATTCTAGCCACAAATAAAGTATCAGTTGTATGGTTGTGTTTTCCCTCATCTCCTGGCTTTGGGGGAGGCAGCACTGCATTTTTGAGATATCTGAGTCTAAGAACATGGATTTCTTTGTCACTTACTATCAGTGGCCTTGGCCAAGTTGCTTTTGCTTCTGTGAGCCTCACTTACAAATCAATACCTCTTTCATAACTGTAAAGCACTTTGCTTGCATTCTATAAATGGAGGCAGAACTGGAATAATAATTTATTTCTGTGCTGTCTGCAGGACCGTCTAACTAAATTAAAATTAAGACATAGGGTAAGACAACACGGTGAATGCACCTGTCTGTCACCCAGGTTTCCAGTGAGATGTAATAAAAATCAAAATATTATTCTATTACTGAGGAAATTTGCATACCAGAGTTTAATAAAAAACAGTATTCAGTAGCATTCTCTTGCTATAGGTTAAGTTCTAGAATTTTAAGTTGTCAACCTTAACTTTTAAAGGAGCTGTTCCTGTTATACTGAAAAACAAAGTAAGGGTGGGGTCAGTGGGTTTTATGTTCAAGGCCTGCCAGAGCCAGTTCAAGGCCAGCATGGCAACGTATCACAATTCTGTCTCAAAAATTATGTAAAGAGCTTGGGATATAACTCAGTGCTAAGCTCTTGCCTCAAAATATCAAAAAAAAAATTTTCATCTTATAGTTGTACATATGTCTTCCTGGAGGTAGAGAGACCTTTTCTTTTTCTTTTTAGTATTTCTAGTGATAAACAGGCAATAGATATTTAGGATATTTTTGAATAAATGAACAAGTCATAATAAAAAAAAACCCTAATGCACTATGGCCCTTAATTTACAAGTGTGTATGTTCAATATCTCTGGAAAAGGGCTTTTGCTCACAGTGTAGAAATCTGCAAACAGAACAGGAATGAATGTTTCCTAACTTCTTACCCTGTGTCAGACTCCATAACTGACATTCCATAAATTATTTTGTCTGTACCCAAGACTGAAAGTTAAATTTTTTCTTCTCCTTGTGCGGGTTTCTGTATGCGGGTGTGTACACATCTGTGGAGACCAGAGGTCAGCCTTAGGCTTCAGTCCTCGGGAGCCAGCCACCTTGTTTGTTTTTGTTTTTGTTTTTGTTTTTTTGAGATGGGGTTTCCAGTGGCCTGGTACTTCATACATAGCCTAGGCAGGTGGGCCAGGTAGCCCCAGGGATTTCCCCATTTCTGTCTCCCTACCACTGGGATTATATGTACTCAAAGCTTTTTTACATATGTTCTGGAGACTGAACTAAAGTCCTCATGTTTGCCTAGTAAACACTTTACTCACTGAGCCTTCTCCCCAGCCTGAAAGTTACACTTTTGGGAGAGCACACGCCTGTAAGTGTGTATATGCACCCACGTGTGCATATGCCCTTGAAGAGGTGTATTCCTCTTGAAGAGGTTCAAGGTTCCTCTTGAAGTGATAGCTTCCTCTATTGCTTGATACTTATCTTTCATGTCATACCTGGAGCTTGGGTTAGGCTCGCTAGCTAGCAAGCTCCAGAGATCCACTTGTCTGTTTTCCCTCATTGCTAGGGTTGTAAGCATTTATGGCCATGCTCAGTTTTATGTTAGGTTTGGGGATTTGAACTCAGGCCCTTTTCTTTCTTTCTTTTCTTTCTTTTCTTTCTTTTTTTTTTTTCCCCGAGACAGGGTTTCTCTGTGTAGTCCTGGCTGTCCTGGAAGTCACTCTGTAGAACAGGCTGGTCTCGAACTCAGAAATCCGCCTGCCTCTGCCTCCCAAGTGCTGGGATTACAGGCGTGCGCCACCACCACCCGGCTCCCTTTTATTTTCATAGCAACCTGAATCATCTCCCTGGTTCCTGAGAGTTAGATTTGTGTGTGTGTGTGTGTGTGTGTGTGTGTGTGTCTCGCTTGTGCATCCATGGTATGATATGAATGTGGAGATCATAAGACAACTTGCAGGAGCCAATTTTATCCTTCCACCATGTGAGACCAGGAATGAACTCAGGTCGTCAGGCTTGGTGACAAGTACCACCTGCTGAGGTATCTCATCAGCCCAGCCCAGTATTTTTAAAAGAATGAATTTTTTTTAAATGGGTTAATGTGTAGGCCTGTAATTAGTTACGTTGGAGACTGAGGAAGGGGGATTGCAAATCCAAGGCTGGCCTGTGGAAAAAAAAGATTTCTTATTGTATAGGTAAGATATGTCCATAGAAAATACAAAAAAGAATAATAGAAGGAAATAAAAGTCATCTATGAATCTGTTGGATATAATCCACTGTTAATTTTTTTGCTGCTGTTGTATTAAACTTGTCCTTTGACTTACAACATATGTTTTTATAGGTTGGGATTATATCATAAATACCATTTTTGTGATCTCCCTCATGCCATACCTAATATTTTAATGTGGGTATTTGCCAAGTTGTTAAATAGTCATCTACAATGTATTTCTGATACTTTCTTATCTATACGTTTATCATCAGTTACTTGGTCATTCCCTTTATGGTTGTTCCTACAAATAATGTGAAGTGATAAAACTTGGGGTTTCTGGGAAGGTTTTTGTATTCTGATGTGATTGTTAGTTAAAACAAAAAGAAAACTGACTGGTGGACATCTTTGAACAGTAGATATTTGACATTTACAATGATAAAACTACTGAAACTTTAAGAATTTTTAAACTTACAAATGTTTTATCAGTTTATGGATCAGATATGTCATTAATCACATTTCTAAGGTGTATTCTGCTTTTGTTTGTACATTCTAGCACAAGTTTCATGAAAGCATCCAGTTTTAAATTTTTCTTCTGCTTCTATCTGTGGGCTGCCAGAGAACAAGGAACCTAGCTGAAAACCAGATCCTTAGTGGGCGGGTGGCTGTTCTTGCTTACTCAGTACACCCCCACCCCAACATACTCACTGTACTCTTAAGTTTTTACTTTAGGTCAATTGGAGATAACTAAATATTGTAGAGTTTTCATGATTGCTTCCAGTAGTTAACCACATAGACCCAGTGAGTATATGTTGTATGAGTATGTGTATGCTTATATGTGTATGAGTATGAGTATATGTTGGGTGTCCACCAAGGCCAGAGGAAGACATTAATTGTTTTGTTGTATCACTCTCTGTTTTATTCTCTTGAGATGGTTTATCACTGAACCTTGAGTTAAACTGGTGGCTAGCAAGTCTCAGTGATCTTCCTGCCTTTGCCACTCCCCAGGACTTGAATTATCACTACACCTGACTTTTTACCTTGGTGCTAGGATCTGTGTACTAAGGTCCTTGAACATGCAAAGCACTCTTACCACTGAGTCATCTCTCCAGCCCAAATCCTACAGATTTCATATCCACAAATGCCTAGGAATGATAGACTTTTGACATTCAGTTAGGAATTATGGTACATAATAACAAGTTGCTACACCTTGAGTGGTTATAGTAAGGAAGTTAACTATGCTATTTTTGATGATAAGAATCTGGAACTGTGGAGGTTAAGTGATTTTCTGAGTATGGATTTGAATTTCAAATTAATTGTTTCTAGAGTAGTATTTTCAAATTTAGAAAAAAATACTGAATAATTTCATTCCTCTTTTAAGGTAGTTGAGTTGTACAAAATACTATGATTTGTAGAGCAGTGCACTTTAAACTTTCGTGTGTATCAATTATTTGAAAGACCTGTTTAAAAAAAATCCCAATCTCAGTTTCTGGTTCAGTAGGTAAATGGGGCCCACATTTGAGAAACATAAATTTAAAGCAGTATCAATTTCTTCCACTTGTATAGAGTATGATAACATCTGCTATTAGAAGATGGATGAGATAACATTATCATTACTAGTTATTCTCAAAGTATTTCATCTCTGTGAGGCCTTAGTTTTCCTGATAAGTTATGATAATTTAAATAGAAATTGTTATATACATATTAATTTTTGTTTTTATTAGCACATAATAATAGATGTCTTGACATTTTAAAATATGTATTTATTTAGTGTAATGTATAATATATATTATCTATGGTGGTAGGACTGCACATGAACACACATGTGCAGGTCAGAGGACTTTTCAGGAGTCAGTTCTCTGCTTCTGCCTTGTTGAAGCAACTCTCTTATTTCTGCTGCACTACTACTCTAGGCTAGATAATCTGAATTTGTGGGCACCTCTCCTATGTTCACCTCCCATATAATTTCACCTTTCCTCTCCCTATGGAATACTGGGTTTGCAGATGTACACCACTACATCTGACTTTTTTATGTAGGTTCCAGGGATTGAATTTGGGTCTTAAATGGCAAGTGCTTTTACCTGTTGAGCCATATCACCAGCCAGAGCTATTCATGTATGTATTTTGATCACTCCCCATTACCCTCTTTCACCCCTTTCCTCTTCCTGACTCCTTTCTTGTACTTTTATGTCTTTTTTGATAATTCATTGGATTTAAGGAGGGCTCCTTATCAGGATTACTTACTAGAACTTGAACAACTTACCAGTGACTGAACCACTGAAGATTTGCCTTTCTATATCCACGGAAGGTTGGAGCCTTGTGAGCCCCTCCCTTTTCCAGGACAAAATGTTAAAAGTCCAATCTTGTGCAAATCTACAAGTAATCAAGAGTTTAATAGCCATGTCATGCCCAGAACTCAGTGTTCCAAACTGCTCCCCTACCTTCCTCTGGTTCTTACATTTTACTGTTTCTTCCAAGATGTTTCATGAACCTTGGAGGGAGTGCTGTGTAGATGTTCTATTTATAGACAGTAAATCATTTATTCTTTGTCCTTTGGTTATGAGTTTGCATTCACAACCATTTATACTCCTACAAAGAGAAGTTTTTTCCCTGTTTCCTTTTTTGTTTTTTTATTGTTATTGTTATTTTTTTGAGATAGGGTCTCACTATATAGGCTTGGCTGGCCTGGAACTCATTCTGTATAGATCAGGCTGACTTCAAACACGGAGACCCACCTGTGTTTGCCTTCTAAGCACCAGCATGATCATCCAGAGAAACTTCTTTTACTAAAGCTGAGAGCAGTAATATTCTATAGGCACGAACATGGTTATTTAGATGGTAGTTTGATGGGTACATTATGCACTGAGCAGAACAACTGTAGTAGCTTCATCACTTGTGCCTGTGATCTCTTTAACTACATGTGTTTGGCCTGTTTTATGGTACCAGCTTCTCTTTCCATGGAATTTCTTCTTTGTTTTGTTTGGAGGAAAATATTCTTGGTTTAAATTGGTGGTATGCATTCCCTCCACCCCTTTGACTGAAGAAATGTGATTTTTCTTCCTCAGTAGCCACTCATTGGTTTCTTAGCTAGGGGTAGAACCTCATGAGCCCCTTTCCTCTCTGTGCTGGAATTTTTAAAAAAGACTTATTCATTTTATACATGTGAATACATTGTCACTGTCTTCAGACACTCCAGAAGAGAGCATCGGATCACATTACAGATGGTTGTGAGCTACCATGTGGTTGCTGGGAGTTGATCTCAGGACCTCTGGAAGAGCAGTCAGTGCTCCTAACCACTGAGCCATCTCTCTAGCTCATCTGTGCTGGAGTTTTAACTGGTTTGATCTTATGCAAGTTTTGTGCTGTGCTAAGAACTCTGTTACGGCCTCATGAGTGCAATGACTCCATCCTGTCCAGAAGACTATTTCACAGCAGTCTGCTCTTATAATTTTTCTGTCCCTTCTTCCACAATGCTTCCTGACCCTTGAGGGAAAAGATTGTGATATAAATTTGTATTTTCTTTTCAACATAGGGTTTCTCTGTAGCCCAGGCTGTCCTGGAACTCATTCTTAGTCCAGGCTGGCCTGGACTCAAGAGATTCCCCCTATTTCTGCCTCCCAAATGTACCACCAAAGGTGTGAGCCACCACTGCCTGGCTAATCCCTATCTTACAATCTTTTCCCCTTCTAGTAGGTTCTCTGAGCCTTTCAGGGAAAGAGTGTGATATAGATGTCTCACTTAGAGCTGAGCCCTCCACAGTGACTTATTCTCTGCATTTTGGCCAGTTGTAAGAAACTGTATTATATATCATTCACTAAATAAAAAAACTTCTCTGATGAGGGGGCCTATAGATATTTAGAAATATTTAGAATGTAGAATAATGAAGGGAAGGTGAATAATGGAGGTAAAAGCCATATAAATATACAAAAAACTCCTGATACACCCCTAAGTTTATAAGCTTCTTGTTATAGGTACATACATACACACAGACAAGCTTAATTTAATTTACCTTACATAGAGGGATAATGCTCATCCCAGAAGGTGTAGATTATTAAAAAGCCCAATGCCAGGGGTGAAATACTCCATTTGGGAAGGTGGTCATAGAGGCCACTTCCCTCCAAAAAACAATACAGAGTATTGTTATTGTTCTTGGTTATTTACTAGAACTTGTTGGTGAGAACCTGTTGCTGAAGATGCATATACTTTGATCACAGGATATGGAAAATTCAAGCGGGTTCTGACCTGGAAGCATTCTTCCTACTAGCTGACTTTCATAGTATCAGAAGGTGTTTTTGTAGGCTGCTGGGAAAGAAAAACCATCAACGGTCTTACCCAGCTATGAATCCTGTGAGCTACAGTAATGACTGACCTGGCAAGATAAGCTCATTGGCGTAATAGTAGCATGAATGCTATGGAGGTAACCAACAGCTTTCTAATTGGACTTAAGGCCTGATCCACAATGGGAAACTCATGCTATTTTCTGTAAACCTGTCCAAGAACTTGTTGCTAAAGAAGTTACAGGCTCTGCTGATATTATTTTGTTAAAGGGATATAATATCAAACTGCCTTCTGAAATCTTTTAAAAAATTTAGTTCTATTTATTCCTCTTCTTCCCACCTCCCCCTGCTTCCTCTTCCTTCTTTCTCCTTTCTCCCCTTCCATGTGTGAGCATTTGTGTATGTATGCACTATGGTGTTCATGTGGGGGTCAAACTTGTTGGCATCAGTTCTCTCTTTCTACCATGTGGGTCCTTGGGATCAAACTCATTAGGCTTACAGAACAAGCACCCTTAACAGGCTTAATGGTTTTGCCAACCCTTTTTTTTGCTCCTCCCTCTTCCAAAATTAACTTTTATTTATGATTATTTATGTATAGGCATGCCTGTGTGTGTACACACACACACCAGCATGGGCATAAGTCTCTGTTTGTATATTCGTGCCTGCATGCGGGCCTATGTGCCTCCCTGCATGCAAGCTTGTGTGTGCGTGTGCACGTGTATTTGATGTATGGTATTAGTGAGGGCACACATGTGTCATGCAGATGTGTGGAGGTCAGAGGATACCTTTCAGAAGACAGTTTTCACCTTCAGTCATGCT
This sequence comes from Apodemus agrarius, assembly GCA_964023405.1. Taxonomy (NCBI): domain Eukaryota; kingdom Metazoa; phylum Chordata; class Mammalia; order Rodentia; family Muridae; genus Apodemus; species Apodemus agrarius. Next base: position 18,936,519 of record OZ030010.1, read on the forward strand.
GAGGCAGGATCTCTCTTTTTCTTCTGCCTTGCTGTGTACTCTAGGCTAGCTTGCCTGTGAGCTTCCAGATAATTCTTCCACCCCCACTTCTCATTTCTCTGTAGGAGAGACTGCTGGGATTATAGATGTACACCACTTTCAGCCCACTTCTTACACTGAATCTGGAAATCAAAATTAGGTCAATCAGGCTTTCATGGCAAGCACTTTTACCCACCATCTTGCTGGTCTCTGTATAAAACTGTACTTTATCTGATATTAATATAACCACTCCTTCTTTCTTTTGATTAAGGGTGACATTGTATATAATTTTTCACCCCTGTAGCTCAATCCCAGACAAAACCAGGCAAGCATTCTGTCATTGAATTATCCCATGTTCTTTTTTTTTTTTCGGGTTTTTTTTTTTTTTTTTTGGTTTTTTTTTTTCCGAGACAGGGTTTCTCTGTATAACCCTGGCTGTCCTGGAACTCACTCTGTAGACCAGGCTGGCCTCGAACTCAGAAATCCGCCTGCCTCTGCCTCCCGAGTGCTGGGATTACAGGCATATACCACCACCGCCCGGCTCATCCCACATTTTTATCTTTTTCCTTCCAGTCTACATGAAATGAGAATAAGTGTGTGTGTGTGTGTGTGTGTGTGTGTGTGTGTGTGTGTGTTGCTCTTGTTGTGGGCAGGGTGAGGGCGTGCACGTGGATGTTAGAGAACAGCTTTGTAGAGTTGATTCTCCTTTTACATCTCTACATAAATTCCAAGGACTAAACTCAGGGCTTCAGGCTTTGAATTCGTTCTTGCCAGCCTCTGTTTTAGTTTTTGAAAGGGGGTCTTACATAGCTCAACTGACTTTAAACTTAGCTATTAAGCTAAGGGTGACCTTAAACTCCTGATACACCCCTAAACTACCCTCTAAACTCAGGTTACAGGCCTGAGAGAACATTTTTGGTTTTATTCAGTACTGGGGATTGAACCTAGGACTTTGCGTATTCTAGGCAAACATGGTACCAAGATGAACTAGATTCTTAATCTTTCCTCTGTTTTAGGTGATTCTGTTTACATTCTCCTGACTTTCTGAGGGTTACTTATACCTGTTTTATATAAAATTCCATATTACTTTTTTCTTTGCTGTATTTGAATGTGTCTCTGTATATGTTTTCACTTTTTACTACAGTAACCTGGTATTTGTATTTTCCCAGTTCAAGTGAGGAGTAAAATTTTCTCTGTAAGTTCTTTTTAATGTGTTCTATGTACATTGAGAACTATGTCAGAGTGCCAGAGTGTTTGTTCCTGTATTTTAACAGGTACTCTAGATGCTCCTGGTATTTAGAGAATGAGAAACATGCAGGGCAGTGATGGCACATACTTTTAATCCCAGCACTCAGGAGGCAGAGGCAGGTGAATTTCTCTGAGTTTGAGGCCAGCTTGGTCTGCAGAGCAAGTTCCAGAACACTCAGGGTTACACTGTCTCCAAAAACAAAAAAACAAAAAAGAAAGGAAGGAAGAAAGAAAGAAAATTGAGGATCATGAGTCAGTCAGTAGATTTCTTGGTTAGCGTTTGTGAAGCTAGGGTTGGATCCCAGCATCACATAAGCCTGGCATGGTTGTACATATCTGTAATTTTAACACTCAAGAATATGGAAGCCAGGAGGATCAGAAATTTGTGGAAATCCTTACTACATAGTGAGTTTAAGGCCAGCCTGGGATACATGATAGCCTGTCTCCAAAAAAATCCCTGAGAAATTCTTGTCTAGTTAGAAAATGGTGACTTATTAGAGGTTGCATTGATGAGAAATGGTTTTATTTTGAACATATATATCAATATGTGACTTGCTGATAGATTGGATTGGGATTGTGAAAGAAAGTGGTAAGGGGTGACTTCATTTTGAGGAGTTTTAATATAAATGGGAATAGAGTAATGGGACAGTGACTGAGAAGCTCACAAGATATGTAGAGAATGGCCTGTTTTGTCTGTAACATCAGGTTATTTTGGAATTTGGTTCTTTTAAATGGCAAACTCATATGCCAGGTACTGAGCAGAGAGAGCAGAAATTTCTCAGGTACATGGAACTTGTTTAGTTTCTTTAGCACTACTCCAAGTCCTTTGCCTGGAGGCAGTAGAGCCAGTGGTGAGAACTGTGGGTACCTTTGCTTCTGTTTTGTAGATTGTGTTCTATCTGATAAAGGTTGTTGCAAGAAACCCAAACCAAAATTAACTTGGATTTTTTTCTTAGATTTTTTTTTGAATGAAGGAAGGTAAAATATACTCTGCCCTTCCTTATTTATGGATGAAGATATCGGCTTTCCAAGCTATAGGTTGGTGTCAAGACCTGGCTCCTTGAGCATTCTCAGAGCAGAGGCTGAGCATATGGGAAGCCAGATAGAATCTTGAGCAATCCTCTGATCTTTGGGTCCTTCTTAGTTCCACAGCCCTGGATGAAGCAATCGAGTGCCTGATTTTGCATTCTTTTAGCATTTGGTTCTACTTATAGTTGTATTTTTGCTATATACTTGGTTAGATAATATGGACTCATGAAGAACAAAATTTTTGGATTGATCTGCTACTTAAATAGTTTTGTAATTGCTAGCAATTTGCCTAACTATTCAGATTCATTTTCTCATTGTTATAGATAGCATTTATCATGTATTAAGCACGTGAATACTTTTAAGTTCATTGAATCCTTACAATATCTCTAAAAGATGGTTACTAGTAATTTTTCTGTTTCACAACTATAGAAACTGGAACACAAAGAATTTATATAAACTTCCTATGTTCACACAGTTATACATGGAAGAAGTGAAATTCAGACCCATATAGTTTGGCTCCTTTATCTTTGTATCTTTTAACCTCTGTGTTTTAGTTTCTCAATGCTGTATGGAGTGTCTCTTATTTGTTATAAAGATGAAATATTATATTTAAAGTCCATAGCTCAGTTTTCTTTTATGCAGGCTTTTCTTCTCAGTTACTTATATGTAGGCTTTAAATTTACTCATTCATTTGTTCTGTTTTACTTACTTTGTAGCACTTAATGAAACTGTTCTTACACTGCCTGTCTCTTTCCCTCTAGAATGTTCATTCTATAAGTATCTATATACAATTAATATTTATTTATGTACTCATTTACTTAGTAAATATTTGCTGAGTGCCTGCACTGAGCCCAGCTTAATTTCAGTGCTCCATGTTGTAATAATTCTCTTCACCAAGGAAGCTACCCTGAGTAAGACAGCATTTACTACCCTAGGTACCTGGTGATAATTATTGAGACAGTGCATTAATTTTGGCTTAGCTGCCTCCCTTGTCTAAGGAGTTATCTCGCCCATTGCATGTTTGCTGATTTAGGATGGCTAATGAATGAAACAAGACTGGAAGAGCTGAGGACTTTGGTGAATACTAGAATTTCTGTGTGCCGGATGTAGTCAGCATAAATGACAAGTAAAGGAACATTTGTTGGTCAGCATAGGGAGAGGTGAAACAGGTAGTATGCAGCAGGAGTGTGCACAGTACAGAAGAGGAAAAGCAATAGCATCATGGGCTGGCAATATGAATCCAGCTGGTTTTACTTTTCTTGCGTTCATTTTTTTGTGCTAGAGATCAAACACTTATGGCCTCATTCATGCTAGACAAGTACTCAATCTCTAAGCCACATCCCCAGACCTTTTTTAGATTAAAGGTGGCTTCATGAGCATATGAATCCTGTTGTCACATGGAGCCCTATAGTTGAGGTTTAATGCAATGCTTCTGTGGTCCCAGAAGTCAATATATTTTACCTTTGCATATTTGTATATGACATCAGTTGATTGTGTGCTGAGAACTTAGAACCTTGAGTTCTCTGGTCCTATATCTTACTTCTTTCTTGCCTCCCTAAAAAGGATCATGGCTAATTGTCTGAGACTCTGTCCCTAAGTGGATATGTGGAGAAATCCAGAATCCAGAGCATGCATACTGTATACTGAGTGATTTGCCTTCACCCCCAAGAGAGTGTGACAGAAAAAATAAAAAACCAAGGTTAGGTCTGTCATTATAGTTACTCAGGAAGCTGAGGCAGGAGAATCACAAGGCAGCTTAGTGAAACCCTATCTCAAGTAGGATGTTTGTTTGTTTGTTTGTTTTGAATCATGGTCTCACTATGTAGTTCGAGCTTTTATGGAACTCATAGACCAGGCTGGCCTTGAACTCACAGAGGTCTACTTGCCTCTGCCTCCCAAGTGCTAGAATTAAAGGTGTGCACTGCCATACTGGGCTTGAGACCCTATCTCAAAAAAGTAGAAATAAAGCTAGAGTTTTAACTATGTGACAGAGCCACGCCTGTAATCCCAGCTCTTGGGAGGCAGAGGCAGGTGGATTTCTGAGTTCAAGGCCAGCCTGGTCTACAGAGTGAGTTCCAGGACAGCCAGGACTACACAGAGAGAAACCCTATTTCAAAAAACCAAAAAAAAAAAAAAAAAAAACCAAAAAAAAAAAAAAAAAAACCCCAAAAACAAAAAACCAAAAAAAAAAAAAAAACAAACCAAAGCAAAACAAAAAACCAAACCAAAACAAAACAAAAAACAAAACAAAACAAAACAAAACAAAACCCAACTATGTGACAGAGCATATGCCTAGCATGTATGGTCCTGGGTTCAGTCCCTAGCCACAAAAAACAAACAAACAAACAAAAAAAAACCCAGTAGTAACAACTCCATGTATATTTTTGTATTGTTGTGATAAAACACCATGACGGAAGCAATTTGTAGAAGGATGGGTTTATGGTTACAGAGGGATAAGAGACCATTACAATCATCATAATGACGGTAGTGGTGATGGTGGTGCATTGAAGAAATCACCGGGCATGGCAGCAGGAACAGCAATAAGTTGTGAAACCACATGGCTTTTGAATCTTAGAGCCTACCACCACTGACATACTTTCTTTAGCAAGACCACACCTCAGTCTTCCCAAGCAGTGGACCAAGTGTTCAGACACACAAGAACTTGGATGACATCTCATTCAAATTACCACACCATGGTAACCTTGAAAGGCCACAGAAAGTAAAAAGCTCTTTTTATGTTTCTGAAGAAGGGGCTCATGCTTTTCATTTACAGTAAGCATACTCATTTATATAATTGGTGCTGTGCGTGAAGGATAAAAGAGGACTCTTGGGCCGGGCGGTGGTGGCGCACGCCTGTAATCCCAGCACTGGGGAGGCAGAGGCAGGAGGATTTCTGAGTTTGAGGCCAGCCTGGTCCACAAAGTGAGTTCCAGGACAGCCAGGGCTACACAGAGAAACCCTGTCTTGAAAAAAGCCAAAACCAAAAAAAGAAAAATGACTCTAGAGAGGCAAGACCTTCATAGGCCATGGTCAATTCATTCTTTAAGAAAAATAGGGAGGGACTGGAGAGATGGTTCAGCAATTAAGAGCACTTGCTGCTTACTATTTCAGAGGAGCTGAGTTCAAATCCCAGCACCCATGTTAGGCAGTTCACAGCTACTTGTAACTTCAGCTCCAATACTGCTTCCATGGGCACCCACTAATACACACACACACACACACACACACACACACACACACACACGAAAAAGTTTAAAAAATGAAAATAGGGAACTTTTGTCGGGTTTTGGGTATGGAATAATGAGAGATTACATTTTTATATAATTAATTGACGTTACGTGTTTTGTATGCCTTAGTATGTACACCATGTGTGTGCTGTAGCCCGAGGAGGTCAGTAGAAAGGGTTGGAGCTCCTGGAACTGGAGTTTCTGGATCTTCTGCTTAATTGTTGAGCCATCTTTCCAGCACACACTTCATTTTTTAGTGATCATTTTGTTATGGAGAATCATTTTGCATGGAGACAGAATTGAGGTTTGGAGTCTATTTGGGTGAGCAAGAAAATAATTCTAGTTAGAGGTCATAACCCGTGTTACGGCTGCAACAGAATGACAGAGGCACACAAGTGATAACTAAAGACTTAGGATATAGAACTGATAATTTTGAGTTTTGTACCATGTTTAAACTGTTACCTGTTCCAAAAAGGGGCCATTTTGAGCTATATAAATGTAGATAGAGATGCTTGGCTATGAACTATCAGGGGCAGACAAGACGGAATAAAAGGAAAAGAAGAGAGGGTTTTTAAGGTCATTATACTTGTTTACATAGTATTGTAAAGAAAGAGAAACAGGGTGAGAGATTGAAGATACCTTAGAAAGAAGGGACAATTAATTGATCAAATAAAAAAATATGTGACTTGGGTTCCAACAGTGGCTTTAAAAGGGAGGAAAGATAGCATTTCCATTATAACAGGAGAAAAGGGTGGGTGAAGTAAGAAGACTTGGTATTAGAAGTCAAATTGGGCCGGGCGGTGGTGGCACACGCCTGTAATCCCAGCACTTGGAAGGCAGAGGCAGGTGGATCTCTGAGTTCGAGGCCAGCCTGGTCTACAGAGTGAGTTCCAGGACAGCCAGGACCACACAGAGAAACCCTGTCTCAAAAAAAAGAAGAGGAAGAGGAGGAGGAGGAGGAGGAGGAGGAGGAGGAGGAGGAGGAGGAGGAGGAGGAGGAGGAGGAGGAAGAGGAAGAGGAAGAGGAAGAGGAAGAGGAAGAGGAAGAGGAAGAAGAAGAAGAAGAAGAAGAAGAAGAAGAAGAAGAAGAAGAAGAAGAAGTCGTCGTCAAATTGGTTCTTGTCTGATTATTTCATTTCTGTTTTATTTTCCAAGAAGGAAGTAAATCATTTTCATGGAGAGAAGGGAGAAATAATGGGATCAAAGATTTCAAGTTTACTGTGGATAGTGGGAAGGAAAGCTGAGTAGGAAATTATGAGAGAATTATCAGTCAATATAATCTATATATTTTAGACAGTGAATTTATTTTGCCACCAGTCCGTTGGGTGATTATTTCTTCTCCAGCACATTAAATGGTCTAGTGCAGTGGGATTAGACTAGGGATAGGTTTGCAAATGTGGTGAAAGGTAAGTGGGGTAAGTGACAAATGCTAGAATTTAAAGCTAGATAAGTAGGTTGAAGTCAAGTATAGGTAGATTTGGTGCCCCAGGCCTGTAATCCCATTATTCAGGAGCTGAGGCATGGGGATTTTGAGTTCAAGGCTAGTCTAAGCTATACATAAGACCTTCTCTGAGAACAAAGCATAAAGTTAAAAAAGAATGTACTGGGTGTAGTGTGGTGTGGTGTGTGGCGTGGTGCCATGGACCTTTAATCCTAGTGTCCATAAGGCAGAGACAGGTAGATTTCTGTGAATCCCAGGCCAGCCAGGAGTACACAGTGAAACCTTGTTTCATACAACAACAAAACAGGTTAAACAAAGAATTGGTTAAAAGTAGGAGCAGCTAGGGTTCTTTGAAAGCAAAGAATAAGTATAGTGAGAACCTGGAGGATATATTTATGGTGAAATTGAACATGTATTTCATATTCCAGAAGTGAGCCAATTGCTGGACAAAGTCTGGGGCATGGTTATGAGAGTAGCTGAAATGAGAGTGCAGGTAACTATCTGAACATGATAAGGTCAAAGAAGAGTGACCCCCAAGAAGTTGGATCTCCATGTTACTACTGATACCTCGCAGTATTGAAAAGACTTGGTGTGGGAAAAAAAGCTGTGAGCAGGTTCTCCAGTGAGTCAAGGGATGTGCTGGAGACAAGGGTAACTAGAAGTAAAGAAGAGCAGGACGTGCTCTCACTGCATGGGATGAAACTCAAAGAGGAATGAGTCATCTCACCTAAGGCTTGATGGTTGATGTCAGTTGATAACTTGATGACCTCTAGAATCAAGCATGCCTGTGAGTAATTATGGGAAATGATCTTGATTGTATTTTAATGGAGGTGGGAAGACCCTCACTCACTGTTGAGTGGCACTTTTCTGGACTGTATAAACAGAAAAGGAACGGAGCAACAGCAGACATTCATCACCTTTTTGACTGTGGATGTTTCAAGTACCGGCTGCCTTGACTTTCCTACTGAGATATACTTTGAACTATAAACTAAAATAAGCACCTCTGTCCTTAAGTTGCTTTTGTTCATGGTATTCTATCACAGCAGCAGGAAAAGAAGTAAGGTCCCAGCACTTGGGAGGCAGAGGCAGGCGGATTTCTGAGTTCGAGGCCAGCCTGGTCTACAGAGTGAGTTCCAGGACAGCCAGGGCTACACAGAGAAACCCTGTCTCAAAAAACCAAAAAAAAAAAAAAAAAAAAAAAAGAAGTAAGGCAGTAAGGCACAAAGGAAGAGATAATTGGAGAGTTAAAAGTATCATCTATTGAACTTCTTGAGTTGTCATTGTCCAGAAGAATAGGAGGCTTCCATCTGAAAGGACTCTTTTTGGTCCCCACTTCATGACCCCCCCTACCTCCTCCCCCTTGCCTCTAATAGGGTGCTCACCCACCTCCCCACTCCCACCTCATCCCTTTAGCATTCCCCTTCTCTGGAGCATCAAGTCTCCACAGGACCAAGTGCATTCCCTCCCACTGATGCCAGACAAGACAGTCCTCTGCTTCATATGTAGTGGGAGCCACGGACCAGCCCATGTATGCTCTTTGGTTGGTGGCATAGTCCCTGGGAGCTTTGAGAGGTCTGGTTAGTGATACTGTTATTCTTCCAATCCCCTTCAGCTCCTTCAGTCCTTCCTCTAACTATTCCATAGGGGTCCCTGACCTCAGTTCAGTGGCTGGCTGTAAGTATCTGCATCTGTCTCAGTCAGGTTCTGGTAGAGCCTCTCAGAGGACAGCCATGCCAGGCTCCTGTCTGTAAGCGCAACATGGCATCAGCAATAGTGTTAGAGTTTGGTACCTGTGCATGGGGTGGATCTCAAGTTGGGGTGGTCTCTGGATGGCCTTTCCTTCAGTCTCTGCTCCATTTTTGTCCCTGCATTTCCTTTAGACAGGAATAATTCTGAGTCAAAAATGTTGAGATGGGTAGGTAGCCCCATCCATCAACTGAGGTCCATGTCTCTCTACTGGAGGTGGTATCTTCAGGTTCTATCTCCAACTGTTGGGCATTTTGGCTAATGTCATCCGCATTAGGTCCTGGGAGCCTCTCACAACATCTCAGATCTCTCAGACTTTCTAGAGGCTCCCCCATCCCCCACCCCACACTATTGCTTATTTGTATTCATTCTCCTGACCCTCTGGACTTCTGTCTCTTCCCATACCTGATCCTGTCCCCCTTTTCCCTCTCTTCACCTCTTCCACCCAGGTCCCTCCCTCCCTCTGCCTTCTGTGATTATTTTGTTCCCCCTTCTAAGTGGGATTGAAGCATCTATACTTGGGCCTTCCTTCTTGTTAAGACCATATGAAGCTGATAGAACTCTTAACACAGTGCTCCTTAGACTGTATGGTGAAGAACAAGGACATATTTTCCTTTATTTTCAGTCTCTAATGGATCAATTATTTTATAAAATAAAAAGAGAATGAGTAGAAAAACATTGTGAACAAAAAGCAATATAACAAACCTCAATTTTTCATTATTAGGTTCAATGGCTATTAAAACATCCTGCCAGATTTTTGAAAAGTAATACTGTCAATTTCTGTACTTAACTATAGACCTGTAGACAGATCAGTATTAGTCTATGGATTACACTAGTGGTTCTTATCCTTCCTAATGCTGCAACACTTTAATACAGTTCCTCATATGTGGTGACCCTTGACCATAAAATTATTTTAGCTGCTACTTCATAACTGTAATTTTGCTACTGTTATGAATTGTCATGTAAATAAATGTCTTATATGTAGGGTATCTGATATGTGACCCCTGTGAAAGGAATCATGACCCACAGGCTGAGAATAATTGGATTACACTTTGAGTAGCACTGGTATGGAGAAAATAATTTTCTTATAAACTAACTGTATTTGTTTAAACTTGGAAAGTAAAGGAGGGTTCTGTATTATATTGCTTTGTTTTTAGACAGGGTTTCATCTAGCCAAAGCTGACCTTAAACTACTGATTCTTCTATATCTGAAATTCTGAGATTATGGTTGTATTAGTTACTTTTCTGTTACTGTAATAAAACACCATGACCAAAGCAATTTAACAAAGAAAGCATTGAATTGGGCTTATATATAAGTTTTAGAGGGTTAGCACCCGTAATGGGATAGAGAAGGCATGTCAACAGAAACAGCTGAGAGCTCACACCTTGAACCTTAAGCAGGAGTTAGATAACACACTGGGGATAGTAGGTATACTGGCTGGTTTTGTGTGTCAACTTGACTGGCTGGAGTTGTCACAGAGAAAGGGGTTTCAGGTGAGGAAATGCCTCCATGAGATCCAGCTGTGGGGCATTTTCTCAATTAGTGATCAAGGGGGAGGGCCCCTTGTGGGTGGTGCCATCTCTGAGCTGGTGTTCTTGGGTTCTATAAGAGAGCAGGCTGAGCAAGCCAGGGGAAGCAAGCCAGTAAGGAACATCCCTCCATGGCCTCTGCATCAGCTCCTGCTTCCTGACCTGCTTGAGTTCCAGTCCTGACTTCCTTTAGTGATGAACAGCTGTGTGGAAGTGTAAGCGGTATAAACCCTTTCCTCCCCAACTTGCTTCTTGGTCATGATGTTTGTGCAGGAATACAAACCCTAAGACAGTAGGAGTCTGTTGAAACCTCAAAGACTGCCCCCCCCATGACACAAGTCCTCCATACCAAAAGGTCATATTCTCTTTTCCAAATAATTCCACTAACTGAGGACCATGTATCCAAATGTATGAGCCTATGAGGGCCATTCTGATTCAGACCACCATAGCACACATGCACCACCATGCCCAGCAAGTGTTTCTTGAAGGGGAAGCTAGAGCAGTTTATATATAATGGTATAGAATTGCTGAGGGTGTGACACAGAAGTTGAGAGAGGAGACTGGCAGTGGCGTATGTAGAAAAGGCATATGTGATAAAAGTTCAGGAGTGATGACAGCAAGGTTTCCCTTTTGAGCAGTGTCCAAATATAGCAGGGATGTGAGACTTAAAGCATGTATGTCATGGAAATGAATGCCTCAGGTCCAAACAGAAGATTTATAGATTTAGACCAGGGGACACAGGCCAGTAACTTTGGGACCAGGAAGCTAAGGTAAGTTTGAAGTGAGATTGGGCTATATAGTGAGAGAGACCCTATTTCAAAAGCAAGCAAGCAAACGAAAAACAAGCTTTAGGGTAGTGAGGAATGATAATGTGGATATGGCAAAAAGTAATATTAACTGTCATTTCTCATTTATTCTGTGCCAGTTTCTGTGTTCATTTTGTTAACGAACTTTACGTACATTATCTGCTAACCTCTACAAAGTTGATGCTGATGTCCTGATTTCTTGATATGCTACAGGTTTATAAACAGTTATTGTTGCCAAGATGAAGGTAAGGGATGGGCTGGATTTCAGGATTGATCATCATGATCTTGGCTGAAACTATTTGAGCTCTACCATATTTTTATATGCCTAGCTGCATGTGGCTGATAAAAGGCTTTTAAAGCATTCAAACCTTAGCCAGAAATTGTTTGAAGGGTTCTTGTCATCTTTCTTGAGGAGGGAAGGGCTTAATGTGTGAAATTACTTTGTATATATGCATACAAAATTAAATCTAAATGAGGCTTCAAAAATGATTACCTATAATTCTTCACTCATAAATATTGTTGGCTCTAAAATATTTCTAGTAGTTTAATTAAATATCTCAGCAAAATTCTAAGTTTGGGTTCTAGTATTTTGAGTGTGTTAGTCAAAATAAAATATTAAAATAAGACTTATTCTTAAAAAATCTTTTTGTATTTTGAGATGTTTTTCTTTTTCTTTTTTTTGTTTTCTTTTTTGTTTGTTTGTTTGTTTGTTTGTTTTTTTCCAGACAGGGTTTCTCTGTGTAGCCCTGGCTGTCCTGGAACTCACTCTGTAGACCAGGCTGGCCTCGAACTCAGAAATCCACGTGCCTCTGCCTCCCGAGTTCTGGGATTACGGGCATGTGCCACCACCACCTGACTTGAGATGTTTTTCTTATATAGCCCAGGCTACTTGAGGGTAGCCTGAAACACGATAATCCTCACCTCTAGAAAGCTGGAATTAGAAGTGTAGATGAGAGAACTAGAACATCTGGTTCTTTTTACCTTATATGTATTTTTGAGACAGGGTTTCTTTGTGTAACAGCCCTAGCTGACCTGGAACTTATTCTGTAGACCAGGCTGTCCTTGAACTCACAGAGATCTGCCTGCCTCTGCCTACCAAGTGCTAGGGATTAAAGGCGTGCGCCACTACTGCTCGGCCCTTCATTTTACCTTTTATATGTAACTATTTGAAACATTTAAAATTACTTATTGGGTTTATATATTTCTGTTTATTCACATACTGATGCTCTAGTCTCAGCTTTGACCGTTCTGAATCCTAATGAAGTTTTGCCATCATTGTTTTACACTAGTAGAATTTTGCATTGGTGAAAATGTTTTATAATATGTACAATAACTGCATGTGGCTGGTGAAATGTAGCTAGTGTGATAGAAGAACTACATTTAAATTTTACTTAACTTTATTTTTTTAATTTAATTTTTTTTATGTGTATGCGTGTTTTGTCCACATGTCTGGCTGCCTGTACACCAAGTGCCTGGTGCTAGTAGAGGCCAGAAGAGGGAACCAGATCCCCAGGAACTAGAGTTAGAGAGGACTGTGGGCCACTATCTAGATGCTAGGAATCAAACTTAGGTCCTCTAGAAGAGCAAGCAGCCAGTGTTCTTAACCACCAAGCCATCTATCTATCCAGCCCTCACACATACTTAATTTTAATTGATATAAATGTAAATTACCATATGTACTATACTGCACTCACTGATATAGAACTTTTAAAAAATAAAAATCTTATAAACCTTGGCTATATTTTTTTTCTTTTCCAGTTGTGTTGGTGTTGAGGAGGAGAAGGCTGCTGATATTGATCTGTACCATTGCCCCAACTGTGAGGTCTTACATGGACCCTCCATTAGTAAGTTGATCTTATGATTTCTATCAGGAAGTAGTAATAAGGGAAGAATCAAAGCAAAGGTTGCTTTAGAGAACCTTTGCCTAAGTGCCTCAGCTGTGTCTTTAGGAAACCGCAGAAGCGCATGCAAGTCCAACAAGGCCCGTGGCTATTGCTTAGCTTTATCTCGTTCCCATTTTAGTAACTGCCTGGAGGAAACACTCTTCCTTACCAGGAACTTTCCTGAGTATAAGATAGCATCTTTAACTGTAGATGCCCTTGGGGTTTTAGATTCTTAGCTCCTGGCCATTCTAACTCATTACCACTTGTCTTTTTCTGGTTTAGTGAAAAAACGGCGTGGATCTTCCAAAGGACATGATAATCACAAGGGGAAACCATTGAAGACTGGGAGCTCTATGTTTATCCGAGAACTACGGGGTAGGACTTTTGACAGGTGAGGACCCTCTGTCCTAAGAAATGTTAAGCATTAGAGCTATGGGAAGCTGGAATACTTCCCTTCAGCTTTTCCACTGGCTGTGCCATTATGTGCCTCCCTCATGTCTGGATATCTTCTGGGCCCTGCAAAATCTCTGGGGTGGGAACTTCTGTTTTGGTCAGTTCCTAAGTAACAGTGGCCAGAGTTTCACTTGATGTTTAGAATACATTATGACCTATTTACAAAAATCTGCAGTAGTTGGGAAGCAGCATTTGTCTTAGTCAACTTATAAGCATCTGAACAATGCTATAATTGGAAGGATTTTTTTTGGTTTCTCCTTGTGTATATTAATTATACAAAGTAATGGGTTTCATTATGACATTTCCATGTATATTATTAAATATACTTTGGTCATACTCACCTATTCTATGACCCTTTATTTCCTTCCCTTTTCCTATTCCATATTCATAACAGCTCCCCATTAAATGTCTGCAAGAATTTTTAATGTCAGCAAATTTAATTCTCTCATAGATGAAAGAAAACTTTAAAACTAAAAATAGGAAGTTGTCATGTGTTTTTCAATCAAAAAGATACTTTTTTTCTTTAAACTTACCTGAATTTAGTAAAAATAAAGTAATGAATTAAACAAAAATAATGAGTTAGAAATTAATGAATAAAGAAATATTATGTGGTTTTAAATCCATTTGACTCTTTTCGGGTTTCTTGTACTTCAAGTATTATTTAGATTGTTTTTCTATGTGCCGGGCGGTGGTGGCGCACACCTGTAATCCCAGCACTTGGGAGGCAGAGGCAGGTGGATCGCTGAGTTCGAGGCCAGCCTGGTCTACAGAGTGAGTTCCAGGACAGCCAGGGCTACACAGAGAAACCCTGTCTGGAAAAAACCAAAAAAAAAAAAAAAAAAGATTGTTTTTCTAGGCTCTTAGTTTTAAAAAAATGAAAGGCTGTCATTATCCTCTCTACCTCAGACCCCTTGAATCCCTTCTACTTATATCAGCTAATTTTTTACATTTTTTCAAAAATAGTTCTTATATCCACATATATGTTGTTGTGTGTCCTTTTTCATTTTTGACACAAATGGAAGCATTATATTTTGTACATTACCTTTATTTTTAAACCTAAATAATATGTCTTGGAAATCAGTCTACAATAGCATGTATGGGTGGTTCTTCATTTCATGGTCATTTAGTATTTCATTGAATGGATATGTATTTTATTTGACTAGACCTCTAGTGATAGGCATTTAAATTGATTCCAGCAATTTGCTGTTATTAAGAAAACTTCTGTAGTCCATACCTTTTTTCTTCAGTAATGAGAATTGAACCTAGGTATCATACATGCTAGGAGAGTACTCCACCACTGAGCTATATTGGCAGCCTCAGTGACTATCTCTCTGTACTTTAGGTATTTGCATATGTGACAAGTATAGATGTAGGTTTAACTGTGTAAAAGTAAAATTGTTAGGTCAAAAGGGATATTCCTTAAGAATCTGTAAATATTGCCAATTATATGCATAAAGCTTATACAGCATCATAGATATTTTGTCAAATCTCTGATTTTTTTTTTTTGTTTTTTTCGAGACAGGGTTTCCCTGTGTAGCCCTGGCTGTCCTGGAACTCACTCTGTAGACCAGGCTGGCCTCGAACTCAGAAATCCACCTGCCTCTGCCTCCCAAGTGCTGGGATTACAGGCGTGCGCCACCACTGCCTGGCTCTGATGATTTTTACTATTAAATTTTCAAAAATTTATTTATTGAGACAATGTTTTCATACAACATATTCTGATCATGTTTTCTCCTCCTTTCAATTCCTCCCGGATCCTTCCCAACTACCCAACTCTGCACCCTTTCTTTCTCTGTTTAGAAAACAAACATGCAAAGCAAAAAAGAAACCAACCCACAAGAATCTCTCTCTCTCTCTCTCTCTCTCTCACACACACACACACACACACACACACACACACACACTCATACACACACACACACACTCATACACACACACACACATACACACACACACACACACAAGACTAGAAAGACCCTAACAAAGCAATATGAAACAAAGTATACAAAAATATTTTTGAGTTTATTCTGCGATGGCCATCTACTTTTGGGCATGGAGCTTACCCTTAAATGTGGTTAATAAATTGGGTGGTGGTGGTGGTGGTGGTGGTGCATGCCTAGAAGCAGCAGAGGCGGGTGGATTTCTGTGAGTTCAAAGCCAGCCTGGTCTACAGATTTCATTCCAAGGCAGCCAGTGCTACATGGAAAAACCCTGTCTTGAACAAACAACAAAAAGTGTGGTTAATACTGTTCAGTGAGACGCCATTGGAGAAAACTAACTTATTTATAACAGCTTTCCTTGCAGACAGTTTTAGTTTTTAATACAGATCAATTTATTTATTATCATTTTAGTAAAAACTGAGTCTTGTCTCTTACATGTTTTTCCTATAGTACCTTTATGCCTTTAGTTTTTGCAATTTAAACTTTGGGCCATCCAGAGTTACATAAAGAGTAAGACAGATACAGAGCTTATTATGTTTGTTTCAATACAACTAATTTCCCTTTTCTTCATAATCTTTTTTTGTTTTTGGTTCTGGAGGTTGAAATGATGGATTCATTGCAAGCTAAGCTACTGCTCTGGTACTGTGTATATATACCTCCATCTATCTACCACTCTCTTGCCTCCAGTATGACTAGGAGTAGTTGAGGGGGGAAGAATAATATGATCAAAATATATTGTATGAAAAATTCAAAAAACAATTCCCATCTTGAAAGTACATGCATTGAGAAAGTGGTTGTAAATACTGTTTTTAAAAGCTCAGTCTTTGCTCTCTTCACTAACGTTTTAAATTGGATGTTGCTATTTTGGGTTAGAACAAATGAGTCAAAATTGTTAGTTACATCTCTTCTTAGGTAAGCTATTGACTAATTTCCTTTGTTGTTCAGAAAAGAACAGCCTGTTCACCATATATTCCCTACCTCTGTCAGTGACCTTGTCTGCTGCTTTGGAGACCTCATGTTTTTTCCTGGCATATGAAGTTTATGCCATTAATTGTCAACCCATATAAGAGTCCCTCAGGAAGACTATAACCCTTTAGTGAGAGGCCATTAAGGCCTTTAGTGAGCAGAGTCTCAAGGTCATGTTTTTTTCCTATGGCCCACACAGCTCAGATGAAGTGATTCTGAAGCCCACTGGAAGTCAGCTCACTGTGGAATTCTTGGAAGAGAATAGCTTCAGCGTGCCGATCCTCGTCTTGAAGAAGGATGGGTTGGGGATGACATTACCTTCTCCATCATTCACTGTGAGGGATGTGGAACACTATGTTGGTAAGACACCACAGACGCTCTTAACTGTGATGTTAGCTGTTGTTATCATGCTTGGCATGGTGGCTCACGATACCATTAATCTCAGCACCCAGAGAGCAGAGGCAATCAGATCTCCGAGTTTCAGGCCAGCCTGGTCTGCATAGTGAGTTCCAGGATAGCTAGAGCCTCATAGAGAGACCCTATCTTGACAAACAAAACAAACAAAATGACTAGAGTCATTTCTCTAATCCACCTTCTTATATTTGCTTTCTAGCCATCTTGAGAGTATGATGTGAAGGCCTTGCCTAGAGTCATTCTTTGGCGAGACAAGAGACAGAATACTAGTCTTCTTTTCCTTTTTAGCTTTTATTTTAATTTAGCTATTTTATGTACATGCATGCTCTGTCTTCATGCACATCAGAATGGGGAATAAGATCCCATTATAGATGGCTGTGACACACCATGTAGTTGCTGGGAATTGAACTCAAAACCTCTGGAAGAGCACTCAAGTGCTCTTAACCACTGAGCTGTCTCTCTATCCCTAGGGACTTGTGTGTGTGTGTTGGGGGGGGGTAATGACAGTCTTTATTTGATTCATTCTCTTCTTCTCTTAATAGACCACATAAAATTAGGTTGAGCCAAATTTTTTTATTATTTTATTTATTTACATTCCAAAAGTTGTGCCCCTTCCTAGTCCTACTCCCTGAGTTCTTCACCACCTTCCCCCACCTCTGAGAGGCTGCTCCCCCACTCCCCCACCCACCTCCTCCTTACCTTCACCAGCATCCCTCATTGAAGCATAAAGCTTCCACAGGATTAAGGGCATCCTCTCCCAGTGAACCAGGACAAGGCAGTCTTCCACTACACATATACTGGGGCCACAGATCAGCCCATGTATACTCCTCGGTTTTTGGCTTCGTCTCTGGGAGCTCTGAGGGGTCTGGGTCAGTCAACACTGTTATTCTTTCTATGGGGTTGCCATCCCCCTCAGCTCCTTCACTTCTTCCTCCAACTCCTCCATTGAGGTCCCTGACCCCACTCCAGTGGCTGGCAGTAAGTATCTGCTTTTGTCTCAGTCAGGTGCTGGTAGAGCCTCCCAGAGGACAGCCATGCCAGGCTCCCATCTGCAAGTACAACATGGCCTCATTGAGCCATTTCTTTTTAACCTGGGAAATTTTAGGGATCATAGTCTCTGATACCTGTACTTACATCCTGTTTATTACTGGAGCATCAGTGTCGGGGCAGACTAGAAGAGAAGAAATAAAGAAGCAGATTCATGGCAGTTAGACTATGTGAGAGTTTCTATCAGATAGCTCCATAGCCCTAATAGCCCCCACCCAGATCTTGAGAGAATGTGATAGATTTTACTCTCTGCCCTGATCACATGGTATCTGAAGACAGAATTCCTGAGTATATGGCCATTCTAGGTGCTGGTAGGGGACAAGAAGTTTTTTTTCCTTGAGAAACATTACTTAGTACAGAATTCATTTTTTTCATTTTTTTATTGAATATATTCTTCATTTATATTTCAAATGCTAAAACCTTTCCTGGTTTCCCCCTCCCCGAAAACCCTCAACCCTTCCTCCCACACCCTGCCTCCAAGTATATGCCCCTCTGCTTGACCCACTCCCCCCTCCCCCCCTCATTGATTTCCCTTTGTTGGGGCACCTGTTGACCCTTCATAGGACCAAGGACCTCTCCTCCCACTGATGCCTGACAAGACCTTCCTCTGCCACATTTTTGACTGGAACCATGTGTAACCCTTGGCTGATGGTTTAGTCCCTGGGAGTCCTGGGGCGTCTGGGTGGTCAACATCATTGTTCTTCCCATGGGGCTGTAAACCCCTTCAGCTCCTCCAGTTCCAGTCCACCCTCCAACTCTTCCATTGGGGACCCTACGCTCAGTCCAATGGTTGGCATCTGCCTTTGTATGTGTAAAGCTCTGGCAGGGACCCTCCAGAGACAACCATGACAGACTCCTTTTGGTATACACTTCTTGTCATGCATAATAGTGTCAGGGTTTGTTGACTGTTTATAGGATGAATCCCCAGGTAGGCCTTTACTTCAGTCTCTGCTCCACACTTTGTCTCCCTTATTGCTCCTGTGAGTATTTTGTTCCCTTTCTCAGAGGAACCAAAGCACCCTCACTTAAGTCCTCCTTCTTCTTGAGCTTCCTGTGGTCTCTGAATTGTAACTTGTTTATTTTGAGCTTTTGGGCTAACATCCACTTATTAGTGAGTGCATACCATGTGTGTTCTTTTGTGATTGGGTTACCTCGCTCAGGATGACACTTTTTTACAGAACTCATTTCTTTATCTCAGGTTCTGACAAAGAGATTGATGTGATTGATGTGGCCCGCCAAGCTGACTGCAAGATGAAACTCGGTGATTTTGTCAAATACTATTACAGCGGGAAGAGGGAAAAAGTCCTCAATGTCATTAGTTTGGAATTCTCCGATACCAGGTAGGAGGGGAAAGGTAACAGAAAGGCCTGACAGGGTGTCTAAAACTTGTAGATATACTTGAATTTATATTTTGGTTTGTTTCCTTCACTCTAGTAGTTTTGCTTCTCATTTTGGAGAAGGGAGTTGGCTTATACTTTATAGGGCACTGATTCAACTTTATAATAACTAAGTCAGTTTCTTCAATTTCTAACAGAGCTATATTATATAGTATCTATTTTATTTAATTTGTCTCCTTTGTTCTTAGGCATCTTCCTTTGATCTTTTCCTAGTGTTCATATTTTTACTTTATGACTGTCCTAAATAAAGAATAAGTACTCAGTCTTTGGAAATAGATTTTAAAACTACCAAGTAGTTTTTCTAAGGGTAGGTTGCCTACATTTAAAAGGGAAAGATTAGAGCCGGGCGTGGTGGCGCATGCCTGTAATCCCAGCACTTGGGAGGCAGAGGCAGGTGGATTTCTGAGTTCGAGGCTAGCCTGGTCTACAGAGTGAGTTCCAGGACAGCCAGGACTACACAGAGAAATCCTGTCTCGAAAAACCAAATAAACAAATAAATAAATAAAATAAAAGGGAAAGATTATAATCTTTAAAATATTCTGTCAGTACTTACATATTCATGACTGTGGTGAATATTAAGAAATTCTAACATATCTTTTTCTTCTTAGGAAACTTTCTAATTGCTTATTGACATTTTAAGCTTTCAAATAATAAAATGTTAGATTTACAAGAAATTGCAAAAACAGTGTACAGCAGGGTCCTATGTACTTTTCAGTTTCCCACAGTGGTAACAGGATTATAATATTAAAATCCTTGCTGTTGCTTTTAATATTTAAGAACCTAAAGGTATTTTTTAAAAAAGGTATTTAAAGGTTCTTTATATATCACTTAATCCAGAAAGCCTGTGTGATAGCTTGTAGACATGCAGAAAAGGGGAAAAAGAAAACTGGAACAAAAAGAAAATAAAGATGGGGGACTAGGATGCTTATACACATGATTGCATAGTTCTTTGTTTAGTTGATGGAAATAGATTGCACAGTTTTCATTGAATTTCCTGAAGGTCAAAACAAAGAGGAGTGTATAATATTATAAGATTTGTGGGTTTATGTGGGATAAAACAGCCAGATGTATGGAACGGAGCTCTGGGAGGTTTCTGTAATTATAAGGGCTTTTCATACCGATGATATCAAGGTAGGGAAAAGACAACTGTTGTAAACTAAGTAGACTGGGGAAGTGAAATAACGGGCATGACAATTTAGTAGTAGGAATGGCATTGGGGAGGGATTTGGAGCTAGGATTTAGGACTGGATTTGGAAGCTGAGTGGAGCGAGACTACTGTTAAACTTGTAGGAATAAATGTTGTATATACCTTTGGGTTCTGTGGAAAAAATGATTTTTTAATTTGTTTTATCTAACCATAGTACTTTATTCAGGCTTAAACCTTCAATTTTCAGTCAGCTCACGTTTCTTTTCACCTTCTTTACTAGGCTTTCAAACCTTGTAGAAACACCTAAGATTGTTCGCAAGCTGTCATGGGTGGAAAACTTATGGCCGGAGGAAAGTGTCTTTGAGAGGCCCAATGTGCAGAAGTACTGCCTCATGAGTGTGCGGGATAGCTATACAGATTTTCACATTGACTTTGGTGGGACCTCAGTTTGGTACCATGTGCTTAAGGTAGGAATGAATATGACACCTGGAGGCAGCCAGACATATCTGCCTCTCAAAGCCTATCTGGATAACACTTTGACATGATTAACTCTATTGTGTTAATTCTGAAGACAGAATTCCTAATTCCTAAGTATAAGGATATTGTAGGTACTCATGAGGGGACAAAAAGTGTTTTTCCCGAGATACAGAATTCATTTCTTTACTTTGGGTTCTGACAAAGAGATTAATGCGATTGATGTGGCACATGCGGGTGTGCCCCTACTATTTTGATGCTTAAGCAAACAAATTGTTGAAGGTAGGCATGTGGCTTCTGTCTATAATTTCAACACTTGAAGGTTGTGGCAGGAGGCTTGCCATGAATGAAGAGTTCAGCCTGAGCTCTTGGTAAGTTTCAACACTGTCTCAAAAAGCCCAAATCAAAAACAACAACAGCAACAAAACATAGGGAAGGAGGCATGCAGCAGGCCCTAGGCTGCACCCCTAGCACTAAGACTATTTCTTTTTTTGAGGTCTAGGGACTTAGTTTAGTGGTGTAGTACTTTTTTTTTTCCAAGACAGGGTTTCTCTGTGTAGTCCTGGCTGTCCTGGAACTCACTCTGTAGACCAGGCTGGCCTTAAACTCAGACATCCGCCTGCCTCTGCCTCCCAAGTGCTGGGATTACAGGCGTGCGCCACCACACCCGGCTCGGTGTACTGCTTTCTTAACAGTGTGCAAGGTCCTGGCTTCTATCTCTAGTACCAGAGATGTAGCTTTTTTGAATAGCAGTAAATTACTTAAGATATTTCCTACTTTCTTAAATGAAGGAATTCTGTTTCTTCCAATATATATGAAAATGTCTGTATTTATTGTAGAAATTTCTTGGTAACATGAGCTTTCCCTTCCTCAAACTTTAATATATGTACCATAGAATTAATTTACTTTCTCTGAAGTAACTAAAGTAAAGTGGCTGTATTTTTTTCTGAGATATTTGGGAGTAGTTCCAGACATAGTGTCTCCTTATGTCTAATAATTCATTATTTAGTTCTTAACAATGGTATTTTCTTAAGTAATTACAGGACAGTTATCAAAATAAGGCAATTGATATAATACTATTATTAGCTACTCTCTATGAAGGCTTTTAGTGTTTTCAGTTGTATAGTACACATACAGTTTTGTCACACATCATAGTTTTCTGTGTTTAAATTTTTGATGAATTAGTTAAGCTACAGAGTTATCCTTATGCTGTGGTATAGTTCTTTTTCACCAAATTGTCTATCAAATGATTATCCAAGCAAAACACAATTAGGAAATAACATATTCTTCCAACAAATAATCCATCATCTAATGAAATATAATCTTCTAGAAGTCCTTGGGCAGTTACTGAACTTTTAAGCTTACTAACTTTGATTGCAGGTATGAGAAAGAACACTGTATAACTGGTATTTAAAAGCAGATCCAATTTTCTTCTCATCAGTAATATGGCCTTAAATTCTAGGGCTACTAGTATTGATCTTACCTATAGAGGCCATTTTTTTCACTTGGTATTACATCTAAAGTAAGAGCAATTGATATATATCTCTCCTAACTTAAATAGATGTAAATGCTCCTTTCAAGCATTTGGAAATTTTTTTTGGAAATTTTGGAGAAAATTTGAGCAGTTTATCTAAAAATGTTTCTCGATGGGTTTGGGAAACAGCTCTGGCATACTGATATCGTTGTGGGTGGAGACTGGGAGAGATTTGACCATTTGGAACAATTCTTGAAACCTTTTTATTTCAGGGTGAGAAGATCTTCTACCTGATCCGCCCAACAAATGCTAATTTGACTCTCTTTGAGTGCTGGAGCAGCTCCTCTAATCAGAACGAGATGTTCTTTG
The DNA here is from genome assembly GCA_964023405.1 of Apodemus agrarius. NCBI lineage: Eukaryota > Metazoa > Chordata > Mammalia > Rodentia > Muridae > Apodemus > Apodemus agrarius. The sequence continues at coordinate 18,959,128 of OZ030010.1, forward strand.
GTGACCAGGTGGAAAAGTGCTACAAGTGTTCTGTGAAGCAAGGACAAACACTGTTTATTCCTACAGGTCATTCCCGGGTCCCTCTAGAGGGGAGGATGGGAAAGGCAGAAAGAAGGGAGATAGTGATACTGTACCAAACCCTGTCCATAATTTATTAATCTCATTATGTGACATCTCTTTTTCTCATTAGCTGAGAGGTTAAGAACTAGACCTCAAGAAAATCTCTATGTTAGCCAGTAGGTAGCATGGTTTTATGTAGAGGCCACAGATGACAGAACAAGCAGGAGGAGGCTGATATGGAGCTTTGTATACCAGGTTAATGTCAACTGGGTATACCGATAGAGAACAGGACTCAGCTCTATAACTACGAATACTAACTCAGAGGCTGATGTTCTAGTTTATAACATTGAATGACCAGGAAGGAAACATTCTTTGTTAATAGTTCATGCCTGGGTTTTACTTATAGAATTCTTAGGTCTCATGTGAAGTCTGAATTTGTGTGTATTTTGCTAGGCAATCATTCTTCCACTGAGCTATGTCCTGAGCTGAGTGTGTACATTTTGAAAAAAATAACCCTGTTGTCTCAATTTGGGGAGAGTTAATATCTAGAAGCTAATTGAATCTTTTTTGAACAGTCTGATTATTTAATAAGAATTAACATTAAAGTTTCTTATTCTCTTATTGAATGTGGTCATGATAAAACACATTGGAAATCTCATATACTTAGAAAACTAAGGCAGGAGGATTATGTTTTCAAGGCTAGCCTGGGCAAGTTAGTGAAACTCTACTTTAAAATGAAACAAAATAAATATTTTAAAGATCTTTTGTTTTTTCTATTACAAGGTCTCACTACATAGATCAGGCTGGTCTTAATATCCACCTGCCTCTGTCTCCAGCTGTTGTGATTAAAGGTGTGCGCCACTATGCTCAGCTTAAAAATAATAAACAAATAAATAAATGGAATTCTCTTGTGAAATAACATGGACCTGAAAATTTGGGGAGGAGTTTTAATCTAGCATTAGGTTTCCTAAATCTTTGTAAGGTTATTTGCATTATCTAGCCCATGTTTTTACCAACAAGGCCATCTTGCCAGTCCATGTATTCCATATTAGATCAGTTGTGGTTGGCTATGCTTTTCAAAGAAATACTATATTGATTCATTTATTCCTTCTCTCCCTCTCCCCACTTTTGTTCATTCCTGATATTAGTTACCTGTGTCTTCTCTTTTATTTCTGTCAGTTTTCTAGAGGTTTATCAGTTTTGTTTGATGTTTTTCTGTTTATGTTTTCAATTTTGATTTTTGCTTTTATCTTTATTTTTCCTTCTGTTTGTTCTGAGTTTATTTTATACTTTTCCCCTAGTCTTGAGATGGATTTGAGATTATTAATTTCAGACTTACTTTCTTTTGTAATGTGAGCATTTAGTGCTATAAATTCCCAGCACCAGTTTAGCTCTTAGACATATTTTTGTTACCATTTTTATTGGTAACAAAAGTGTGCCTTTGTAGAAAATGACATAGAATTTATATGCCATAAAATGTATAGGTTTAACAGTTGTTTTTAGTATACTTTTGCAAGAGTTCATCACTTTAAAAAGAAACACTTTCCCCATTAACAGTTACTTTTTATTTGGCTCTTCTCCTAGCCTGGGACAAAATTTTTTTTTTAAACTTCCCTTGTATGTGGATTTTCCTCTTGAGTATTCCACATAAATACTAGTTTTGGGATAGCTCTCACATAGTCTAGGCTAGCCTTGAACTCAACTTGATAGCTGAAGTTGGCCTTCAACTATTGATCCTCCTGCCTCTACCTTTTGCTTGGTAGGATTATAAATAAACCACCTTACTTTTCTTTTTTTCTTTAGACAGATTTATGTGATCCTGGAATCTACTATATAGCCCAACTTTGCCTTAAACTTGGCAATATTTTGTCAGCTTCATGAGTGTGTGATTACAAACATGGCACTTCACTCTACTACTTTTTTTTTAATGGCATAATAATTCCTCTACCCCTGCAACAGGGTCTCATGTACTCAATGATCAATGTTGCTGTGTAGCTAAGGGTAACCTTGAACTCCTGCTCCTGCCTCTATTTTCTAAGTACTGTGGTTATAGGCTTGCACTACTGTGACTATTTTTTTTTTTACTTTTATGTAGTACAAGAGATCAAACATAAAGCTTTGCTCATGCTAAGCAATCCATTTACCAGCTGAGCAATAATTCACTCTAGCCACTGCAAAATAGTATTTCTTTCTTTCTTTCTTTCTTTCTTTCTTTCTTTCTTTCTTTCTTTTTTGGTTTTTTTCGAGACAGGGTTTCTCTGTTTAGCCCTGGCTGTCCTGGAACTCACTCTGTAGACCAGGCTGGCCTCGAACTCAGAAATCCACCTGCCTCTGCCTCCCAGAGTGCTGGGATTACAGGCGTGCACCACCACTGCCCGGCTTAAAATAGTATTTCTTAATGTGGTTATGCCACATATTTTCCTTTTCTTTTAAAAATGTGTTCTTCGCATATATTATCCATAATAGTGGGTCTCTGTGTGACATTTCTATACATGTACGCAATGTATTTTGTACTTGCCTCTACCACACATGCTAGCCCCCTTACCATTTAGTTCTCTTTCTACTTTCATGTCTTTTGTGTGTGTGTGTGTGTGTGTGTGTGTGTGTGTGTAAAACCCAGTGAGTTTCATTAGCATTTCTAACAGGAGCATATTAGGAACCCTGCCAATAATTCCTTACTTTCTACCATGGAAGAAAATCTGTTTATTGAGTTTTTGTGAGTTTTTCATCACGTACTCTAGTCCTATTTATCTCCCCATTCCCTCATATCTGTCCTTCATCCTTGCTAACTCCCCACCAAAATAAAATACACACAAACAAACAAACAGCATAGAAAATATCTCATCATGGAAGCTGTAGTATGTCACAGTGTGTCCTGTATTATATCCCTGTCTACTTATCTTGTTCCTCTGTGTTGTTGAGATCCTTCAGCTTTGGATCAGCAAGACTGGCCCTTTCATGCATCCCAACCAATTGAAAATGATACAGATTTGGGGGTAGCCAAATTCAGAGCCCTGGATTTGGGCCTGAGTGGTAGCTGAGCAGGTCAACCTGCCAGAGAGCCCAATCTTGTGAATATCTTCCACAAGTAATCACAGCTGCTGTGAGTTCAAGAATATAAAATAAAACAGCCATGCCATGCCTTGAAATACTGTTCCACACTCGCCTCCACTTCTCCTAGCCACATTGTTTGTTTTTATTTATTTTTATTATTATTATTATTATTTTTTTTTTTTTGGTTTTTCAAGACAGGGTTTCTCTGTGTAGCCCTGGCTGTCCTGGAACTCACTTTGTAGACCAGGCTGGCCTCGAACTCAGAAATCCGCCTGCCTTTGCCTCCCAAGTGCTGGGATTAAAGGCGTGCGCCACCACGCCCGGCCCATTGTTTGTTTTTATTTACCAACTGATAGACATTAAGTTTTTTCTTTCTTTCTTTCTTCCTTCCTTCCTCCTTCCTTCCTTCCTTCCTTCCTTCCTTTCTTCCTTCCTTTCATACTGGGGATCGAATGCAAAGCCTTGTAAATGCTGTCTAAGTGCTCTACCACTGAGCTAGTTCCATAGCCCCTATTCATTATTTTATTCAAAAAATCTTTATGAGACAAGGTCTCATGAAGTTGCCCAGATTGGCACTGAGCCCACTTTGTAGTGTAGTCAAGTCTCAGCATTCTGAGTAGCTGAGGTTATAGTTATGTGCCAGTCAATCTAGCTTGGAATCATTTTTGGCTATTATGAATAATGCTACTGTGAGCATTCATGTAAAACTTATTTTGCCAAGTAAGGAGTTGACTATTCTTAATTAATAATCTGGAATCCAGGTAGGCTGTAGTGGCACATGCCCTTAGTCCTTGTACTTGGAAGCCATAGGCAGGAGGTTCAATACCAGCCTGGTCTAAAGAGCTAGTTCTGGGATAGCCAGGGTTACACAAGGAAATTATATCTCAAGAAAGAAAAACAAACAAACAAAAATCCCAGAAACAAATATTCGGAATATCTGGGACCCAGGAGTATCTTTTTTTTGTTTTTTTTGTTTTTTGTTTTTCGAGACAGGGTTTCTCTGTGTAGTCCTGGCTGACCTGGAACTCACTCTGTAGACCAGGCTGGCCTCGAACTCAGAAATCCGCCTGCCTCTGCCTCCCAAGTGCTGGGATTACAGGCGTGCGCCACCACGCCCGGCTATCTTTTTTTTTTTTTAAGTATCTACGAAGTCTGAGTCCCCTTGCCCAAAGTCATGTTTTATTGAATTAATTTTCTATGCTCAGTATTTGTACATAGTCCTGTGTGTGTGTGTGTGTGTGTGTGTGTGTGTACATGTACACTTGGTGTACACGTACACTTGTGTATCGGTGTTTATGCATATCAGAGTCCAGAAATTGACATCCAATGTCTTCTGTAGTTATTCTTTACATTTTTAAAAATGTGTTTGTAATTTTAGTTTTTTTAATGAATCTTTTATTTACATGAAAGGATGTGCAGTAAGTAAGTAAGTAAGCCTTGTTCCCCCTGGAGGGCCAAAGATGGCAGTTGAATTCCCTGGAACTGCAGTTACAAATAGTTGTGAGCTGCCATGTGGGTTTTGGGAATTGAGGTCTGGTCTTCTGGAAGAACAGCCAATGCTCTTAATCTTCAAGCCATCTCTAGCCCATCACTTTATTATTTCTTTGAGACATAATTTCTCACTAAACTAGGTTAGCTGTAACAAGCCGGATGAGTCAGTCCTCTTTTCTTCAAGCTCTTTCAGTTCTGAGTTATAGACATGTGCTGCCATTCTTAGATTTTTACATGGGTGCTTGAGATCTGAATTTAGGTCCTCATGCTTGCATGGCAATACTTTATTGACTGAGCCTTCTCCTTTTGAGAGCCAAAGCAACCCTGTAAATAGAAAATTTCACATCATCTGACTAATGTGATGAGATCATGCTCAGACCGTAAATGTAAAAGTAACTTTTATTCACCCAATGTAATCATCATCTTGGAAGCTTACTTCCTCTGTCTGCTAACCAAGGCCTACTCCTGGAAGCTTCTAGCCTCAATACAAAGTTGTCTAGGCCTAGAATGTTTTCAGCCTCTGAGATTTACTGCTGACTCTCCTCTTCCTAGTTCTTTCTGAATTCTGGCTGGGTGGTTCAAGTCATCTGTTTTGGCTCAGAACTCTTCAAGCTGATTCAGTCTGGCTTCTCTTAGCCTTTCGTGTATGGATCTGGCTGGTCTCTTAGTAAGTGTGGCAATCTGTCCTAATCTGCTGGCTCCTTCTCATTCTCTGGCTTGTTGTATCTTCACCTGTGTCTAAGTAGTCCTTTGTCTGGAACCTATCTCTGTAAAACTGCCTCCTTCCTCTCTACACTGCCCCTTTCCTCTCTCTACTCATGAGAGTTGCAGATATTATATTCTGTCAAATCTTTCTTAATCCATTAGACATGAGTCTTAAATGTAGCTGCTTCCTTCTACAAACCAACTTTACCTTCATTGTTTGGGATTAAATGTATAGCCTAAGGGCATGTCTGTATTCCAACCAGAGGGATTAAAGGTGTGTGTCAAGGCTGAGCGACACCACAACTAGCCACAGGTTTTTCTAATAAATAACACAATCTCAGGGTATAACACAATCTTGGGGTTCACAGTGTGATCAAATACCCTGCAACTCATAAGTACGTTAAAGTATGTAAATTTTATTTCAGGCTGTTTGTATAAAGTATATTCAGGTCATAAACAAGTATCTCATTCCCAGAATAACTGTTTTTATCCTCAAGATATATGTGTTTGTAGATATTACAAAATTTTAAATACATCTCAAGTCTGAAGCATTTCTGATTTGAAGTATTTTAGGCAAGGGATATTTGGTTTGTATTTTCAGTTTTTTTGTGTGTGTGTCTCTTTGGTAGAGGATTGCCTCTATCATTGCCTTTTTGAGGAATTGCCACACTATTATCAAAGTAGATAATGTACACTATTTTACATTCCAGGTAGCAAAGTATAAGGGTTCCAATTTGTTCATATCTTCTCCAATACTTTTCATCTCTGTCTTTATGATCGTAGCAATCCTAGTGTGAGTAAAATATAATACCAAGGTTCTAGTTTGTGTTTTCCTAATGACTATTAATGTTGACCATCTTGCAAAAATACTTCATGTAATTTATAGATCTTTGTTCTTTATTTTTTTGTGAAATCCTTTACTTATTTTTAAATAGTAATAACAGTATAACTGTTTATAAATAAATAATTTTAATTAAATATTATTTAATTATTAAATCACCCAGTGCCCATCACACAGTGACCATCACACAATGACCATTACACAAATTTTATTTTTTGTATGTTTATCAGTTCAAAAAAATTTTTTTTATTCTTGAGTTTGTCTTTTGGCATTCCTTTCTTTCTTTCCTTTTTGAATTTTGAATTTTTTTCTTTTTTAACAGGGTTTCCCTATGTTGCCAAGCTGTCCTGAAACTTGCTCTGTAGACCAGGCTAGCTTTGAACTGACAGGGGTCTGCCTGCCTTTGCCTCCTGAATGCTGCGATAAAAGGCATGTGCCACCACCACCTGGCTTGACATTATCTTTTAATACATTAAATTGATTCATTGGCAGTTTCTCACATACACACATATATGTACTTCATTTCATATCCACCATTATTTTTATGTCTCTTTCTTTGCTGCTCACTCTCTTCTTCCCAACAAGTATCCCTTCTACTTTAACATCTTTGTGTGCTTTACTGCCTTTAAGTAGGGTTGCTTACATTTTCGTGGTTGGGGACTATTTTACCAGTTTCCGTGACTTGCTCTCTCACAGGAGCTATTAAATTAACTGCCTATAGCTCCCAGAAAGAGTTGAGTCTTTTCACATTCTCTGATAGTGTCTCATAAAATATCAATGTTATTAGTTCTGTCCAGTTTATCTGTTTTTCTTTGTTGGCTTTTCTTTCTTTTTTCCCCTTTGTCTCACTCAGGCTGTGCCCAGTCTCTCTCTGTATCTCCAAGGCCTCAAACCTGTGATCTTACTGCCTTAAATTTTTGATTGATATGATTACATCTACAGGTATAATTGGTATATCTACAGGTATAATTATACAGGTATAATTGAATTCCTTGGGAATTCAAGGAAATAAATAAGTATTTTATAGTAGTTTTTTTTTGACACATTATCTTACTCAGACTGTGCTGTCTTACCATGTAGTTCAGCTAGCCTTAAACCTGTCATCTTCTTGCCTTAGCTTTCTGAGTGCTGGGATTATAGGTATGTGTCACTGTTTTCAGTTTAGTTTTGGCTATTATATTTAGATATTTTATTAAAATTGAGTTAGTTTTTATATACAGGTTGAGGCAAGAGCC
>OZ030010.1:18969013-19069013 GCA_964023405.1 Apodemus agrarius
ACCTGTGGGCCAAAAGATTCATACAGCTGTGTGTGGCCAAGGACAACAGAAAATGGTGTCCAGCATTAAAATTGTAAACCAACTTAAAATGTTTTGAAGTGTTTTTGCAATTTGTTTCAGTAACTCAGTTGCATGGTTATTTAGTGTGAACTTTGAAGATAAAACATTGGGTTGCAAAGTCAGAAGATTAGACACACTTGGTGAGGGATGGGCAGAACAAAAGTGTAATGTGATATATATGTGTGTGTGTGTGTGTGTGTGTGTGTGTGTGTGTGTGTGTGTATACACACACATACACACACACATAAAACATGGAAGTAGAAGATGAGACTCTGGGGTAAGAAAGGAGAAAGGGGTCAGTGAGTTGAGTAAGTAAGAATAAAGTATACTGATATAGTTGTTCAAACTTTGTATTTTTTATATTAACAAAAAAGTAAAGTGATCATAACTATTATACCATTATACTTCACTTACTTTCTCCCCCTATATCATCCGTAATTTCTGGAAACTATTAATCCCCATATTTTTGTCATTTGAAGAATAGTATATGAATGGAATCATGTCACATGATTTATGAGTATCCTGGGTATGCCTCCCTCAGGGATAAGACTCAGTCTTGACATCCTGGCATCATTGTGGTCCTGGGTATCCGCTCTGGTGGAGACCAGCATGCTGGTTTTCATCTTTTTTAGTCTTGTCTGAAATAAAATGAGTCCCTTGCTTGGAACTGATAATTGATCTTCGAGGTGACTAGGCCAGAAGGAATCAGTATCACAGTTCCAAAGGACCTCATAGCCTAGTGATTGCAGTTTCCTACCCAGCACTTCAAGCCCTTACTCTGCCACTTTGACAGACTGTCATATAAGTGTTAAAACATGGAATAACTAATGACTCATTTACCTATTCTGACCAGCTTAGTACTGTAGAGAATTCTTTATAAAGCCTAAAATTGTTTATTAATAACCTCTTCATGAAGTAAGGCAGAACATAGACAATTTTGAGACCTAAAAGGCTGAGTAATTTAATAGAAGGAACACAGGCCTTATATTCAAATGGGCACAACCATATGTTTTGGAACCTACAACATGTATATCCTTGAACAAGATTCCTTTCAGACCTTTAGTTTCCTGAACTAGAAAATGAACAGCTGCCTAGTGGGTAGTTTTTAGTAAGTGAATACTACTGATGTAACAGATCTGAGGGTGTGCCCAGAACCCTCAGTATTTTCTTTGATTGTCTGACAAAGGTAACAAGTCCTTCATTCTTCTGAATAACTGTATGACACTCTTCCTTTTTTTAATTCCTTCTTTAGGCTTACGAGAGAATAGGAGACACCCTGCCTCCTACCTGGTCCATGGTGGTAAAGCTCTGAACTTGGCATTTAGAGCCTGGACAAAGAAAGAAGTAAATATACTTATTTCTATACCTACTTAGTAGTTCTTCCTTCAATAAAGGTTATGGATAGATGTTTGGGGAGTCATAAACTCAAAGAAGCAAATAGGCTCCTGGGTTAGAGTGGAAAGCTAAGCTAGAAGCCTTCGTTCTGGATTTTAAGAAATAATACATATGCTTATTCCTTAGAATTAAAAATATATAGATGTTTGTAAAGAAAATTTTCACCTGTAATTTTAACTGAGAGGAATTATTAGCATTAACATTTGGATATATTTCCTTTTGGTCTTTTATGTGTGCATTATATTTTTTTCTTTTTGTTTATGCCTATGGGTGTTTTGCCCTAATGTGAGTGCAAAACATGCATACAGTGTCTGGAGAGATCAGAAGAGGGTATCTGAGTCCCTGGAACTGGAGTTGCAGCTGGTTATAAGTTATTGTGTGGGTGTTAGGAATTAAACCTCTCCTCTAGAACAGCTAGTGCTCTTAACTACTGAGCCAACTCCAGACCCTTGTGTATATTTTTGAGGGTGCTGCAGGTAAAATTGGAGCCCTGCATATGCTTAGCACCTTGTATCTCCAGCCCCCCCAGCTTGCATGTGCATTTAGAAACTTAATTGATATTGCATATTTATTTAATTTTGTATCTCACTACATTGGCTTAATTTTCTTGTGTTACTTAAGTTCCCCATAAATACTTAATTGCTACATGCTATTCTTTTTCAGGAATCACCTAATTATTTGTTTTTAGTTGCTTTCTATTTGTTTCCTTATTTGGAGGGCTGTAGTTACAGAAAATCATACAGTAAATATCTATAAGCATATGTCTTTGTTCCTTATCTCTTGTTTATTCCTTCAGGATAGATTACTGAAAAATCAATTACTGGATCAAAGTATATGGGAAAAAAATGTAAGGTTCTTGATGCCTACTGCCAAAATGACTTTTTAGAAAATTTCCAATATTCATCTGAGTGTAAAACAGCTATAAAAGATGATTCTTATTATCTTTCTTAAGCTCTCTATGTACTGATTTGGAAAGATCTCCAGAATTTGTCAAATGAAGGTACAGAATCATCTATAGAAGCAACCATATGTGTAAAAGGGGAAGAAACAAAAATTGTGTTTATATATGTTCAGATTTGCCTGAAGACACAGTTTTCAGGGACATATAAACTAATGAAAAATAGTTGCCAATGGAAGAAGGTAGAATGATAGGGATGCTTTTTAACATATCTTTTTTAATTATTTCATTTTTGAACCTTGTAAATGTATTTATTTTCAAATGTTAATTTAAAAAATTTCAACCTTAAGAAATGGAAAAATAACACTGAATTCCTTTTCTTTTGGCCGAATACTCAGGGTCATGGGGTCGCCGGCCCTAAGGTGTGGTTAATATAACTAGTAAGACTACATTGGGGAAAAGTGATTTCTCCTTTGTCAGCATATATCAATTGCAGATAACTTATATTGGCTAGGGGTAGGAGTCCATTTTGATTTCCCTCTCCTTTTGTGTGTGTGTTTCTTGGTTTTGTTTGTTTTAAAGAGAGAAATAGAACAATTTGAGTGAGTAGAATCTGGGAGGAACTGGGAGGGAGGGAGGGAAACACATGATCAAAATATAGTATATGAAAAATTTTTTCAAAGACTTGAAAAAAATCAAAGAAATGCACAGATAGAATAAATATTAAAACTGTCTCAAGATTCAGATTCTCTATAGTCTCCTTCCTTCCATATAATCACTTAAAGTGATAGTTTCAGACCTTGTAGATGGTTTAACCTGTGCATCAATCTCTTCATTTTGTGTTGCCAACATTCCCCTAATATTTTAAAACTTGATGTTTTGTTCCCTGATCTCACAAACCCCTGGCCTCTAGCCTGCAGTTCTGTTTTTAACTCTTCCTCCATCCTGGCTACCTTTAGTGTTATTTCTGATCCTTCCTATGAAGTATACTTCAGACTGACTCTTCCAGGAATACCAAAAGAAAGTGAGTGTATAGTTCTTGAACACTCATACCCTGAGTCAGTATGGAACCAGAAACCCAGGAATGGCTCCAAACAGCATGGCCAAAGGGAACCAGAGGAGAGCAGGACACCTTGAAAAGGGGCACAGGCTCATGGAAGAAGTCTCTTCTTTGAAGTACAGATGATTTGCATGGGAAGCATTTGCTTCCTTCCCTGCAGTAGCCCTCCTAGCCTAGAAGAGCAGGAACCATTAAAGTTACCCAAGTTTATTTGGATAACTAGGGGAAGAATGGGAAGACTCTATCAAGAATGGAAATGACTTATGCATTCATTGAGTCATTCATTCAAATTATTATGTGCTCTGAGAGCATTCCATTTTTATCAGTTTTTCTTTTATAGTTTATGTTATTAGTGACTTAAGAAATAATTGCTTAGCAGAAGTTCACAAACATTTTCTTCTTGGTTATATAGAGCTTATATTTTTAGGCTGTATATTTAGGTCTGTATCCTCTTTGTGTATTTCAAAAAATGTATTAAAAGTTTTTGGTTTTGTTTGACCTATGGAAATTCAGTATCTAATTGGTTCGCTATCAGTTATTGAAAAGACTATCCTTCCTTCATTGCTTGCCCTTGGCATGTTTGCAAGAATTCAGTTGTCTCATGCTTCTTATTTGACAGGCTCTGCCAGACCACGAGGATGAGATCCCAGAGACAGTGCGGACTGTACAGCTCATTAAAGATCTGGCTAGGGAGATCCGCCTGGTTGAAGTAAGAAGCATGGGAGGAGGGGAAGGCATTTGGGAAGGGCTGGAGACTCAAATGGCAGGTCAGGACTTTGTAGTTGGCATAACGCCTAGGGGAGGAATGAGAAGACTCTTATTCATTTAGTCATTCATTCAAATTGTGTGCTCTGAGTATATGCCACACACTGGGCTAGGAATGATATAGTGCCTGCCCATAAACTCAGACATAGTTAACCTCTATGAAAGTGTTTCCTTATCTCTAAAATGAGATTAATGATATCTACTCAAAGTTGTTAAGAGGATTAACTAAGACAATGTGAATTAAAAATTGAGTATAGTTCTTGGCATGCAGTTGGCACTTAAGAAATTCTAATGATAGACTATAGTGATAGTTGTAGTTGTTACTTTTAATACTTTGACTCAATCTCTGAATTCTACAAAATAACAAACTCAGCTTGAAGATGATTACAAAGGCATGTTTCAGTAGGTGGCATATACCATAAGGCAGGAGGTAGAGTAGTAAGAAACTCAGAGAAGCCTGGGTTCTGGTTCCTGCTCTTTTACTTGAAAGCCTTTCAGAGTCCCAGTTTCCTGATCTGTAAAATGAGGAATAACTTGACCAACCTTTCAAATCTTTGGTAGAATTGAGAGGTAATATAGAGCCCCTCACACAGTGCCTGGCAGAGTAAGTACTCAATAAATGTGAGTCATTGTTATTAATAGACTTTTTAGCAAAGAGAAAACTCAGTGTGGGCTGGTAAAGTAGCAGAGGTGCCAGAGAGAAATTGGACTTGAGGGTGTATAAGCTGTCTTAGGAGCTGCACAAATCTACTTCGTGCCTAAGAGATATCTGTGTGTTTGTCTTTCCCTCTCTTCCCTACTCCTCTGTTAGTGTCTCTTTCCCTCCCCTACTTTTTTCTCTTTCTCTCCCTCCCTCCCCTTTTCTTCCTCCCTCCCTTCCTTTTTTCCTTCCTTCCTTTCATGGTATATATATATATATATGTACATATGTGTATCCATGCTGCACAGTGCTTTGCTTCTAGAATTCAGACTTCTGATCTCACAGGTTACAGCATGATTTGCTATCTACACTGTAGTCTACAATGTCTGCATCCTACATCATTTTTCTCCATTTTACTCATACCTTTTAGGAGTCAGTCAAATGACTATATCATTTTCAGTTCTTACATATCCCAATTTTATATAAACAGAATTTTGGGCTGGCTAGAAGAAAACTCATGAGATAGAACATGACCTGTTCATTGACTTTCAAACATTTTAAAGCAATAGAATACTTTTATATGGAAACCAGTTTATATAACAAATTAAAGCATAGCTGCTTTGCATACGATAAAGGTCAGAGACCTAGAGTTCCCCTTGTTCCTCTCATCTGCCTTCCACATACCATCCATTCCCGATATTTCTCCCAGGAAGCTCAAAGAAACCACAGAACATCTTTGAAAAACACCTTTTTAGTCTTGGTTTTTAATTATACAGCTAAACAAGCAAGCTCTAGAGCTTGTTCCATCAGATAACTTTCCTTAGGTCAGAGAGATAGCTGGTAGCAAAATTAAGACTAGAAATTTTCTTGAAAAGTTCTATAGTCCTTAGAGTTTCAATCACACAGACAAGTACTTGATTATTTTTTATTTTGTGTCAGCTAATCTTGGAGTCTTTTCCCTCCAGTCGTGACAGTAATGCTGGGCTTTTTCTTTGCTCGTCTTCTCTTTGTCAATGGCTGGGTAAAGAAATGCCACCCAATAAATGTATGATTGCTCACTGTACAGAAACCAGGGGTGTGCATATGTGGAGCACATGTATAAGCCACTTCCTTGGCAGTACCATTAGTGCTGGGAACAGACCTCTGCTCTTAGCATAGAGAGAACCCTTGAGTAAGCTCTAACCCCATCGTGTACTAATACTCTTGTAGGACATCTTCCAACAGAACGTTGGGAAGACGAGCAATATCTTTGGGCTGCAGAGGATCTTCCCAGCTGGCTCCATCCCCTTAACCAGGCCAGCCCATTCCACTTCAGTATCCATGTCCAAGCTGTCACTGCCCTCCAAAAATGGGTCAAAGAAGAAAGGCCTGAAGCCCAAGGATATCTTCAAGAAGGCAGAGCGAAAGGGCAAGCAGAGTTCAGCCTTGGGGCCTGCTGGCCAGTTGAGCTATAATCTCATGGACCCATACAGCCATCAGGCACTGAAGACAGGCCCTTCCCAGAAAGCAAAGGTGGGTGCTGGCCCATGGGTTCAGCCCAACCCTTTTGGGTCCCTTGAAAGAGCAGTATTTCAAAAAACCAGGCTATCCTGTTCCATCTCTTAGGTCCCCTGGTGTTTGGCTACCAGTTCCACTCGTTTAACAGGCATTTATTGAGACATTTTCTGTGCTGGGCACTGTGATAGGTGCTGTGGATGGAACTCAAGAGGCTGAGAGGCTAGAAAGGAAGATAGACATAAAAGCAAAAGAGTGAAATGAAGTGTGGATGCCACCCATGATCAAGGGTATATGTGGGGTTATGAGGCACAGAAGGTGGTTGATTCTATCTAGATGAGGCTTAGGAGCTCTTTGCCAGGTACATGACACGAGTTGAATCTTGATATACTAAGGTGGGAATGAGATTTGAGAATGTTGTCTGTCAGGTTAGAATCTTGTCTCCTCCCTCAGGGCTTCACCTTGTCTAAGTATTGTGTTGCCCTATGTGGGTATCTAATAATGGTGCCCTCTTCGCTATTTAGGAACTATGTTTCACAAGCTAAGTTATGTTTCCCGAGCCAGCTATTTATTCTCAACCTCCTACTCCTATAATTGTTGGAGGTGGGGGTTGGGGACAGGCATATGAGAAGGCCTTATGTCAGAGGGTTGACAGTTTTATAGTAAAACCAGAGGAAACTGGCCATCTTGATTTACCTGGAAGTCTGTCTGGTGACAACTGAGCCTCCTCCTTCTACAGTTCAACATTGGTGGCACCCGCTTGAATGACTCAGATGATGACTCAGCAGAAATGAACGTTGATGGCAGTGAGAGCCCCCTGGCCCTGTTGATGGCTAACGGCAGGTAAGATGGGTAAAAGAAACACAGAGATAACTAAGAATACCAGTGACAATTAAAATGTGGACCTGGGAGTTGGAATATAGGTGAGGGAAGGGCAGTATTTAGGCTAATATCCAAATGTTAATAGATATTTACTTTGTTTAGAAGTCATGGTGGATGGGGGAAAGGCCAAGAGTTTAGTAATTTTGAAAAAAAATGTTGTATAGGTTCGAGAATTTTAGCAAGTTATGGTAGAACTACTACTAGAAATGTTAGTAAGTGTACAGATTAAGAATACTGGGTTGAGACATGGCTCAGCTGTTAAAAGCACTTACTGCTCTTACAGAGAACCCCAGTTTTCAGTGCTCATATATGGTGCCTCTCAATCATCCGTAACTCTAGTTACGGGAAATCAGATAACCTCTTCTGATCTCCATGGGCACGAGACTCATGTGTGATGCACATACATAGATGCAGGCTAAATAGTCATGTATATAAAATAAAAATAAATCTTTAACAAAAGAACATAGGGAATTTTAGTTAAGTTTTAATCACTATATGTGTAGACGGGTGGGGGTCAAGGACAATACAGGGATGCCACAGTATGGGCATGATAGTCAGAGGACAACTTTTGGAAATTCATTCTTTCTGATATGGGTTGCAAGAATCACAATTTGTCAGGTTTTGCATACCTAGTGCTTTTACCTACTGGGCCATCTTGCTAGCTCAAGAACATGCATTTTAAAACATGCTTTTATAATTAAATGCATGGGAATTCAGTTTATAGATCATATATTGTACACACTATTGTACAAATGTGTAAGGAGAAACGTTCAGTGCATACTGCATCATTGTAAAGATATGTGCCTAGAATTAATTCAAAAGTTTGCCAGCACAGGTTAAATAAATTATAGCATATCCTTAAAAAGGAGTCCAAGTATTAGGGAATTTAAAAGAATGTAGCAGTTTAATATCTGTTAGCACAAAAAGATGCCCAAAGTAGTGTCTTTTTTTCTATTGAGATGGGTGTCTCACTATGTTGCTCAGGTTGGTCTTAAATTCCTGATCACAAGTAATGCTCCAGGCTCCCAAATAGTTGCCACTATAGACATTCCCTGTTTCAAGGTATATTTAAAAGTTTTTTTTTTTAATTCATGCCAGTGATTGGATTTAAGGGTTTGTATATACTATTGAACTACATTCCCATTCATCCCCCCAACACCTTTTTGTTGAGGTAAGTTCTACCTCTGTACCTCAGGGTGATACTGAATTCACTTATTATGTAGGCTATGTTCATCTTGAAATCATCCTCCTACCTTTGTATCCTGATTTCTGGGATTATGTCATGATTTCTCAGATTGTAGGCATGTTCTACTACCATTTCTGTGTGTGTGTTTGTGTGTGTGTATGTGTGTGTGCTTAATAGCATAACTAATTTTTTTTTTACTTGTTTTGGTTTTTCAAGACAGTTTCTTTTTGTAGCTTTGTCTGTCCTGGAACTTGCTCTGTAGACCAGGCTGTCCTCAAACTCACAAAAAATCTACCTGCCTGCCAAATGCTGGGATTAAAGGCATGAGACATCATACCTAGCCTTAAGATTTACTTTTATTTTGTGGATGTTTTTACCTTTACACACACACACATACGCACGCACGCACGTACGCACGCACACACGCGCGCGCGCGCGCATACCAGGTTCATGCAGTGCTTAAGAAGACCAGAAGAGGGAGTTATATTTCCTAGAACTGGAGTTAGAGAGAGCTGTGAGCCTCCACCAGGGAGCCAAGAATTAAATCTGGGACCTCTAGAAGAGCAGCCAATTAATGCTCTTGACCATTGAGCCATCTCTAGCTCCAAGATATGTTTTTCAATGAAGCAAATCATATTATAAAATAGCATTGCACCTTTACTTTTAAAAAGGCATACATGATATTGTGTGTGGGGGGGAGGAGGTAAAAAACAATTTATGTATTTTTTATTTATATTTTTAGAAGATACTTAAATTTAAGTTTATATGGTTTAAAATTCAAATAGTTTAGTCTGAGGTGATGGCTCAGTAGTTAAAGGCACTTATCAGCAATACTGATGAGACCCTATTCATCTCTCTGAAAAAAACAAAGCCATCTCCCTTGAGTCAGCCTCTGACTTCCATTTGTGTACTGTGACATACATACATACATACATACATATATGCCTATATATATATGTACCTATATATATGTGTATATATACCTTCTCCATGAAATAAATAAATAAATGTACAAAAAAGCAAATATGTGGTACAGCATGCAGTGAAAAATCCTATTTCCATCTCTTTCCTTTTGTTTTCTCTATACATAACCATAATTTTTTAGTCAGCATGTAAGTAGCAGATTTCATTATGACATTTTCCTTTAAAATGTTTTTTGTTTTTCCTTCATTTTTTATGAGATATTTTCTTTATTTACATTGCAAATGTTATCCCCTTTCTCCTTTCCCCTCTGAAAACACCCTGTCCCATCCCCCTTCCCCCTGCTCACTAGCCCACCCACTCCTGCTTCTCTCTCCTGGCATTCCCCTACAATGGGACATTGAACCTTCTCAGGACCAAGGGCCTCTCCTCTCATTGATGTCCAACAAGGCCATCCTCTGCTACATAAGCAGCTGGAGCCATAGGTTCCTCCATGTATACTCTTTGGTTGGTGGTTTAGTTCCTAGCAGCTCTGGGGTACTGGTTGATTCATATTGTTGTTCCTCCTATGGGGCTGCAAACCCCTTCAGCTCCTTGGGTCCTTTCTCTAACGCCTCCATTGGGGTCCCAGTGCTCAGTTCAGTGGTTAGATCAGAGCATCCCCCTCTGTATTTGTCAGGCACTGGCAGAGCCTCTCAGGAGACAGCCATATCAGGTTCCCTTGGCATCCACAATAGTGTCTGGATTTGGTAACTGTATATGGGATGGATCCCCAGGGGGGGGCAGTCTCTGCATGGTCTTTCCTTCAGTCTCTGCTCCATAATTTGTCTCTGTATCTCCTCCCATGGGTATTTTGTTCCACCTTTTAAGAAGGACTAAAATATCCACACTTTGGTCTTCTTCTTGAGCTTCATGTGGTCTCTGAATTATAACTTGGGTATTCTGAGCTTCTGGGCTAATATCCACTTATCAGTGAGTGTATACCATGTGTTCTTTTGTGATTGGGCTACCTGACTCAGGATAATATTTTCTAGTTCCCTCCATTTCCCTAAGAATTTCATGAATTAATTGTTTTTAATAGCTGAGTAGTTCTCCATTGTGTAAATGTACCACATTTTCTGTATCCATTCCTCTGTTGAAGGAAATCTGAGTTCTTTCCAGCTTCTGGCTATTATAAATATGGCTGCAATGAACATAGTGAACATGTGTCCTTATTATATGTTGGAGCATCTTCTGGGTATATGCCCAGGAGTGGTATAGCTGGGTGCTCAGGTATGTCCAGTTTTCTGAGGAACCCCCAAACTGATTTCCAGAGTGGTTATACCAGCTTGCCATCCCACCAACAATGGAGGAGTGTTCCTCTTTCTCCACATCCTCACCAGCATCAGCTGTCACCTGAGTTTTTGATCTTAACCATTCTGACTGGTGTGAGGTGGAATCTCGGGGTTGTTTTGATTTGCATTTCCCTAATAACTAGGAATGTTGAACATTCTTTAGGTACTTCTCAGCCATTCGGTATTCCTCAGTTGAGAATTCTTTCTTTAGCTCTGTACCCCATTTTTAATGGGCTTATTTGGTTCTCTGGAGTCTCACTTCTTAAGTTCTTTGTATATATTGGATATTAGTCCTCTATCAGATATAGGATTGGTAAAGATCTTTTCCTAATCTGTTGGTTGCCATTTTGTCCTATTGACAGTGTCCTTTGCCTTACAGAAACTTTGCAAGTTTATGAGGTCCCATTTGTCAATTCTTGATCTTAGAGCATAAGCTATTGGTTATAAATTCAGGAAAATTTTCCCTGTGCCCATGTGCTTGAGGGTCTTCCCCACTTTCTTTTCTATGTTTCATTGTGTCTGGTTTTATGTGGAGGTTCTTTTTTTTTTGTTTTTTTGTTTTTTTTTTGTTGTTGTTGTTTGTTTGTTTTTTGGATTTTGGTTTTTTTGAGACAGGGTTTCTCTGTGTAGCTCTGGCTGTCCTGGAACTCACTCTGTAGACCAGGCTGGCCTCGAACTCAGAAATCCACCTGCCTCTGCCTCCCAGAGTGCTGGGATTACAGGCGTGCGCCACGACCGCCCAGCTTATGTGGAGGTTCTTGATCCACTTGGAGTTGATCTTAGTACAAGGAGATAAGAGTGGGTCAATTTGCATTCTTCTGCATGCTGACCTCCAGTTGAACCAGCACCATTTGTTGAAAAGGCTATCTTTTTTTGAACTGGATGGTTGTGGCTCCTTTGTCAAAGATCAAGTGACCACAGGTGTGTGGGTTCATTTCTGGATCTTCAATCATATTCCATTGATCTACCTGCCTGTCACTGTACCAGTACCATGCTTTTTTTTTTATCATTATTGCTCTGTAGTACAGCTTGAGGTCAGGGATGGTGATTCCCCCAGAAATTCTTTTATTGTTGAAAATAGTTTTCAATGTCCTGGGTTTTTTGTTATTCCAGATGAATTTGCAAATTGCTCTTTCTAACTCTATAAAGAAATGAGTTGTGGTGAAAGAAATAAATGTGGTGGCGCACGCCTGTAATCCCAGCACTTGGGAGGCAGAGGCAGGTGGATTTCTGAGTTCGAGGCCAGCCTGGTCTACAGAGTGAGTTCCAGGACAGCCTACACACAGAGAAATCCTGTCTCGAAAAACCAAAAAAAAAAAAAAAAAAAAAAAAACCAAAAAAAAAAAAAAAAGAAAGAAAGAAAAGAAAGAAATGAGTTGGAATTTTGATGGGGATTGCATTGAACCTGTAGATTGCTTTCAGCAAGATGGCCATTTTTACTATATTAGTCCTGCCAATCCATGAGCTTGGCAGATCTTTCCATCTTCTGAGATCTTTGATTTCTTTCTTCAGAGACTTGAAGTTCTTGTCATACAGATCTTTGACTAGTTTATTTAGAGTCACACCAAGGTATTTCATACTATTTGTGGCTATTGTGAAGGGTATGGGTATTGTTTCCCTAATTTCTTTCTCAGCCTGTTTATCCTTTGAGTAGAGGAAGGCCACTAATTTGTTTCAGTTAATTTTATGTACAGCCACTTTGCTGAAGTTATCAGGTTTAGGAGTTCTCTGGTGGAATTTTTGGGGTCACTTAAGTATACTATCATATCATCTGCAAATAATGATACTTTGATTTCTTCCTTTCTGATTTGTATCCCTTTGACTTCCTTATGTTGTCTAATTGCTCTACCTAGAACTTCAAGTACTATATTGAAAAGATAGGGAGAGAGAGGGCAGCCTTGTCTAGTCCCTGATTTTAGTGGGATTGCTTCAAGTTTCTCTCCATTTATTTTGATGTTGGTTACTGGTTTGCTGTATATTGCTTTTACTATGTTTAGATATGGGCCTTAAATTACTAATCTTTTCAAAACTTTTATCATGAAGAGGTGGTGGATTTTGTAACCACCTCTCTTTGAGTTTGTTTATGTCATGGATTATGTTAATGGATTTCCTTATACTGAACCATCCCTGCATCCCTGGGATGAAACCTACTTGATGGTGATGGATGAACATTTTGATGTGTTCTTGGATTTGGTTTGTGAGAATTTTATTGAGTATGTTTGCATCGATATTCAGAAGGGAAATTGGTCTTTGTTGGGTCTTTGTGTGGTTTAGGTATCAGGGTAATTGTGGCTTCATCGACGGAATTGGGTAATGTTCCTTCCGTTTCTATTTTGTGGAATAGTTTAGAAAGTATTGGTATTAGGCCTTCTTTGAAGGTCTGATAGAACTCTGCACCAAACCCATTGGGTCCTGGGCTTTTCTTGGTTGGGAGACTATTGATGACTGCTTCTATTTCATTAGGGGTTATGGGGATGTTTAGATCATTTATCTGATCTTGATTTAACCTTGGTATCAGTTATCTGTCTAGGAAATTGTCCATTTTATCCAGATTTTCCAGTTTTGTTGAGTAAATGTTTTTGTAGTAGGATCTGATGATTTTTTGGATTTTCTCAATTTCTGTTGTTATGTATCCCTTTTCGTTTCTGATTTTTGTTAATTTGGATACTGTCTCTTTGTCCCCTGGTTAGTATGGCTAAGGGTTTATCTATCTTGTTGATTTTTCTCAAAGAACCAGCTCCTGGTTTTATTGATTCTTTGTATAGTTCTTTTTGTTCCTATTTGGTTGATTTCAGCTCTGAGTTTTATTATTTTCTTGCTTTTTCTAGGGTGTAGTTTCCCTCCTTGTGTTGGAGGTTTCCATTTATTATCCTTTGAAGGGCTGGATTTGTGGAAAGATATTTTGTAAATTTGTTTTTGTCATGGAATATCTTAGTTTCTCCGTCTGTTGTAATTGAGAGTTTTACTGGGTATAGTGGCCTGGGCTGGCATTTGTGTTCTTTTAGGGTCTGCATGACAGCTGCCCAGGATCTTCTAGCTTTCATAGTCTCTGGTGAGAAGTCTGGTGTAATTCTGATAGGTCTGCCTTTATATGTTACTTGACCTTTTTGCTTTTAGTATTCTTTCTTTGTTTAGTGCATTTGGTGTTTTGATTATTATGTGATGGGAGGAATTTCTTTTCTGGTCCAGTCTGTTTGGAGTTCTGTAGGCTTCTTGTATGTTCATGAACATCTCTTTCTTTAGATTAGGAAAGTTTTCTTTGATAATTTTGTTGAAGATATTTACTGGCCCTTTAAGTTGTGAGTTTTCGCTCTCTTCTATACCTATAATCCTTAGATTTGGTCTTCTCATTGTGTCCTGGAGTTCCTGGATGTTTTGGGTCAGGAGCTTTTTGCCTTTTGCATTTTCTTTGACTATTGTCTTAATGTTTTCTATGGTATCTTCAGCATCTGAGATTCTCTCTTCTGCCTCTTATATTCTGTTGTTGATGCTTGCTTCTTATGACTCCTGATTTCTTTTCAAGGTTTTCTATCTCCAGGGTTGTCTTCCTTTGTGATTTCTTCATTGTTTGTACTTCCATTTTTAGATCCCGGATGGTTTTGTTCAGTTTCTTCACCTGTTTGGTTGTGTTTTCCTATAGTTCTTTCAGGTACTTTTGTTTTTCCTCTTTAAGGGCTTCTACCTGTTTACCTGTGTTCTCCTGTATTTCTTTAAGGGAGTTATTTATGTTCTTAAAGTCCTCTATCAGCATCATAAGATGTGATTTTAAATCCATATCTTGCTTTTCTAGTGTGTTGTGGTATTCAGAACTTGCTGTAGTGGGAGAACTGGGTTCTGATGTTGTCACATAGCCTTGCCTTTTGTTGGTAGGGTTCTTGCCCTTACCTTTTACCATCTGCTTATCTCTGGTGTTAGTTGGCCTTGCTTTCTCTGGCTGGAGCTTGTTCCTCCTGTGGGCCTGTAAGCCTCTGTCAGCACTCCTGGGAGACCAGCTCTCTTCTGTGGGATCTGTGTGCAGATGGCTGTGGACCAACTCAGCTCCCGGTTGCTGATGATGACCCAAAGGCTCCTATCCCGAATTCTCCACTGATTGGTATGCCCAGTGAGCTCCTTGTGCTCCTAGCTGTTCCCCTCTGGACAGTTATTGGAGAGAACGTGGAGCTCACACCTCTGGGCCCAGAAGTGTAAGTGCTGCTGGGAGATCACTCTCTCCATGCAGGCTGTGCATGGAGGACTGTGGAGCCGCCTGGCTCCCTGGTACATATTACGACAGGAAGCAACTCTTGGTTTCTTTTATTCTTTGTATTTTTATCTTAATTTCTAATTGATTGATTTCAGCTCTCAGTTTAATTATTTCCTGACGTCGATTTGTCTTGAGTATGTTTGTTTCTTTTTGTTCTAGAGCTTTCAGGTGTACTGTTAAGTTGCTAGTATGAGAAATCTCTAATTTCTTTATGAAGGCACTTATTGCTATGAATGTTCTTCTTAGTTCTGCTTCCTTTGTTTCCTATAAGTTTGGGTATGTTGTGCCTTCGCTTTTGTTGAATTCTAGAAAGTCTTTAGTTTCTTTTTTTTCTACTCTGACCCAGTGGTCATTGAGTAGAAAGTTGTTCAGTTTCTCTGAGCATGTTGGCTTTCTGTTCTTTCTTTTGTTGTTTAAATCTAGCTTTAGTCCATGTTAGTCTGATAAGATACAGGGGGTTATTTTAATTTTCTTCCTTCCATTGAGGCTTGCTTTGTGACTGAGTATGTGGTCATTTTGGAGAATGTTCTGTGAGGGGCTGAGAAGAAGGTATATTCTTTTGTGTTTGGTTGAAATGTACTGTAGATAACTGTTAGGTCCATTCAATTCGTAACATCTGTAAGTTTCATTATTTCTCTCCTTAGTTTCTGTCTGGATGACATGTTCTTTTGTGAGATTGGGGTGTTGAAATCTCCCACTATTGATGTGTGCAGTTCTATGTGTGATTTACACTTTACTAATGTTTCTTTTACAAATGTGGGTGCATTTGGGACATAGATATTCTGAATTGAGAAGTTATCTTGGTGAATTTTTCCTGTGGTGAGTATGAAGTGTCTTTCACTATTTCTTTTAATTAATTTTGGTTGAAAGTCTATTTCATTAGAATGTTGCTTCTTGGGTCTGTTTCCTAGAAAACCTTTTTTTCAAGCCCTATATTCTGAGGTACTGTCTATCATTTTTTTTATTGAAGAGGGAAATAAAACCACTTTATGATAAAAATTAAAGATTTACATGGAAAATATTTCAGATAAACATGTTAAAATTGACAATTTTCATGGAAAATTAGAGTAAAGTGGTAGACATGTAAGACATTGCTAAATTAATTGATATATGGAATAGAAACATTTTATGCTAGAATTGAAGATGTACGTGGAAAATATTTCTGATAAAATTGTAGAAAAATGTAGAAAATTATGTTAGAATTGAAGATTATCATGGAAAATTTTATATAGATATAATAATGGTAGGCATAAAAGTATTCCTAAGTTGATTGAAAGTGGAATTATAAACATTTTCTGATAAACATGAAGATTTACATGGAAAATATTTCTGATAAAATTGAAGAAATATATAGAAAAACATGTTAAAGTTAAAGGTTATCATGGAAATTATACAGATATAATGATAGGCATAAAGATAATTCTAAGTTGATTGAAGATGGAATGTATGTATGTATGTGTATATATATATATGTATATATATATATACACACATATACATATATATATATGCCTACCTTTAACATATAGACCTGTCAGAATCACACCAGACTTCTCACCAGAGACAATGAAAGCTAGAAGATCCTGGGCAGATCTCATACAGACTCTAAGAGAACACAAATGCCAGTCCAGGCTACTATACCCAGCAAAACTCTCAATTATCATAGATGGAGAAGCCAAGATATTCCATGATAAAACCAAATGTACACAATATCTTTCCACAAATCCAGCCCTACAATGGATAATTGATGGAAAATGCCAATACAAGGAGGGAAACTACACCCTAGAAAAAGGAAGAAAGTAATCTTCCAACAAACCCAAAACAAGATACCCACACAAACATAAAAATAACATCAAAAATAACAGGAAGCAACAATCACTATTCCTTAATATATCTTCACAATAATGGACTCAACTCCCCAATAAAAAGACATAGACTAATGAAATATTTCTCATGTAAATCTTCATTTTATCAGAAAATGTTTGTAATTCCCCTTTTAATTAATTTAGTAATGTTTTTATGTCTACCATTTTATCTGCATTATTTTTCATGATAATCTTCAATTTTAATATGCCTTTTTATATATTTCCTCTTTCATCAGAAATATTTTCTATGTAATTCTTTGATTTTTGTTACAAATGTTTCTAATTCTACCTTCAATTAATTAACGAGTTTGTTCCTCCTGTGGGCCTGTAAGCCTGTGTCCTTACTCCTTTGAGCTCAAAAGTGAAATCACTGCTGGGAGATCTCTCTCTCCTGGTGGGCTGTGCACAAAAGGCTGTGGAGTTTCCCCAGCTCCCTGGTGCAAATGGTGGCAGGTGGGAAGACTTCCATCCCAGCTGCTCCACTGATCTTAGGCCCTGTGTGCTCCTATCTGGTCCCCTCCTCCAGAGAGAAGGTGGAGACCTCACCTCTGCGCTCAGAAGTAAAGGCACTGCTAGGAGATCACTCTCTCCTGGTGTACTGTGTACAGAAGGCTGTGGAGTCTCCCAGCTCCCTGGTGCCAATGGCAGCAGGAAGACTTCTGTCCCAGCTGCTCCACTGATCTTATGCCCTGTGTGCTCCTAGCTGGTCCCCTCCAGAGAGAAATGGAGATCTCACCTCTGCGCTCAGAAGTGAAAGCACTGCTGGGAGATCACTCTCTCCTGACGGGCTATGCACAGAAGGCTGTGTAGTTTCCCGCCTTCCTGTTGCAAATGGTGGCAGGAAGATCCTGTCTATCTTTGTTATTGAGGAGTGTTTCTTCTATTGTTCAGAAGACTAGATCCTGTTTTCACATACATTCTGTTGCCCTGTGTCTTTTTATTGGGGGAATTGAGTACATTGATATTGTGAGATATTAATGTTTAATATTAATTGTTTATTCCTATTATTTTGATGTTGTTGGTAGTGTGTGTGTATGTGTGTTTCTCTTCATTACTTACTAGTTATATGTAGCTTTGGCATTGTTTCTCTCATTTTTTAAATGATTTTATTAATTTATTATATATAAATATACTGTAGCTGTCTTCAGACACTCCAGAAGAGAGGGTCAGATCTTGTTATGGATGGTTGTGAGCCACAATGTGGTTGCTGGAATTTGAACTCAGGATGTTTGAAAGAGTAGCCGGGTGCTCTTAACTGTTGAGCCATCTCTCCAGCCCTGTTTCTCTCATTTTAAAACATTTTATTTTTAAAGGTAGAGTCTCTTGTAGTTCAAGCAGGCCACACTATTGCACTATAGCTGAAATTGACCTTGCCCTCCTGATTCTTCTGCCTCCACCTTCCAAGTGCTAGGCATACAGAAGTGTACCACCATGCTAGGCTCATTGTATGTTTCTTTTTAAATGGTGTGTGTGTGTGTGTGTGTGTGCGTGCGTGTGTGTATGCGCGCGTGCTCGCGTATGCCTGCTGGTATCAGTGGAGGCCAGAAGAAGGCATTTGATCCCATGGAACTAGAGTTAGATTGTTGTGAGTTATCTGGCATGGGTGCTAGGATTCAAACTTAAGTCCTCCACAAGAGCAGCAGCTGTTCTTAATTTCTGAGCCATCCAGCCAGTCCTGTATGTTGTTGTTTTTAAATAAATATGATGGAGGTTTTGTTTTTGTTAGGCTTGGTTTTGGCTGCTGGGGATGGAACCAGAACCTCTTGCATACTAGACAAAGTGCTGTATCATTGAGCTACGTCCCTAATCCCAAAAAATTTTATAGTTAATGGATACAGTGTAATGTTTTATATGTCTACAGTATGAAATGATTACCAGCCTCAAAATAATTAAAATATCTATAGAGTTAGAAGTTTTCAAGTATACATGGCAGTATTGTTGATTTTCAAGTATACAGGGCAATATTGTTGATTAAATAATCAGACCTCTAGAACTTACTCATACTACATAACTGCAACTCTGTACCTCTTAACCAATATCTGACCTATCTCACCTTATCCTTCATAACTACCTCTGTACTCTTAAACAAATTTCTGTGTTTTTAATGGATCTGAGATAAAAATCAGATCATGCATCTTGTTTTTCTGTATGGTTTGTTTTCACTTAGCATGTTATCAAAACTAATCAGATTATTTTGTTTTGGACATAGACACTTTCTTTGTTAGCCTAGGCTAACTTAAAATTCACCATCCTCCTGTCTTAGTCTTTGGTGTACTGGCATCATAGGTATGTCTCACCATACCTGACTCACTTTAATTTGGGTTTGGATTTTCCTATTGACTAATGGTATGGAATGTGTTTTTTGTGTGTCTGATTGTGGTTATTTGAGAAATGTATATTTGGTTCTTTTCTTTAATTTCAAGTTATTTTAATTACTGACATCGTATTGACTATGTCTTTTGTCTTACAGAAGCTTTTCCGCTTCATGAGGTCCCATTTATCAATTCTTGATCTTAGAGCCTGAGCTATTGGAGTTCTGTTTAGGAAATTTCCCCTGGTGCCAATGAGTTTGAGGCTCTTCTTCACTTTCTTTTCTATTAGTTTCAGTGTGTCTGGTTTTATGTGGGGGTTCTTGATCCACTTGGACTTGAGCTTAGTACATGGAGTTAAGAATGGATCGATTTGGATTCTTCTACATGCGGACCACCAGTTGAGCCAGCACCATTGATCTATCTTTTTTCCACTGGATGGTTTTGGCTTCTTTGTCGAAGATCAAATGACCATAGGGGTGTGGGTTCATTTCTGGGTCTTCAATTCTATTCCACTGATCTACCTGCCTGTCACTGTACCAATACCATGCAGTTTTAATCACTATTGCTCTGTAGTACAGCTTGAGGTCAGGGATGCTGATTCCCCTAAAAGAACTTTGTTTGCTCAATCCTAGGTCACAAAGATATTTTCCTGTACTTCCTTCTAGTAGTTTTTGTTTGTTTGTTTTTGGTTGGTTTGGTTTGATTTGGTTTTTTCAAGACAGGGTTTCTCTGTGTAGCCCTGGCTGTCCTGGAACTCACTCTGTAGACCAGGCTGGCCTTGAACTCAGAAATCCACCTGCCTTTGCCTCCCCAAGTGCTGGGATTAAAGGCGTGCGCCACCACCACCCGGCCTTCTAGTAGTTTTATAGGCTTTGCTTCTTACATTTTCATCTTGACTCATTTTGTATAAGTTTTATATGTAATTGTTTTTATATATTAATAGATAATCAGTTAACTCAGCATCCTTTGCTAAAAGAAATATCCTTTTCTCCTAACAGTTGCCTTGGCAGCTATGTCAAAAGTAAATTGACCATATTTAATTGTGTATTCTGGATTCTTAATTTTGTTCCATTTATGTACTTACATCCATTCTTTTATTTATTAGTTTAATTTTTTTTTTTTTTTGGTTTTTCAAGACAGGGTTTCTCTGTGTAGTCCTGGCTGTCCTGGAACTTACTCTGTAGACCAGACTGGCCTTGAACTCAGAAATCTGCCTGCCTCTGCCTTCCAAGTGCTGGGATTACAGACATGCGCCACCACGCCTGGCTATTAGTTTAATTTTTAAGAGACATTGCCTTTTTGTTTTGTTTTAAGACAGAGTTTCTGTGTAGCCCTGGATGTCTTCGAACTCACTGTGTAGACCAGGCTAACCTCAAACTCAGAGGTCTGCCTGCTTCTGCCTGCTGAGTACTAGGATTAAAGGTGGAGTCACTACTGCCCAGGGGACAGTGTCTTACCATATAATGCTGGCTGCCCTAGATCTTGCTACATAGATCAGGCAAGCCTCAAACTCACTGAAATCTGCCTGCCTCTGCTTCCAAAGCATTGGAATTAAAGGCATACACCTGCATGCCCAGCATATATGTTTATTCTTATGCTAGTCTCATACTACCTTGATTACTTTACGAGTTGTGAAACTCTAAGTTGTTTAATTACTTTAGTGTTGTTGTTGTTGTTGTTGTTGATGTTGTTTTAAAGTATTACCTATTTTAGGCCCTTCCTTTACATGTCAAGTTTCATTTTTTATTTTTTTGGTTTTTCAAGACAAAGTTTCATTTTTTGACAGTACCATACACATACATAATGCATTTATTGGTTTTAAGAACAGTAGATCACTTATTTTTGTAGTAATTTTTGAGAATTTAATTTTAATATGATCACCTAAACAAGACCTGTGTGATGGCCACAACCATTGCCATCCCAACACGAATGAGGGCAGTCACACAAGATCTCAAGCGTAGCTGAACAGCTACAGGCAAGAATCATTCTTCTCCAGGAGTGAGGCCCCTAATAGGTTATTCAGTCCCATGAGACCGTCCTTGAACATACAAGCAATACTGCAGCCCTAAACACCTAAACATACAAACAGCACTATATTGATTAGTAGGCTGTATTTACGTGTGTGTGTGTGTGTGTGTGTGTGTGTGTGTGTGTGTCTGTCTGTCTGTCTGTCTGTGTGTATATAAGTTATTATTGTAATATAAGCAACAATAAAAGGTTATGAATTTGAGATGGAATAGGGGAACATGAAGGAGGGGCTTAGTGGAAATGATGTAAATATGGTATTCATGTACATGCCAAATTTTACAAAAACAAACTGCATTTTGATGAGAATTTCATAATAACTTAGGGAAGAATTACCTTTGGGGGAAAGTAATGAGTAGGGATTGAGGGATCTGCATATGTTAAGCATGCATTCTACCATTCATTCATTAACCCTACCATGACTCATTTCATGGTCTTGTTCTCATTTTCCTAGTACGAAGAGGATGAAGAGCCTATCCAAGACTCGGAAAGCCAAAATTGCAAAGAAGGTAGACAGTGCAAGACTGGTAGCAGAACAGGTCTTGGGAAATGAATTTGACATGGATTCAGATGATGAGCTACAGATTGATGAGAGATTGGGAAAGGAAAAGGCAAACCTGTTAATAAGATCAAGTATGTTTCTGTTTTATTCACACTTGTTTTAGGTTTGAACTTGATGGCTTTTGAACATAGTGGAGCATGTATCCTTATTGCATGCTGGGGAATCTTCTGGGTATATTCCCAGGAGTGGTATGGCTGGGTCCTCCAGAAGTATCGTGCCCAGATTTCTGAGGAACTGCCAGACTGATTTCCAAAGTGGTTGTACCAGCTTGCAGTCCCACCAGCAGTGGAGGAGTGTTCCTCTTTCTCCACATCCTCGCCAACACCTGATGTCTTCTGAGGTTTTAATCTTAGCCATTCTGACTGGTGTAAGGTGAAATCTCAGGGTTGTTTTGATTTGCATTTCTCTAATGACTAATGATGTTGAACATTTTTTAAGGTGCTTCTCAGCCATCCGAATTTCTTCAGGTGAAAAGTCTTTGTTTAGCTCTGTACCCCATTTTTGGATAGGGTTATTTGGTTTTCTGGGGTCTAACTCCTTCAGTTCTTTGTATACATTGGATATTAGCCCTCTGTCGATGTGGGGTTGATGGCTTTTGAATTTACCAAACTCTTTATACCTACAAGATTAGAGATTTTGTTTTGTTTTTTTTTTTCAGTTAATTCCTCATCTTTTTAAATTATTTGTTGGTGGCCATTACTTCAGAGAGAAATGCATTTTTTGTTTGGTTGGTTTTGGTTTTATGACAGTTTCTCTGTAGCCCTGGCTGTCCTGCAACTCATACTGTAGACCATGCTGGCCTCAAACTCAGATATGCATCTTTCTCTACCTCCTAAATGCTAGGATTAAAGGTGTGCACCACAGCCACCCATTGGAAATTATATTCTTATTGTACTTCCTTTGAGTGTTTGACTCAGATGCATCATAACCTTAGCCTCATACTAATATATTGCATTGTATTTTAGAATTTCCCCGGAAGTTGCCCCGTGCAAAACCTTGTTCTGACCCCAACCGAATTCGTGAACCTGGAGAAGTTGAGTTTGACATTGAGGTAGGAATGTGTCCTGGATCTGACAAAGGGACAAACATAATGTGCATTTAATTTCTGAAATATAAGATAAATACTGAATGCTAGGCTGGGGATATTCTTCACTGTAGAGCATTTGCTTAGCCTGTACAAAGCCTTGTATTCAATTTCTGTCATACCAAAAAATCAAATTGTGACCAGTATATAAATGGAAGATTATAATTTGGTTAAAACATTTTAAAATATTAAAATAAAGGGCAGTATCACTTAGGGAAGAGTACCTAATTTGAAGTTTATGATGTGTCTCTTCACACATTTTTTTGTACATCATTATTTCCTAGATTGCTCGTCTGTCAAAGATGCTATAAAGCTTAAAATGGAATGATAAATGTACTACATAATAGATGGTCTACATATAGGATGTTAGGACTCACACTGTCAACCTTGTATTGGAAACTTACCAGTCCTGCCCTGTACAATTGAGGCAGTATGTTCTTTCCTTAACAGGAGGACTATACAACAGATGAGGACATGGTGGAAGAGGTTGAAAGCAAGCTTGGGAATGGGAGTGGAGCTGGTGGAATTCTTGATCTACTTAAGGCCAGCAGGCAGGTGGGGGGACCTGACTATGCTGCCCTCACGTGAGTAATCTTCATTTTCTAGGTTATCAAGAGTATTACCCAAAAGGCTTAGGCCAGCTAATTATTTGTTGAGCATTTTTATTTGTTTTGGGTTTTGAGACATGGTCTCTTTATTTAGCCCAGGCTGGTCTAGAACTCCTAATACTTTTTGCCTTGCCTTCAAGTGAGTGCTGATATTACAGGCATGTACTACCATGCCCATTACTGAACCAAGTAAACAGATAATTAACAAGGATATTTATGCTGAAAGAATAATGTGAATGTAAAAAACTGTCCTTAGAATCTTCAGAGCTAACAGTGACAGGATATGTAGACTTGAGGAAGAATCAATTTTAAGTACTTTGGAAATGGGCCGGGGAGAATCATAGAAAGAGAATTGTTAATAAAAAAGGAAATCGTGCAGCATAGATGGAGAAAAGAGTATTCTGTCTCCACCTCATTGCTTGTCTTTAGAGAGACTTGGGGCAAAACTAGCTTTTCATGAAAACAGATTTTAATATTATCTTCATTCTTAACCATGTATGGTTCTCTCTTTTGTAACATTTTGATTGCCATAGCTATTCTTCTCGAGTGTTCTGACAATTGGTTTCTTCTGGCTACAATAACTTCCCCAGTGTTTCTCCTTTGTCCTTTGCAGTGAGGCCCCAGCCTCCCCCAGCACTCAAGAGGCCATCCAGGGCATGTTGTGTATGGCCAACCTGCAGTCATCATCATCCACACCAGCTACCTCCAGTCTGCAGGCTTGGTGGACCGGAGGGCAAGACCGAAACAGTGGGAGCTCCAGCAGTGCGCTGGGCATGGTGTCTAGTAGTCCTGCTTCCCAGCGCACCCCAGGGAAGCGGCCCATCAAGAGGCCAGCATACTGGAAAAACGAGAGTGAAGAAGAGGAGAATGCCAGTCTCGATGAGCAAGACAGCTTGGGAGCATGCTTCAAGGATGCTGAGTATAGTAAGAACATGTTAGAATATGAGGCTAGATCAAAGTGTTCCCTTTAGCCTAATCTCAATCGTAACTCTAAGAGAAAACAGCCTGTAATGAACACAGGTCTCAACCTTAAGCTAGATACTTATTTTGTTTTGAGCCATGTTTTCTTGCTCTGTAAAATGACAGTTATCTGTATCCCCATAAGTTGTTGTAAAAATTAGAGATTATGCTTATACCCAGCATTAGGCCCTTAGTTCCTTACTCCATTGTAGTATAGTTCTCTTATAATTAGCTGTCATCTGGTTTTGGTATTATTTATGTTTCACTTCAGCAAACTCATTTTCTCTCTTGCTTATTTGACTGTTATTATTTGTATTTTTAATGTTCTATGTTAATCAGTTCATTTCTTGCAAAGCTATATACCATTAGCTCTCCATAGCCAAGCATTCCATATCCATTGTTTCATCCATAGATCAAAGTATGTGGAAAAATTACATCTGTATTAATCATGTAGTCTCTTCTTTCCATTTTCCTCTAACTTGTGTAGTACAACTATTTACATTCAAAGTAAATGATGAAGGGTATGGAGTGTATACAAATACAATATTTTATATAAGGAACTCAAGCACACATGAGTTTTGGTTGATGAAGGAGGACAATCTGAATTCAGTTCCACTAAAATATCGATGGAAAACTGAAATGACCTTCATACAACTTTACATATATAAGAAATAAATCCTAAAATATGATGATTTGGAATAATATAATGAATAAAGCACTGGTTTATATAATGTAGGTAACAATAATGTTGATTTTTTTTTACTGTTTTCAAACTTATATAAATGTAATTTTCATTGACTGAGAAAACCAAAACCCCTTAGACATGATACTTTTCTTTCTGAGCATATTTTCTTTTCATTGTGTTCATGCAACTTACATGTAAACATATATGTATAGTTTTGTTTAATGTGTGTGGCTATACAGTTTGCTTGGATATCTTTCAACATCAGTACATGGAGATCTGCTTCAATGCATACAGGTTTGCTTACTGCAAACTATTCTGTAGCATCACAATGTTTATTCCTTTCTCTATTTGACATTTAGGTTTTTCTTAAGGTTATTTTTTTATTGCATTGAAAATCCTTGCAATAATCTCTTATGTCTATTTTGCCAGGAAATGTCTCTCTAGAATAGGAAAACTTGTTGAGTTGAAGATTGTATATAAGATACATATGGATAGTGTCATACTATGTTTCAAAAGGATCAGTTTATGAATAGTGTATGAGAAATACCTTTTTCCGTACATACTTATAGTCAGTGGATATTATGAACCATTTAAGTTATATAAAGGTGGTGCTTACTTCTTTGTTTTATGTATTTGTTGACCCTTAGTTCATTTTCTCTGAGCTATCTGTTCATTCTTTCAATTCTTTTTCTTTTTAAAATTTTTTCTTATGGATTTCACATTGTTTTATTGTTTCCTTGATAGTTATAATCTCCTCCTTCTTTTTTTTCAATACAGAATTTCTCTGTGTAGCCCTGGCTGTCCTAGAACTCATGTTGTAGACCAGGCTGGCCTTGAACTCAGAGGTCCACCTGCCTCTGCCTCCTCAATGCTGGATTAAAGGCATATGCTACCACTGCCTGGCTTCCTTTTATGACTTTTTATACTGTTTGTTAGGTTATTTTTTTATATATTCTGGATATGCTAATTATTCTACCCTTTTTTTGTTAGAGAAGAACATTGTGTACTTTTTTCTCATGTATGTACAGGTCTTATATAGTTGAGATCTACTGGAGAGAAGGCAGAAGAGTAGATGCAAGAAGTGGATAGAGTATTTTTCTAGTCTTTGCTACTGTAGTTCCAGACTCCTGACTATCTCCTTGTCTCAGTTTTTCCTGTTTGCTCTTTTCTGCGCATCAAAGTACCATAGTCAAGTGACCTCCTTAGAAGAAGATTGGTATATTGCTCTTTTCGAGGCAGGTTTTATTAAATAACCCAAGGTAGCCTCAAACTTGTGATCCTCCTAACACACAGTCCACAACTAAACTGCAAGCAGGAGACAGAAAGTATACTGGGGATGGCACAAATCTGTTGAAACCTCACAGCCTATCCCCAGTGACACCTCCCATTCCTTCCCAACAGTTCTACCAATTAGGGACAAAATATTCAAACAGGTATATACAGGACATTCTTATCCAAACTACCACAGAAATCTGATAAGATTTCTTCCCATTCTGTAGGTTGCATCATTACTCAATTACTCATTCAAGCAAACAGTGTTTGTTGTAAACACTGTTTGGTATCATGAGGTCCCAATTATTAATTGTTGGTCTTAATGCCTATACTATCATGGTCTTGTTCAGAAAGTCCCTTCCTATACCAGTGAGTTCAAACACACTCCCTCATATCTACCCTATTAGGATCAGGGTAACAGGCCTTATGTTAAGTTCCTAAATCCATTTGAAGTTGACTTTTATGCAACATAAAAGATGATGATCAAGACTCATTCTTCTACCGGTAGCTATCTTGTTTGTCTAGAGTGCCTTTTCTCTTGAGTATTAGTGGGTTTTTTAGCAAAACTCAGGTGTGTTTATTTGTGAATCTGAAATTTAATCTGTTGATCCGTGAGTCTATAGTGTGATATGAAATGGGATTGTGATAGCTCTAAAACTTTTGTTGTTATTCAGCACTTTTTGGCTCTCCTGGGACTTCTGTGTTTCCCTTATGAAATTTAAGATTGTTTTTCAATTTCTTTGAAGAATTGTATCAGAATTTTGATGGCGATTTTATTGAATCTGTAGCTTGCTTTTTGGCAAGAAGGCTGTTTTTACAGTATTAATTCTGCTAATCCATGAACATGGGAAGTTTTTGCATTTTCTGTTGTCCCAGTTTTTCTTTTCAATGTCTTAATGTTTTGAATGTACAAAATTTCACTTTTGAGTATTCCAAGATATTTCCGAGGTAGTGTGAAAGGTATTATATCTCTGAATTCTTTCTCAGTATGCCTATCATTTATATATAGGAAGACTATTCATTTTTGTATCTTGGTATTTTGCTGAATGTATTTATAAGCTGTAGGAGGTTTCTGGTGATATCTTTAAGGTCTTTTACATATAGAAACATATCATCTAAAAATAAAGATAACTTGACTTCTTCCTTTCTTATTTGTATTCCCTTTATCTCCTTCACTGGTCTTATTGTTCTAGCTAAGACTTCAAGTACTCTGTTGGACAGGAGTCAGGAGAGTGGACAACCTTGTCTTCTTCCTGATTTTAGTGGAAATGCTTTGAGTTTCTTATCATTTACGTTGATGTTGGTTGTGGACTTCTTGTACATTGCCTTTATTATTGTTGAGATAAATCCCCTGTATCTTTAGATTCTCCAAGACTTTTGTCATTGTGGGATGTTAAATTTTGTCACAGGACTTTTCTGCACTTAATGAGATGATTCAGTGGTTTATGTCCTTCAATCTATTTATGTTGTGGATTATGTTTATTGAATTTTATATGTTGAGTCATCTCTATATCTCTGGAGTAAAACCAGTTTTGATTATAAAGGATAATATTTTTGATATATTCTTGAATTCTGTTTCCAGATGTCTTGAGTATTGAGGGTCCATTGCTTTCCATTCAAATTTTAGAACCATTTCCACTTCTTCAAACTTGCTTTGAAAGGGATTTCATTAAATATGTAGATCACTTTGAGGACTATTAATGTCTTAACAGTGTTAAGACATCCAACCTTAGTTGCCTTAGTACTAAAATTGGATGTCTTGACATTTATTTATGCCATTGTAGTTTTTTTAACCTCTTATACTTCCTGTTAGATTTATTTCTTCTCACTTTTTGCTATTACTAGGAATACAATTTTCTTAATTTCCTTTATATATTAGTTATTGCTAATGTATAGAAACATGACTAATTCTTGTAAGTTGATCATACCTTTTTCCAACTTTATAGAATTCTATTAGCTATAATGTCACCCCAAACTCCAAACCCCCATCCCAACTAGGTTCTTTAGAATTTTGTATACATAGGGATGATTTTACTTTTGCCTTTTCAATTTGTTTTTTCCTTTTTAATCTTTACACAGATATTTAGTTTTGTTTATAAGCAGGAATTTGGCAATTCTATTAGTCCTTATATAATATTATTAGGTAAGGATGTTAGTTTAAGAGAAATTTATACAGAATTCTAATTCTAAAAAGTAATAAATGTTAGTACTCTGTAAAATGAATCAAGCTGACTATTAGCAACTCTCTGTGCCTGTTACCCAGAAGCACTTCTGTTTTGGTCTCCATATCCTATGATTTTTAAAACAGGCCTTTATTACTTCATTTCTATCACAGCCTTAACACAAAGGTTTTCTTTCATGTGTGTGTGTGTGTGTGTGTGTGTGTGTGTATTCTGGCATAGAAATTTGGGATCTGCCATTGGCATGTATCCAAAGTCAAGATACTTCTATTTTTGGTTTACTGGTTTGATACTACTGTATCCTGTGGATCATCATTTTCTGCCACTGCCAGCAGAGCTTGTAGTAACCATAATACTGTAAAGAAAGTCATTGCCACTTGAGCCATCCCTCCATCCCTGTGGTTCATAGGCCTTTAGAACTAGTTTGTAGGAAGAATGTAAAAGATTTTGAGATATATAATAGAAAACTCTTTAAATAATGTAAGAAAAGCAAAAAGGCATTTG
Organism: Apodemus agrarius; assembly: GCA_964023405.1. Taxonomy (NCBI): domain Eukaryota; kingdom Metazoa; phylum Chordata; class Mammalia; order Rodentia; family Muridae; genus Apodemus; species Apodemus agrarius. The sequence goes on from OZ030010.1 coordinate 18,997,949, forward strand.
AATGGGATTGGGGGGGTGGAAAGAAGAGCAAAAAAAATGTGGACCATGAAGGACCAGTTCTTGAAGCTTCAGAAGGGAACAAAGTCTCTATCACTACCTAGCCTAGGGGCCATTCATATTCTATCAATTGATCTGGCTGCATTCTAGCAGCATCCTGAGAAAAGGTGAATACTTTTTTTGGTGGAAGAAATCTCAAGACAAGATAGCATGCAGGTTAGGATGTGTCTTGGCTACTTCTTGCTCTTCTCAACCAGGTAGTACATAAAGAAATGAAAAGCATGCAGTGTGATGAAGAAAGTAGCTTGAGTTTTAAAATGTGGCCACAAAAGTAGATATAGTTTTGTTAGAGTAACACTAATAAAAGAGTACTGGGATGATAGGATAGGAAGGTATCCTAAGGGTGAACTCAATCACCAAGGCTGCAACTAGTGAATATAAAAATTCATTTTAAGACAGGGATAGGACTGATAATATCACTTAATTGGGTTCCTGTTTAAAATCAGCTTCATAAAAAATGTTTCCAAGATTCAGTTACCAAAGCATACAAAGGCCACTATATCTTTGATCTTAGAAGGACTATATATATCTTAAGCTGACAGCTGAACGCGGCAGTGTCACCCACATAATACTAGTTTGGGGGACATGAAAAATTCAGGATTGAGGAAGTGATCAAGTTTTACTCCATGGTCCACGTGTGGCTGGATCCAGGCAATGTGTGGCAGGGGTGGAGTCCCTGCAAGGAGACACAATAGGCCACTCACTGTGTGAAGCTATTAAGGCGAAGAAGTCCAAGTAACAATAGAGACCCTAGTGTACCGGAAAAGCCAGAACTATAAGATCTATCTGCCAAGGAAAGCTTCAGCAAGGAAGATAGCACCCACATGGTGGCTCACACGCAAGTGTAACTCCAATTCCAGGGAGTTTGATACTGTGTTCTGGTCTCTGGACACCTTGAACATATTGCACAGACATACATGTAGGCAAAATACCTATATACTAAAGGAAAAAAATGTAAAAATTCCTATTAACTCATTACCAGGTTTATTATAGTAAACAAACCCTACTTCTCAACACCAGTTTTCTATATTACTTATTTTGTTACATGATCAAATAAATGTGTGTTGAGAAGCAACCTAAGGAAGGAAGGATTCATTTGGGGTTAATGATTTGAGGAAGTACAGTGCATTATAGTAAAGCAGGGAGGACAGCAGGAACATGAGCTTTTCATATTGCATCCTCAGTCTGAGAGCAGATAATAGACAGAAATTGGGGCCAAGCAATAGAAGTTCAAGGTCCTCCTCCACTGACCCACTTCTTTTTTTTTTTTTTTTTTTTTTGGTTTTTTTCTGAGACAGGGTTTCTCTGTGTAGCCCTGGCTGTCCTGGAACTCACTCTGTAGACCAGGCTGGCCTCAAACTCAGAAATTCGCCTGCCTCTGCCTCCCAAGTGTTGGGATTAAAGGTGTGTGCCACCACTGCCCAGCTGACCCACTTCTTTCAGCAACAATCTATTTCCTAAAGATTCTACAACTTTCCAAACAGTGCCATCAGATAGTACCAGTCAAACACGTGAGCCTATAGGGGTTATTTCTCATTCAAATCACAGCAGGATGTGAACATTTTCAGTTTAAGACATTTTATTACCATGATTATTCTCACGTGGTCTAGAGTAGCATCTTTATCTTCCTTGATTCTTTACAACCATACAGTTGATTTGAGTCTGCCTCCATGGCCACTGTGATTGCTGCTATTACTCTACAACCTCCTCCCCATCCCAATTTCTCTGTGTAAAACAGAGTCAGGGTAAGCCCCTGCTTCAGTTGTTGGGGAGCAGCATGAAGACCAAGCTGCACATCTGCTACATATGTGTGAGGAAGCCTAGGTCCAGCCCTCTTTAGTTGGTGGTTCATCCTCTAGGAACCCCTAAGGATACAGATTAGTTGACTCTTTGGCCTTGTGGAATCCCTAACCACTCCAGGTTTCAGACTTCCAGAGCTCCTGCTAATGTTTGACTGTGGGTCTGTCTCTATAACGTCTGTTTCAGAATTGGGTGAGAGAGGGAATGGGAGAGGGGAATGGGGGCAGCGATCAGGTATAGGGAAAGCATATGGTGGGGGGAGAGTGAACAGAAATAAGCAGGGATGGGGATGGGGTGCGTATCACTCCGACTTACCAGAGACCTGGGATGGAGGAGGCTATGAGGGTTGACTCTAGCTGAGACTCCTGATTTTAAGGGTTCTTTTAAAAATAAATTTTAATTAACATATAAATATATCTTTTCCTCTTCATTTTCCTCCTTCTAACCCTCCATGCTCCTCCCCACTTCTCAAATTCATGGCCTCTTTTCCTTTTATTGCATAAATACAACTTGTTTGATCCATTTAGTGTTACTTTTTTTTTTTTTTGGTTTTATTCGAGACAGGGTTTCCCTGTGTAGCCCTGGCTGTCCTGGAACTCACTCTGTAGACCAGGCTGGCCTCGAACTCAGAAATCCGCCTGCCTCTGCCTCCCAAGTGCTGGGATTAAAGGCATGCGCCACCACCTCCTGGCATAGTGTTACTTTTATGATGTGATTTCAGAGTTGACCACTTGGTGTTATTAGATACAGTAGTGGGTGGGGGCTTATCCCTCCAGAAGATTGATTCTCTCTCTCCCAGCAGTCCTCTAGTCTAGCCTCATTTGTAAATTAGAGGCAGCAGATGTAATAATCAGTTCCTAAGTACAATATAACATCTCCACTGCAGGCATAAAACACAGGTTGCTATGGAGAGCTGAGAAGGAGGAATCTGAATCAGATTATGAGAGCATGATTTTGCTCTTTTATTTTTTATTAATTTATTTTTACACTCCATATTTTATTCCCCACCCCCACCCCCGTCCACCCTCTGACTGTTCCACATCCTGTACCTCCTCCCCACCCCTTGTCTCCACGTGGATATCCCTACCCCCACCTCACCTGACCTCTAAACTTCCTGGGCCCTCCAGTCTCTTGAGAGTTAGGTGCATCTTCTCTGACTAAACCCAGACCCAGCAGTCCTCTACTGTGTGTGTGTTGGGGGCCTCTTATCAGCACCAGCAATATGTCACCTGTTTGGTGGTCCAGTGTCTGAAAGATCTCAGGGATCCAGGTTAATTGAGACTGCTGGTCCTCCTGCAGGATTGCCCTTCTCCTCAGCTTCTTCCAGCCTTCCCTAATCCAACAACAGGGGTCAGCTGCTTCTGTCCATTAGGTGGGTACAAATATCTGCATCTAACTCTTTCAGCTGCTTGTTGGGTCTTCCGGAGTGTGGTCATGCTAGGCCCCTTTTTGTGAGTGCTCCATAGCCTTTCTCACATAGTAAGTGTCAGGCCTTGGGACCTCCACTTCAGCTCGATCCTACTTTGGGCCTGTTGCTGGACCTTCTTTTCCTCAGGATTTTCTCCATTTCCATCCCTGTAATTCTTTCAGAGAGGCACAATTATGGGTCAGAGTTGTGACTGTGGGATGCTCCCCCCTCTTTTAATGCCCTGTCTTCCTGCTGGAGGCAGGCTCTGTAAGTCCCCTCTTCCTACTGTTGGTCATTTCATCTAAGGTCCTTTGAGTCCTGAGAGTCTCTCACCTCCCAAGTCTCTGGTGTATTCTGGAGGCTCCCCCCCCCCCAACCTCCTGTCTCCCAAGGCTACCTGTTTCCATTCTTTCTGCTGGCCCTCAGGGCTTCAGTCCTTTTCCCTCACCCAATACCAGGTCAGGTTCCCCTCTCCCTCCACTCCCTCCCTACCTGTTCATTTTCCCTCCCAGGTCCCTCCCTCCCTATTTGTGATTGCTTTGTTCTCCCTCCCAAGTGGGACTGAGGTGTCCTCATTTGGGCACTTAAGCTTGTTGAACTTTTTGAGTTCTGTGGACTGTATCTTGGGTACTCTGTACTTTTTAACATCCACTTATTAGTGAGAACATACCATGCTTGTCCTTTTGGGTCTGAGTTACCTCACTCAGGATGATATTCTAGTTCCATCCATTTGCCTGCAAAACTCATAATGTCCTTGTTCTTAATAGCTGAGTAGTATTCTATCATGTAAATGAACCACATTTTCTGTATCTATTCTTCTGTCATGGGACATCTGGGTTGTTTCCAGATTCTGGCTATCACAAATAAGGCTGCTATGAACATAGTGGAACACGTACCTCTGTGGCATGGTGGGGCATCTTTTGGGTATATTCCCAAGAGTGGTATAGCTGGGTCTTCAGGTAGATCTATTTCCAATTTTCTGAGGAACCTACAGATTGATTTCCGGAGTGGTTGTACCAGTTTGCAATCCCACCAATGGAAGAGTTCCTTTTTCTCCACATCCTTTCAAACATGTGTTGTGACCTGAGGTTTTGATCTTAGCCATTCTGATTGGTTTAAGGTGGAATCTCAGGGTGATTTTGATTTGCATTTCTTTGATCACTAAGGACTTTGAACATTTCTTTAGGTGCCTTTCAGCTTGAGGTCAGGAATGGTGATTCCCCTCAGCCAATCTTTTATTGTTAAGAATTGTTTTTGCTCTTCTGAATTTTTTGCCTTTCTAAGTGAACTTGAAAATTGCTCTTTCCATATCTTTGAAGAATTGTGTTGGGATTTTGATGGGGATTGCATTGAATCTACAGATTGTCTTTGGTAGGATGGCCATTTTTACTATGTTAATTCTGCCAATCCAGGAGCATGGGAGATCTTTCCATTTTCTGAGATCCTCAATTTCTTTCTTGAGAGACTTGAAGTTCTTATCATACAGGTCTGTCACTTGTTTGATTAGAGTTACTCCAGGATATTTTATATTATTTGTGGCTACTGTGAAGGGAGTTGCGTCCCTAATTTCTTTCTCATACTGTTTATCATTTGTATAAAGGAAGTATACTGATTTGAGTTAATTTTATATCCAGCTACTTTGCTGAAGTTATCAACTGGAGAAGTTCCCTAGTAGATTTTTTGAGGTCGCTTATATATACTATCATATCATCTGCAAATAGTGATACCTTTATTTCTTCTTTGCCAATTTGTATCCCCTTGATCTCTTTTGGTTGTCTTATTGTTCTAGCTAGCACTTTGAGTACTATATTGAATAGATATGGGGAGAGTGGTATGCTCTTTTTTAAAAAACAAAATTATTTATTTATATTCTAGGTATTGCTCCCTCCTAGTTACCCCTCCTACAATTCTTCATCCCATTCCTCCTCCCACTTGTATATGAGAGGGTGCCCTCTCCCAAGACCTCCCTCTTCCCTGGGGCCTCAAGTCTGTCAAAGATTAGGCACATCTCCCACTGAAGCCAGACCAGGCAAGTCCTCTGCTATATATGTGCTGAGGGGCCTCAGACCAGCCCAAGTATGCTACCTGGTTAATGGCTCAGTCTCTGGGAATTCCTGGGGTCTGGGCTAGTTGAGATTGCTGGTATTCCTATGGGGTCACCCTCCCTTTCAGCTTCTTCAGGCCTTCCCCTGATTCAACCAGGGGTCCCTGACTTCAGTCCAATGGTTGGGTATTTGTATCTGCATCTGTCTCAGTCAGCTGCTAGTAGGGCCTCTCAGAGGACAGCCATGCTAGGCTCCTATCTATAAGCACATCATAGCATCAGTAATAGTGTCAGGACTTGGTGCCCCCCCCATGAGATAGATCCAAAGTTGGACCAGTCACTGGACTGCCTTTCCCCCAGTCTCTTCCATTTTTGTCCCTGCAGTTCTTTTAGACCAGACTAGGTTAGAATTTTTGACTTTGGGTTGATAAGGTCATCCCTCCACTTTCATCTGGAGGTGGACTCTTAAGTTCCCTCTCCCCATTATTGGGCATTTTGGCAAAGGTCACACATTGAGTCCTGAGATTCTCTCACCTCCTGAGTCTCTAGTACTTTCTAAAACCCCCAACCCCAAGGCTGCATATTTCCATTCATTCTCCTAGTCTTCTGTGCTTCTCTCTTGGCCCTCTGGGCATACCTGATCCTGTTCTCCTTTCCACTCTCCCCTCTCCCATCCTGGTCCCTCCCTCCCTCTACCTCAGGTGATTATTTTCTTCTTCCTCCTTCTAAGTGGGATTGAAGCACCCTCACTTGAGCCTTTCTGCTTGATAAACTTCTAATGGTTTGTGGGTTATATCCTAGGAATTCTGTACTTTTTTGTTAATATCTATTTATCAGTGAGTACATACCATGCATGTCCTTTTGGGATTGGGTTACCTCACCCAGGATGGTATTTTCTAGCTCCATCCATTTGCCTATGGAGTCACTGTTTTCAATAGCTGAGTAGTACTCCATTGTGTAAATGTACCACATTTTCTGTGTCCATTCTTCTGTTGAGAGACATCTAGGTTGTTTCCTACTTCTGGCTATTATAAATAAAGCTGCTATGAACATAATGGAGCACATGTTCTTGTGTTTTGGTGGAGCATCTTTTGGGTATATGTCCAAGAGTATACCTGGGTCTTCAGGTAGAACTATTTTTAATTTTCCGAGGAACCTCCAGATTGATTTCCAGAGTGGTTGTACCAGTTTGCAATGGAGGAGTGTTCCTCTTTCTCCACATCCTCACCAGCATGTGCTATCACTTCAATACTTGTTCTTAGCCATTCTGATTTGTGTGAGGTAGAATCTTAGGGTTGTTTTGATTTGCATTTCCAGGATGACTACAGAACTAAATCTAGAGCTAAATTTTAAAAGATGAACCAAGCAACTCATCTGAGTGACTAAGAATTTGGTGAATGTAGAAAGACTTTCATAATTAGGGTACAACTATAGAAAAGGCACAAATTGTAAGATATTTAGGGACCTTTGGCAGTTGAATGTAGATTAAGTAAATGAATATACTTGAAGAGGAAGGGGAAGGACTGAAGTATGTATCATTCTCTCTTTGTTCTTTTGGATGAGATAATTTATCCTGCCTTCACCTCTCCCTACAGTCTATCCATCTCTGGAGTCCGATGATGATGACCCTGCTTTGAAATCTCGACCCAAGAAAAAGAAGAATTCAGATGATGCTCCATGGAGTCCTAAAGGTGATCTAACACTTTGTATCTTATTCTCTGTAGGTATAATCAGGTGAAAAATATAGATCAATGTAAGAACATCCATAATACAAGAAGATCTTATTCATTCACTCATTTGCTTAGTCAACAAGCATCTGTTACTTTTACTACCATGTTAGGTGCCAGGGATGAATTGATCGTGTGACATAGTTTGTGTAAAATCTAGCTAGGTAAATCATAGCTGTTGTTTTTGAAGTATTATGGCTTGAGATGAAACCTGAAGAGTTCACTAAACCATCTGAAGCTTCTAAGAACATTCTGGTAACTGTCATCCCAGCCCCACTATGATAATTTTGTTCTCAAGGAGGAAAACTATGTGGACTCTTAGGCTCTGCAAGAGTCCTAAGATTGTCAACTACTGAGAAGTTATCCCCAAGGAAGGGAAGGAAAAGAGGGAAAGTAGGTACCTGAAGTGAACATGGAATTTTGAGAGAGAAAATAATTTTCTTCATCTCATTGGTTGGGCTATTTGAACTGAAGAATATTCAAGGCTTATTAATTTTTGAATACATATGATATATGTTTCTGTGTATAGTGTTTGAGTGTGCATGTTCACTCCTGTGCGATTATTTATATATGTATGCAGTTGTGTGTATGTGAAATTGAGAGAATAACCTCAGTTGTGGGCCCTTCCCCCCCCACACACACACCTTGTTTGTGACAGGATCTCTTCTTGTTCAGTGCTGAATACCCCTCCTATCTCCTCCTCCCATCCATTATAGGCATTCTGCGATGCCTATAGATGTGCATTACCACATCCAGTTTGGGGATCCAAACTCCAGTCCTCATGTTTATGTGCCAAGTGCTTTGCCATTGAATTATCTTCTGCAATCCATGGTACTTTCACTTCTTAACAATCTACACGAATGTTAGTGGCCTAAAAGAATATTTACCATTTCTCATGATTCTTTTAAATCACTCTTAATCTAGAACAGTTCATCTTGGTTTTGTTCGTTTTCTTATAGAAACTGATATAATTTTCCTGTAGCCAGTATCATCTTCTAGATTTATTTGCTTTCGTGTAACATTGGCTTTTTTTGTTTTGTTTTGTTTTGTTTTGTTTGTTTGTTTGGTTTTTGTTTTTCAAGACAGGGTTTCTCTGTGTAGTACTGGCTGTCCTGGAACTCACTCTGTAGACCAGGCTGGCCTCGAACTCAGAAATCTGCCTGCCTCTGCCTCCCAAGTGCAGGGATTACAGGCATGCATTGGCTTTTTTTTTTAAGAGACTGGTTGTTTCTCATGTAAATTTTTTTCTCATGGTATCATTTAAGTTTTTCTATACCTATACTTTCTAAACTCTCAAAATACTGTAAATAGTTTGCTTTTAATTTCTTAACAAGTTAAATATTGCTGCAATTCACCTGTTACTACATGATTACATGTTGTTCCACTATAGTTATCACTAAGGACGTGAAAGTTCATATCAGGGCTAGGCGTGGTCGATTTTGCCTTTAATATCTGCATAGAGATACAGGTGATTCTGTGAGTTTGAGGCTAGCCTGGTCTATGTAGCAAATTTCAGGGCTACAGAGAGAGCCCTTTCTCAAGAAAACAAACTATAGTTCATACTTGGAATCCTATATGTGTTGGTGCTATTTCAATTTCACCACTTTTCTTCTTGGTACTAGCTTGTACCCTGTAAAGGAATACTTAGACACCGTGAATATCCAATTCTCTAGAACCAGTGTTTCATAAAGACTTGCAAACTGGTGATATTTTTAGTTTTATAACTAGTTCCACATTTGTAAGCTGGCATTCTTATGTGTATATTTGTGTATTTGTCTGCCTGGGAATGTTCATGTGTGTTTGGATGCACATGTTTTGTTTAATGGTTGTATCTTTTGTCTGACTATTCAAAACATGCTTACCTTTTAAAAGTATATTATGGAGCCATTTGAGATGACTCAACAAATAGTATGTACCATGCCTTATAGCCTGAGTTTGATCTCCAGGACCCACTTGTTACAAGTAAAGAACTGACTTCTCCAAGTTGTCTTGTGACCTTCACAGTTGTTTCATGATGTACATGCACAGTGTGAGTGTGGATGTCAGAGGACTTCAGTTTGAATGAGGAGATAGCTCAGTAAAGTGCTTATTTGTGCAAATATATGAGAACCAGAGTTCAACAACAAGCATCCATATAAATTAAAAAACAAAAACAAATCCAACTAGAATTGATGATGGATACTTGTTATCCCAGTGCTGGAGAGGCACTTGCCCATTCATACTGGCCTATGTCTGTCTTTGCTCTGTCATGTGGGAGGCAAGATCTCTTGGTCGTTTGCTACTCCATACCCTTAGACTACTTGGCCCATTGTCTTCTACCACTACTCTTGTCTCTGCCGCCTATCTTAGTCTAGGAACACTAGAATCACAGACAAAAGCTACTGCATTTGGCCTTATGTTGGTTCTGAGAACTTGAGTTTGGATCTTTATACTTATAGGACAGATGCTTTACCCACAGAGCCATTTCCCAAGCACCCTTGTTTTTTAAATGTTATTCTATGATTATTACTGAGGTGGACATGTGTGTAGAGGTCAAAGGATAACTTTATGGAATTGTTTCTCTCCTTTCACCTTTATGTGGTTTCTAGGGAAGGAACTCAAGTCATCAAACTTTGTTTTTTCATGTATGTAGGGCTGGGAGTTGAGCCCTGGTCCTTGTGCTTGCACAATAAGCACTTTACCAAGCTGTCTCCTCAGCCCTAGCTGTGATTTGTTTGTAAAGAAAAGCTTTCTTAGGCCGGGCGGTGGTGGCTCACACCTTTAATCCCAGCACTCTGAGAGGCAGAGGCAGGTGGATTCCTGAGTTCGAGGCCAGCCTGGTCTACAGAGTGAGTTCCAGGACAGCCAGGGCTACACAGAGAAACCCAAAAAAAAAAAAAAAAAAAGTCGAGCCGGGCGTGGTGGCGCACGCCTGTAATCCCTGCACTTGGGAGGCAGAGGCAGGCGGATTTCTGAGTTCGAGGCCAGCCTGGTCTACAGAGTGAGTTCCAGGACAGCCAGGGCTTTACAGAGAAACCCTGTCTCGAAAAACCAAAAAAAAAAAAAAAAAAAAAAAAAAAGTCTTTCTTTTTTTCACCTGAAGATATTTGTTGCTCCTAAAAGAGCTTATTGAAAAAGATAAACAGGTAATAATTTTTTAAAATTCAGTATTGTTAAGGTGCTATTAAAAAGTTATACCAAGAACTTCAACAATTGTTTGGTATCTATAAAATAATAATCTTCAATAGGTAGTATGTGCTACATATCAAGTCATTTCCACCAATTATAAATTCTGAGAAAGAGCTAGGTGGGGTCAGCAAGGTCCCAGATATTTTATATAAGTTATTATATAGCATACTTTCAAGGGATAGGCATATTTTAAATAGGCAAAAGGAAAATACATCTGAACAGGCAGTTCAAATGATAGGTCTGAGTATGGAGGGGGAAGGGTAATGCAATATCATACTTTGGAGGTGCAATAAGGAAGACATTTGTCTGAAGAAGCAGAAAGTAGGGGTGATTAGCCTGTTTTCTGCAGCTATAATGGAATATTACAACTGACTGAATTCTAAATAAAAGACTATTTTTCTCATGGTTCTAGAAGCTGGAAGTCTAAGAGCATGATGCTGGCATGGTGTAGGCCTGCATGCTAAATTGTCCCATAAGTAGAAGGCATCATATAGTAAAAGAGTAGGAGGAAAAAAGAGAGTTGAAATACACGTGTACCCTTTTAATACGTAACCCACACCTACAATCATAGCTTTATACTATTCAGGAAAACAGTGCTATCATGACCTAATTGCCTCTTAAAGATCTCCCTTCTAATACTGTTGAAATGATAATTAAGTTTCCACATGAATTTTGAAGGGAGTGTTTAAACCATAGCAGTAGGTGAGTTTAGAAAAGTAGGTAAGTCGGGAACAACAAGGACATAAAAGCACATGAACAACATTAAATGCCAGTTTGAAGAAGTTAATTTGTATTCATGTACTCCTTAGTCATTAAATAGGACTCTGTGAAAATCTAGAAGCAGGAAGAACACCTTTGGAGTAGACGGAAGTTGAAGAATATAATTGGCAAATAGATTAGCATCCTGTTTCCCTTGCAGCCCGTGTGACTCCAACCCTACCCAAGCAAGACCGTCCTGTTCGTGAGGGGACCAGAGTTGCCTCCATTGAGACAGGCTTGGCTGCAGCAGCTGCAAAGCTTGCCCAGCAGGTAAGTGTTGATATCTAGCTAGTGCCCTGCTATTGATGACTTAGAGCCTCAAAATTCAGACCTATAGGTTGTTAGGATTCTGCTATTATGGATAATCTCTGATCTTTGCCTTTGGCAGTCTCCCAGCCCTTCCTATATCCATTACATCCCAGCTTTGTGACAAGCTACTTCCATAGGTTACCTAGTTGGGATGAATTAGGATGAAAAGAGAGATCAGAGAAGTGTCCTCGTTGACGTCACTTGTCCCCTCCCCACCCCAAATATAATTCCCAAAGATGGAGTGGGAGAGATAATTTTCTTTCCAGGTATGGTCCCTAGTGGGTCACCCATGCCCCAGTGGAGACCCATACCCATGTTTAATGGACAGCATTAATTTGACTCAGTGAGTTACTTAAAAATCAAAGAGCATATGAAATTGGGAGGGAAACATGATTGGGGAGAACTGTAAGGTTTTGGAGGTAGGGGAGGTAGGCATGAATATGATCAATACATATTTCATGCAGGTATAAAATCCTCAAATATGTAAAAAAAAATGGAAAAAGATCCTTGAATAGAAAAAAAAACTAGATCTGTTATTTGCCTTCAGATTTAGTCCTGAGGAAGTGACTCAGTTGAGTACACTTAAGTTTTGAGTCACTCACCGGTTTTGGAATTTGGCCTTTTATAAAGAGCTTTTTCTTAAACCTTTTATCAAATATCTCTACCCCCTGCTTCTCAAGAGAACAAAATTCACCATTTTTCATCCTAAAAGGTTAACTTCACTAAGTCATATTTACCTCTTAGCATTAGTTTACAAAGTGCTTTAATATGTAGTTTGCTCAGAAACCCTAGGAATGTTTGGAGGTGAAGTGCTTGGTTCTTTAATAATGTCCACATAGTTGCTCATGTCACATTGTAGATCTTAGAGTACTATTGAGCATCTGCCTTATGTAGGTGCCCCTATGTACAATGTCTAATATAATATTCCCAATAGTCTTGTTCAATAGACAATATTTTCATCATTTTACAGGTGAAGAATATGAGGCTCACTTAAAGTGACTAGTCCAGGATAAGACAGCCAGTAAATGGAGGAAACAAGATTCAAACTCATATCCTGTTACTTCATGCTACTTGAGTTTTAAGTAAAGTGAAATAGATAAATCAAGAGATCAAGTGCCTTTTCTTTGATTGAAACTTCCCCTGCCATTCATCAGTGCCACATACGATGTAACTTTTAAATAAAGGTTTTCTATTGCATTAAACAAGCAGATGAAAGTATAAAAACTACTCAGTGCTTTCTAGGGAGTACGTACTATTTGAGTTGATGGAAATACTTCTAAGAAGAGACTTTATTGGTAGAGGAGGTATTAGAGGCTATTTTGTGTGTGCACACATGTGGATATGAGGAAGGATTCCAGGAAGAGGTCATAAAGCGCTCTTTGTTCGGTCTTGAGGGATTTCTTTCTAATCTCCTGACTACACTCCAGTGTCTATCATTTATGCCAGCCGTGCCCACTACAGTGTGTATGATTTACCCCAGGTACCAAATTGCCTCGTGCTTGCATTTGCATACAGCCATTCCTTTCGCCCATTCACATCACCTTCTACCACCTTATTTCTTTGATCTTCATCTGTGCTTCTTTATAGTGTTAGCATATGGTACTTATGATCATAAGGATATGTTATACTCTTTGGATATATTTATTTTAACTTGGTATCATTTCAATAATGACACGTGATAAATCAGTGTTCGAATAAATGAATGAATGAGATTTTCTGGAATGGAAACTTCATATTCGAAGATGAGTGTAAGTAAAGTTATGAAATGGATTCTTGCCAGTCGCTTGTGTCTCAGGCCTTTAATCCCAGCAGTCAGGAAGCAGAAGCAGGCAGATTTCTGAGTTTAATGCCAGCCTGGTCTACAGAGTGAGTTCTAGGACAACCAAAGAAGCACTGTCTCGAAAAACAAAACAAAACAAAAAAGTGGATTCTGGGGCCTGAAAGATCTATCTGCATAGGCCATCAAGCATTATGGCCTAAGTTCGATCCGCAGGGTAGAAGAGAACCTGTTCCTGCAAGTTGGATTCTTGACCTCAAAACTCGTCATGGCATGTACACACACACACACACACACACACACACACACACACATCAAACAAATGTATAAAAATAACATTCTGGAACAGCTGCAACTGGTTTTATATAATTTCTCTATTTCTCAGTTATTTTATGAACTTTGATTAAGTAAAGGATGTGTATATGTCCTCCTAAGAATAACACTTGATATAAAGTAAGGCTTAATGACATTTTCACCTTCAGCCTTTATCATTATGGGTTGTCTAGGTAGCCACAAAGTAGAATACCATGAAAGTTTAAATTTCGTTGGGAGCTTCGTAGCGGCTTTTTCGATAAAAATCTTGGCAAGGTGTAAGTGTTCCTATCATAAATTAATCCACTTGCTGCTTACATGCAAAAGAGATCAGCAGCAAGGGTAGGGAATTTTGAACTAATCTAGATATGAAGACATAATTTATGGAGTTAGACTAGAGAACAGGGGAACAGAATTCATCCTGGTGTGTTTGTTTAGTTGGTTGGTTGGTTTTTTCGAGACAGGGTTTCTCGGCATAGCCCTGGCTGTCCTGCAACTTTCTCTGTAGACCAGGCTGGCCTTGAACTCAGAGATCCACCTGCCTCTGCCTCCAAAGTGCTGAGATTAAAGGCGTGCACCACCACTGCCTAGCCAGAATTTATTCTTTTTTTTTTCATTTCTTTTTTTTTATTCTTTTTTTTTTATTTTCTATATTCTATGTTTACATTCCAAAGGCTTTCCCCTTTCCCAGTTCCCACCCACCATAGTTCCCATAGTTCCTCTCCCCCCCATCTGTTCCCCAATAATTCCCCCTCCCCCCTCGGTTTCTTTACTAAACTGGATGCAATCTTTACAGGCCCAGGGTCCTCTCCTTCCTTCTTCTTGGGAATCATTTGATTTGCTATTTGTGTCTTGAGTATTTAGGGCTTCTGGGCTCATTAATATCCACTTATCAGTGATTGCATTTCATGTGCATTCTTTTGTGATTGGGTTAATTCACTCAGGATGATATTTTCCAGGTCTAACCATTTACCTACAAATTGCATGAATTCATTATTTTTAATTGCTGAGTAGTATTCCATTGTATAAATATACCACATTTTCTGTATCCATTCCTCCTTTGAGGGATATTTGGGCTCCTTCCAATTTCTGGCGATTATAAACAAGGCTGCTATAAACATAGTGGAGCATGTGTCCTTATTGCATGCAGGGGAATCCTCTGGGTATATGCCCAGGAGTGGTATGCCAGGGTCCTCTGGAAGTGACATGCCCAATTTTCTGAATATTGGTGAGAAAAGATTTCTGCTAAGGTTGTGGCTAAACAGAGCAGATTCTTTTTGGTTTTGTTTTGTTTTGTTTTTTGTTTTTCCAGACAGGGTTTCTCTGTGTAGTCCTGGCTGTCCTGGAACTCACTCTGTAGACCAGGCTGGCCTTGAACTCAGAAATCCGCCTGCCTCTGCCTCCCAAGTGCTGGGATTAAAGGTGTGCACCACCGGCACCCCTCCTTCACCTCCCCCCACATATACACACACAAACACACCACTCCCACCCACCCCCGCCCGGCACAGAGCAGATTCTGAAATCAGAGTTTGCATCTCAGCTTGAAATCTATGCAGGGCAGTGGTGGTGCACACCTGTAATCCCAGCATTCTGGGAGGCAGAGACAGGCAGATTTCTGAGTTCGAGGCCAGCCTGGTCTACAGAGTGAGTTCCAGGATAGCCAGGGCTATACAGAGAAACCCTGTCTCGAAAAACAAACAAATCCAAAAAAAACAAAAGAAAGGGAGGGAGGGAGGGAGGGAGGGAGGGAGGGAGGGAGGGAGGGAGGGAGGAAGGAAGAAAGAAAGAAAGAAAGAAAGAAAGAAAGAAAGAAAGAAAGAGAGAGAGAAAGAGAGAATGAAAGAAACGGAAAACTGCATTATATCTGTAACCTTTGGAAAATAACTTTTGGCTGGAGAGATAGATGGCTCAGCAGTTAAGACTGTTCTTCCAGAGGTCCCAATTCTCAGCAGCTCACAACTGTCTGCAACTCTAGTTCTAGGGGATCTGGCACCCTTACATACATAGACATGCAGGCAAAATATTAATGCTCATTTTAAAAAAATGGAAAATAACAGATAAAGTTTTTTTTTATCCTTAGAATGGGAATATAATTAATTTTTGTTGTTGTTGTTGTTTGAGACAGGGTTTCTCTGTGTAGTCCTGGCTGTCCTGGAATTCACTCTGTAGACCAGGCTGGCCTCAAACTCAGAAATCCACCTGCCTCTGCCTCCCAAGTGCTGGGATTACAGGCGTGCGCCACCACTGCCCTGTAATTAATTTTTTAAAGATTTATTTATTTAGGTAGGTAGGTAGTATACAGCAGGCTAGAAGAAGGCACCAGATCTGATTATAGGTGGTTGTCACCCACACCATGTGGTTGCTGGGAATTGAACTCAGGACCTCTGGAAGAGCAGCCAGTGCTCTTAACCTCTAAGCTATCTCTCCCGCCCAGGAATATAATTATTAATTCTCATTCTTAAAATTATTAAATGAATTATTAAGGAGCAGTGCATGCATCTACTACTAATAATTCTCATTCCTCAGAAATTTCTCTGGTAGCCATAGCCTAAGAAGTCTTCTGAAGTTGAGTCTAGGCTTTTGTTCCCAAGAGAAGGCCAAGGAATATAGTCATGGAGTTGGTGTGTGTATAGCTGATGTGTGTGACATTTCAGAAAGTTACATGCTGGCAGCGCCACATGCTCAGGGCTCCACATTCCCATTGTCCAGGTACCTAGTACACAGTAGATAGTAGAGCCATACAGCAGTAAGTGGATGAAACACTAGATACTGGGAGAAGTAGCACAATTTCATATTTATTCTATACAAATTGAGATATTCGATTCAATGACTTAAAAAATTGTCGAGTCTATCTGGGCGTTGGTGGCGCACGCCTTTAATCCCAGCAGGGAGGCAGAGGCAGGCGGATTTCTGAGTTTGAGGCCAGCCTGGTCTACAGAGTGAGTTCCAGAACAGCCAGGGCTACACAGAGAAACCCTGTCTCAAAAAAAAAATTGTTGAGTCTTCTGTTCAAAGAAAAACATCAGCAAATGATAAAAAGCTATTATAAGAAATAGAGAATAATAATTAACTACTTTGCTGAGTTCCTTTCATGTGCTATATATTTTCATGTCATTTAAGCTTTTAACAGTTCTGAAAAGCAAATATTACTTTACCATTTGCAGACAAGGCAGCTGATATTCAGAAAGGTTAGTAACTTTAACTAAAGTCATATAATTTAGGAACCAGAAGCCCAGGTTTGAACTCACATTTACCTTATTCCAAAGCTAACACTTTACTCTCGGTTCATTTGTGAGAAGATTTGTAAGATGGTTAGATACTAGATCTGACTACTTTTCCATGAGGATTTGTGTTTCAGTTATGTATTATCCTTACGCTTCTGTTTTGTTATTTGTAAAATTAAGAGGTTCCCCACAACACTTAGGACTTTTATAAGAATATAGTAAATAATGTGCCTAAGTTGCTGATGTAAATTGGTTATTAGGAATGCCCACAGTTCACCAAAAACCAAGTCTTCCAAATCATTTACAGTTTTCTTGACATTTTACTATTAAGTGGTAGGTGATACGCTAAGGATGAATGATGTCAAAGAAATCACTGCAGGTGTTGGAAAGTCTGTGTTGTGTGTCCATACAAGGTGGACTTGTAGAAAAGAATGGGGGAAAGGGGCAGGATGCAAAAACATATTGACCATTGTCTTCTTACTTTCTGGGAAATTTTCTTTCTTTTTTCTTTTCTTTTTTTTTTTTTCCACTCTTCAATATCTCTGCCAACTTTGCTTGTATTTCAGGAGCTGCAAAAGGCCCAAAAGAAAAAATATATCAAGAAGAAGCCTTTGCTGAAGGAGGTAGAACAGCCTCGCCCTCAAGAGTCCAATGCCATCATGACAATGCCTGCACCAACACTGGCTACTACACCCCAGCCTGTCACCTCCTCCTCACCCCAGCCACCTCCTGAGCCTAAACAAGAGGCTCTGTCAGGAAGTCTTGCTGACCATGAGTACACTGCTCGTCCCAATGCCTTTGGCATGGCTCAGGCAAATCGCAGCACCACACCCATGGCCCCTGGAGTCTTCCTCACCCAGCGGCGCCCTTCAGTTGGTTCCCAGAGCAGTCAGGCAGGACAAGGTACATGACCCAAATGGAGATTAAAATGAGAGCTCTTCAAAGCACCCTGATCTAAATCTTAAGTGCTCTAATAGATGAGAATACTAGGAAGCCAAACTTCAGGTGCTTGGATATTGGCCTTTGAATACCTACAGCTCAATAGGCCATGAAGAGGCAATTAACTGAATTTAAATAGAAGTAATACAAGATCTAGGTTTGAAACATTCAAAGTCATAATAGAGGATAGTCTAGAAGTTAAGTAGTCTATACATCCATTCAGCAAGGACTGAGGAAACACAACCATGTGACATCTAGTCAGTCATGGAGACATGAGAAATGGAAAGAATAGTAGGATGTGAGAAGTGATATGATGTGGGGAGACAGAAAGATGCATGAGAGAGAATGCAAGCCCTTCTTTTCCTCCCATTGGCCAGAGCCCAACCTGTAGCTTGTGGATGGACGTACTTCAGGGATACTGAGCTTGTTTAGGATCAACTAGAATGGGGGTTTCTAATAAAAGAAGGTCCTAAGCATGGAATCCCAGGGGACATGGAATATAGCCATGTGTCACTAACCCTAGTTATCAGGCTAACATGAATGACATAGAAGTATATTGACCTCCTTACAAAATTTTCTATGGAGAGTGATTGAACCCAAAGTAAGGGATGGGAAACAGCCAGAAAACTAGAACTCTAGTGACTGTGACTGCTGCAGCAATCAGAGAAGGAGTAGCCAAGCATGTGGCACTGAATAGAAATGGTTAGGAGGGTTCCTCGCCTGATATAGTCTAAGGATGAAGAGCTTTGTTAAGAGAGAAAAACAAAGCATGGAGGTGTGGCACATAGCAGTTGGTGCTAAAGTTACTCATAAAGCCTCTGCTTACTTTGGTCCTTCCTTACAGGAAAGCGTCCTAAAAAGGGCCTGGCCACAGCAAAGCAGAGACTCGGCCGCATCCTGAAAATCCACAGAAATGGCAAGTTACTTCTGTGAGACGAGCCCCATCATGTCCTACTCCTTCATCCCTTCACCCCCATTGCCTTCTTCATTGTCAACTCGGGGCACTCCTGGATCCTTGAGCCCCGGACAAGGTGCATTGTCCTGCTTTCTTGGGACTGACCAAAGGCACGGACTATCTCCAACTCCCTTTCCCACTTCCCCTATGAATATGCTACCTTCTTTTTCCATACCCATAAGTAGCAGGTAAATGGGAAAGGTTTCCAACTGACAAGAACCATTTCCTGCTCTGCCCACATATTTTGCTTACACCTTCTCTTTATTCTTCTCCACCACTCCTCCATATGGAAGGAATGATGAGGAGAAACATAAAGGGAGTCTGGGCCCATCATTTTCCTCAGCCATAGAGTGAGAGACCCAGTCCTCAACATTTTCTGCACCTCCAGCCCTGTCTCTAAGCCTGCCCACCTCCCTCCACCCGTTCCTAACCCTTCCTCACAGCCAATGGATATACCCTACCTTCAATCTTGTTCCTGATAGAAGGTTGTGGTCTTTATCTCCTTTTACCTCTTTTTCACGACAAAAATGAAGAGGGTCTTTATGACCCTATTATGGGCCAACTCCAGAGCTGGCCTAGAAAAGCTGACTTTATCTGTCTTTAGTGGGGAAAGGAGATTCCTTTTACTTTTTGATGTGGGAAAAAGGACAGATACCCAAGCCTTTGACCATGATTGTTACCTAGCCCACCAGAGGAAACTACTTTTGTCTGACTGCATATGAAGCCCTTATGATGATCTTCAGGAATTTGCCTATATTGTTGAGGCCCTGTAGAACATTATCCCTGTAGCTATAACTGGGTTCCAGCAGGTATAAACTCACCTCCTAGAAATCTGAAGTACCTGCCACATTGATAACTCTGGCTCCTGCCACCCCATTTGTACCACAAAGCACAGCCTGGGCCTTCTGAAAAGGGTGTGGTGAGATAGCCTAACCCTGCAGGGTCATTATCAGGAAGTTCCCCCATCTAAGCTTAGTCTAAAGATTTCAAGACTAAGATCTTCACCCCTGGGACTTTCCACTTCCAGACCACAGGCCAGCATTCAAGCATAGTGCAGATTCAAGTCTAAAGTTAGAAATGATGCCCATCTGTGAAGTAGCAGATATTCTGATCCGCTTTTCTCTCCTTTGTGATTGTCACTATTTTCCAGTGTCCCCACCTCCCTCTTGTCTTGCCTTACTGGCAATCTGGACTTGATGGAGACTGCCCCTTCTAAACAACCCATTTTGGCACTGTCAAAGTGGGAGTGTCCTCTACCTTCCACTTGTCCTCATCCCAGCTTGCCTAGTGCTTCTGGGGAATTTAACAGCTATGATGCAGACCACAGGGAATTTGTGAGGCCTCTGTGTTATCTTTTATGTTTGTGGCTTATCTTTCTTTTTTCTATAGATCTATCACTTCCATCCTTGTTGCTTTTTCTACCTTGGGGACCCCCAGGGGCCAAGCAGTCCTCCTTTAGTCACACCAAAGGTAAAAGGCCTGGCTACCTCCCCTTTAGCACGTGAGGTCCCTACTCCCCTCCTTTCTACTCAGCTTTGCTTCTCTTGGAGCTCTCAAGGCAGCAGTGGGGAAGTCAGGGGAAAGGAGAAGAAGCTTCTGACCCCGTATGGGCAACTTCCTGACTAAAGGCTGACTGTTGTCACCAAAAACAGGTCCCTAGCCCTTTCACCCATTAAAACTCCCTCTTGATCTTTCAAAGGCAGCTAATTGCTAGCACCCTCGCCCCACCCATTCCAGGCCTCTTTTCCCTCTGTTTCTTTGTTAGAAGGTTCTGTGGAGCTGAAACCCAGCCTCTAATGGGGTTTGTTTAGTTTAGTTGGGTTCTCAAAGTCTCCTGTGATTTTGTGTTGTTTCCAATGAAAAGCAAGTTTACCCTCAAAGTTATGCTTTTCCAAAGAAGCTAGTGTGTTGTTGTTGCTGTTGTTGTTGTTTTGTTTTGTTTGTTTTGTTTTTATGTTTCAGGTTCTAAGTGAAGTGAGGTGGAGAGGAGTTGGGAATAACCAAGGTTTAGAACATGGTGAGATAGTTGCCTCTGATCTGCAAGCCCCAGCAGAGAGCTAGGGTAGGAGAAGAGGGCAGAGAGGATTTCTATTCACCTTTAATATATTTTTACAAAAAAGCAAACAATTTAAAAACAAACCCACCGCTTCTGTACATGTCTAAATATATTTTTAGAAGTGGGTAGGATTGTGATTTCTGATGCAGGGCCTTTTTATAAATAGGTTAGAGTAGCCTCATCCAGATTTCTCTGTTGTTTGTTCCCCTTGTTTTTTCTTATGTTGTGTTACTAATGTAATTTATATATTTTTTAGATCTCCCTTTCCTGTAGAGATAAAAGTGATTTATCTTGGCAATTTTGTTGCTTGACATTATTATTGGTGGGGGAGGGAGTTGGGGTGATCATGGGGGTGGTGGGGGTGGTGGGGGTGGTGGTAGTGCTGATAAGGTGCAGAGAGCTCAGAAAATTACTTTCCTTTTGACTATCATTCAGCAGTTTATAAGTGGTCATTTCCCTGGTTATTTCCCAACATTATATCTGAAATATGAATTTGACAGGCTCCTGTCCTCAAGGGCACAGTTTAAACACATAAAATACTTAATTAAAAGTAAAATAAGGAGAAAATAAAAGGTACAACAATTCAGTGGTCCTGAGAAGTTCAGTGAGAAAGTTTTCAATCATTTTCATGAGCTAATTCTTAGGAGCATATACTGGGTATACATGATAATGTATTTCATTATGATATTCTCACACATGTATATAATATACTTTGGTCATATTTACTCCCCCAGGAACCCCCTCCCTACTCCTGCTAATCTTCCCAATCAGTCCCTCTTCCATTATCGTCATTTGTTTCTTTCTTTCTTAGCCACTGAGTTTAATTAGGGTTGATTACAAAAGCATGGAAGAGAGGTTATTTACTGGAACATGATTACCGTACCAGTGGATAACACTGGTACCTTAGCACTGAAGAAAATCTCTTTCTCCCCAGCAACCATCAGCTGCATTCATATCCTTAGTGAGCAATGAGACCTTGTAGTCCCCTCCCCTCTCCATAACAGAATACTGATAGCCCTAGTCCTGTGCAAGGGTTCTGCTTAATAATCAGCTGCTTAGAGTTCAAGTGACACAGCTCTGTCTTACATGGTAGAGACCATTCCACAACAGTCCACTCCTTCCTCCAGGTCATATTCCTTCCTCTCCTCCCAAGTTTACAATAACCCCCACTCTAGTGCTCTGTGGTCTATTTTGTACTGGCTGCAGCTGTGCTCTATTTCTGTGGCTGGGAATGTTTTCTCTGATGTCTCCCCCATTACTTGAGATATGTATAATCTTGATTGATTACTATGCTTAAGTGCAGTGGAGGGAATATAATCATGAGAGCTAACAGGCACTTCTCTTAGTGTTTCTCATGTATATTGACTTATTTCTTGTGTTGCTGTGGCAGAAGCCATTACCAAAAGGAACTAGGGAAGGAAAGGGTTTATTTGACTTCATGTCTGATCACAATCCATCATTAAAGAAAGCCAAGGCAGGAACCTAGAGGCTGGATCTGAAGGATTGGCCATGGAGGAATGCTACTTATTGGCTTGTTCCTGATGGCTTGCTCATCCTGCTTTCTTATACAATCCAGAACCACCTGCCCAAGGATCGTCAGTTACTAATCAAGAAAATGTACTACATACATACCCACTGGCCAGTCTGATGAAAGAATGTTTCTCTGTTACAGACCCTTCTTCCCAGATAACCTTGGCTTGTGTCAAGTTGATCAAAAACCTACCAGCATAATTGACCCTTTGTCAGGTTGACACATAAGTATATCATTAATAAACCATAACCATTCCTTTTTGCTTAGTCCCAAGGTCTCATGTTTATCACAGTATAAAACTAAGCATATTAATGTTAAAACTCCCATAGTATTTAAATTTTCAAAACTTTAGAAGTCTAAATTCTGTTTAAAAGAGTCTCAACTATGGGACCGTAAAATCAAAATCACCGTAAATATTTTTTTCATTTCAAGAGGGAAGAACTTTGATAATGACAATAAAATAAAAGCAAAACCAGCATCCAGTAATAGAACTCAAATTCTGTAGCCCAGTATTCCACATCTATGATTCAGGCACCATCTTCTGGACTCCAAAGGGCTTGTGCAGCTTTCCTTTTCAGTCTCTATCATCCACAGCATACCTAGCATGTCTCATAGATTCAAGCCAGTTCCAACCCACTCCTGCTACCTATTTCTGTCCTAGTTTGCTTTCTGTTGCTGTGATTTAAGACTTTGCCCAAAAACAACTTGAGGAATGAAGTGTTTATTTCAGCTTACAGTTACAGGTAAGTGCCAGGACCAGCCTAGCTCTAGAACCTGTACTCTTAACAATCTGTTCTACCACCTCTTTCAGCCATTTGTTAAGTGTTTTATGGTATTAGGCACCAAGTTAGAGTTTGCCTAGTATTTAATTTTCCTAACCCTGTGATAATTAGCCCTAGTTTTCAGTTAAGAAGACTAAAATCAACCAATTATCTTCCACAGCAGGATCTGCCTGATTCCAAAACTCATGTCCTTCCTCTTTCACTGTATTAGAAATCTTTTTGCATCTCAAATCCAATAATATTGATTACCTGTTGTATGTAGGTGAATCTCTGTGAATTCTAGGCCAGCCTGATATACAGAGTGAGTTCTAGGACAACCAGACCTACAAAGAGAAACCCTGTCTTTAAAAAAACAAAAAAGAAGAACCTTGCTTTCAAATCAACAACAACCTAAGTTCAGTGACCAGGGTCAGGTTTCTTACTATCTGTGTTTGGAGCTTAATATGGTACACACTTTTAATCCCAACACTTGGAAGGCAGAGGTAGGCCGATCTCTGCATTCAACACCAACCTAGTTTACATAACTAGTTCCAGGCCAAACAACTGCATAGAGAGTCCTTGTCTCAAAACAATAATAATAATTTTAACCCAATTTAAGATATTTTTTTCGTATTCAAGGTTTTAAATCTATAAGTCTGGAAAGATGTTCTTAGACTGAATGACTGCTTCCAGTTCTCACAATCAGATTGTAACTACCAAGAGAATTTAGATTGAGAAAATTCATGTCTGGCACATAGAGAACAGCATCTTCTGATAGAAAACAAGATTGTGGAAGGATTTTAGAACCTTTGCAGGAATAGCAGGCCAGTTTATTTTTATTGACTCCCACGATCTCTGAAAGAGTAAAGCGCTGTTACCAGCTTCAAGTCAGAGAATAGAAATGAGTTTTGATCAACTTACTCCCTAGTACAAGCAAGAGATACCATCAGATCAGAGGCTTCTGTCTAAAAACGGAAGGTAGCAATTTCCCTAATTTCAGTCTATTCTCTTTCCAGAACTGGGTTGATGTGTAACTCTTTCTCAATGACTAAGTAATTTGGTAGAGTATCTTAGGGGGAAGTGTGTGCAGAAAGAAGTTTAAGCAGTTGAATATAACTGTAGCTGTAAACTTTCCGAGGGGGGTTGGTATAAGCAAAATCTCTATGAATTTGTAGTTTGATAAAGAACACATCATAATTAGTTTTAAGACATAATACTTAATTTAAAACCTTGGACTATTAATGACACCATTGAAAGATGGAATGGCACTATAACTAGTAAGGAAATTTAATTTAAACTCCTATCCCAAAATCTTCAGGCTTAAATTGTTTTATTAGATAATTATAACAAAATGTTTCAAAAATTAACATTTCTACACTAGTTCTTTCAGAAAATAGAAGAGTAGGTGTTGTTTTTCTCAATACATCCTGTTCAGCTAATATTTCAGTTACCTTAAACAGACAGTAAAAAAAAATCAATATGGATATATATATATATATACATATATATATATATATATATATATATCCTAATAGAATTCACCAACATATTAAAAATACATCATGAATAAGTGGAGTACATTTAAGCTGCATAGTTGGTTTTATCAAAATCATTCTAATCCACCACATAATTAAGAATAAAAGGGGAAAAAATCACATTGGCTTTGTTTTGTAAATCAGTGCTGAAAAATAACATTCAACAAAATTCGGCATACATTCATAATAAAGAGAACTCCTTAACTAGAAAAATATCTACCTTCATTTGGGCTTCTAAAACACAAAGTACCACAGACCAAGCAGCTTAAGCAGTTTTCAGGGTTCCAAAGGCTGTGAAGACAGAATAATATCAGTGTGATTGGTTCTGGTGAGAACCATTGTTTCTTTTCGTTGATGTTCTAAATAATACTCAGTCAATCATTGTAATTGAGTCACATAAATAAGTTATCTTAATTACAGAAAACAATCACAACCTATTGCTTTGTCATTTTACCATCT
This sequence comes from Apodemus agrarius, assembly GCA_964023405.1. NCBI lineage: Eukaryota > Metazoa > Chordata > Mammalia > Rodentia > Muridae > Apodemus > Apodemus agrarius. Next base: position 19,022,770 of record OZ030010.1, read on the forward strand.
CTTAATTCTATACAGTAATGAAAAACTACCACACTTCCATATTCATGCATATTCAAATATAAAGTAGTCTGAAGGGCTGGAGAGATGGCTCAATGGTTAAGAGCACTTGTTCTTTCTGAGGACCCAGATTCAGTTTCCAGCATCCACATAACATCTCGCAACCATCCTTAACTTCAGTTTCAGTAATTTAATGCCCTCTTCTGACCTTCCTGCACACCAGCTATGCATGTGGCACGCAGATATACATTCAAGAAACATAAAAAATAATATGAGCTATATGATACAAAAATGTTTCTCAGGCCGGGCGTGGTGGCGCATGCCTGTAATCCCAGCACTTGGGAGGCAGAGGCAGGCGAATTTCTGAGTTCGAGGCCAGCCTGGTCTACAGAGTGAGTTCCAGGACAGCCAGGACTACACAGAGAAACCCTGTCTCAAAAAACAAAAACAAAAACAAACAAAAATGTTTCTCAACTTCCATGGGCAAGAATAATGAATACTGTGCTAACCATATACTTGAACAAGAGGAGAAACAAAAGTAATACCATACACCTTATAAAGAAACAGTAGTTACTCAAGACTCAGCAGCAATGCCAGCTTAGCATGGGACCAGCCCTGCAAGGTGGTGGATAATACACAGTCCTTTCCATTGAAGAAAACTGATTTTTCCCTCATCCAGCAGCTATCACTTGCAAAAGCTTCTTGGCCTGGCCAGGAGTAGAAATTTGTGAGAACTTCTCTTCAAGTTGGGATTTAGTCTAGATTGCATTTGTTCAGGACTTGAACATGCTATCACAGTCTGTTTTAAGTAGAGAGAACATGAAGTTGGGTGGGTCTGAAGTAGGGAGGAGCTGGGAAAGAATGTATTAAAGGGGTGTGTTAACGAAGATCCTTCATACTTGTACACTCTACAGTCATACTTATTTAATCTTAATCCATTGCATGGTCCTGGAGGAATGGCTCGTGGATTAAGAGTGCTTACTGCTTTTGCATAAGGTTTGGTTCCCAGCACCCACAACATCTGGTGGCTCACAACCACCTATGACTCCCAACTCCTGGGCATCTTCAAGGTTTCTTCCAGCTTCCATGAATGGACACACATACATAAAGAGTTGTTGGCATGCATGCTGACAAGAATCTGACAAATGCTCATACACATGAATTATTTTAAGGGAATCAGTTGCACACATGCTTACAGGAAGGATCTGGCAAGTTAATGAAAACTGTCTCATCAAACCAAGCACCTCTGCTTGGTTCTGTATTCCATTGCAGCAGAATATCAGTTTTCTAGCTTTCAGGCTACTTTTTTGCTATGTCCTCACATGGTGGTTTGATCGAGGGTAGAACATAAGTGAGACTTCTTCCTCAACTCTTGTTGAGAGTCCCACTTTCATAACTTCATCTAAACCTGATTATCTTCTGAAGATCTCACCTTTTAAATCCATCACAGTATTTTGGAGTTTAACAAACTGAATTTGGGAATAGGAGTACATACACACTTAGTCCATGACAACTTCCTAAACTAAAAGAATCTATAAAAGTAACATTTAAAATATTCCCAGCTGGGCCGTGGTGGCGCACGCCTTTAATCCCAGCACTTGGGAGGCAGATTTCTGAGTTCAAGGCCAGCCTGGTCTACAGAGTGAGTTCCAGGATAGTCAGAGCTACACAGAGAAACCCTGTCTCAAAAAAACAAAAACAAATAAAATATTCCCAAGATTAGTGGGAATGGCTATCTAGGCTCCTATCACTTCTTACTATAGAAGCTCTAGACAGACCAATTAGTGAAGTAAAAGACGTCTATATTAAGAAAGGAAAAGAGAGTTTTTTGTTTGGTTGGTTTGGTTTTGGTTTTGGTTTTTCGAGACAGGGTTTCTCCGTGTAGTCCTGGCTGTCCTGGAACTCACTCTGTAGACCAGGCTGGCCTCGAACTCAGAAATCTGCCTGCCTCTGTCGCCCAAGTGCTGGGATTACAGGCGTGCGCCACCACACCCAGCTAAGAGAGAGTTTTTATTTGCATATATATAATGGTGTTTATAGTATTCTATAAAATTTCTTGGATTTGATAGATGACTTTAGGAAGACTACAGTATACAAGATCACATATGAAAGAACTAGTTCTCTTAACTAGAATTCTATACTTTGGTGATGAAATTTAAGTATGTAAACTGTATAACTTGGACACACACATACACACACACACACACACACACACACACACAAAATGTAATACTTATGTATATAATGAAACATTATATAGCCCGGCAGTGGTGGCACACACCTTTAATCCCAGCACTTGGGAGGCAAAGGCAGGTGGATTTCTGAGTTTGAGGCCAGCCTGGTCTGCAGAGTGAGTTCCAGAACAGCCAGGACTACATAGGAAAAACCCTGCCTCAAAAACAAACAAACAAAAAAACACATTATAAGTCTTGTATGATGAAAGATTTTAAAGATCTAAACAGATTTGTGTTCATTGTTTAAAAGATAAGGATATCCATTCCTCCAAGTTGATAGATGACCATAATGTGATTCTAATAAAAATTTCCAGCATATATTGATAGATCTTCACAAAATTATTCTAATGACTTTGTGGAAAGGCAAAGGAATTGTAACAGCTATAGTGTGCTGAATGTTGATCTTCAAGAAGATATGTCTGTGTTTAAATACCTGAAACCTTATCACATTCATTTTATTTAGTAAAATATCCTTTGCAAATGTAAGCAACAGATCAGAAGAAATCATCCTCGATCATCTAAATGACTCCTAAATCTAATAAAATTTGCTTTTTAAAAAATCAGAGAGAAAACAGACACAAAAGACATATATATCTATGCTGAAGGAGTCAGAGTGGTCAACGACACCACAAGAAAATCTACAGAATCAACTAACCTGGCGGCATAGGAGTTCATAGAAACTGAACTGCCAACATGAGAACATGCATGGGACAGACATAGGCTCTCTGATTACATTGCCTTTGGAGCCTTTTCCCCTAAACTGGGCTGCCTTGCCTAGCCACAGTAGGAGAAAATTGACCTAGTCTTATTGCAACTTGATATGCTAAGGCTGCTTGATATCCATTGGAGGCCTCCCCTTTCCTGAGAGGAGATGGAGGAGGGGAGGGGAGAGGGAAGGACTAGGAAAAGGAGGAGAAGCTGTGATGGGGATGCAAAGTAAACTTTTTAAAAGCCATGTAAAAATGGAGTCAGATTGGAGTTAATGCAGCCACAAGCCAAGGAACACCTGCTGCCTCAGTGATCAAGACTAAGTTTAGGCTGGTGGTGGCGCACGCCTGTAATCCCAGCACTCTGGGAGGCAGAAGTAGGCAGATTTCTGAGTTGGAGGTCTGCCTGGTCTACAGAGTGAGATCCTGGACAGCCAGGACTACACAGAGAAACCCTGTCTCGAAAAAAAAATCCAAAAAAAAAAAAAAAAAAAAGAAGAAGAAGAAAAAGAAGGAAAAAAAGGCTGGGAAAAGACAAAGTTATAAAAGGAATGAAGAACACTTTTTTAAAGGGGGTGCTGGAGTAATTGTAATATCTATAGGAGAAACATTGACCTATGTTTGATTCCCAGAACACACATGGTAGAAGTAAACTGTCACTGCCCCAACTTCCACTTGCTGGAAGATTTAAACATTTAATACTTATAACAAAGTTTTTTTGTTGTTGTTTTTTCAATTTGTCATTTTGATCATACTCTTTGCCCTCCCCCAGTCTCTCCCATCTTCCCAACATAATGTTCCTTCTCTGACAAAAACAAAACAAAAGCACACATAAACATTTTGTGTTGGCCAGTTATCTTTGAACATGAAGGCTGCCCTGGAGTGTGCTTGATATACCATGTCACTCCGTTGACTTCCTTCTCCCTGGAGGGATCGATTGCAAATTGCTTCCCATTTGGGGGAGGTAGGATTTTGTGCCCATTTCTCTGTCTTCCATGTGGGATGTTGGCTGATTTACAATTGTGCAGGTCTTACACATGCAGTCCTGGTCTCTAAGTTCATATGTGCATCAACCCCATTATGTCTGAAAATCACACCACCTCTGGCTTTTAGAATTGTTCTACCCTCTCTTGCACATAGATCCTTGTACCTTAAGGAGAGGGGTGTGATAAAGATAATTTAGGGCTCAGTGCTTCCAAAGTCTCAGTCACATTGTCCACTTATTTCCCTTTCATTCTGAAATGGGCTGACCACATGGCTCGATTTAAGGTGCTTGACACCAAGCCTCATGACCTCATTTCCAGAACTTATGTGGTAGAAAGAATAAAATCATTCCCACGAGTTGTCCTCTGGTTTCTACTTTCTGGACAATTTCAAACATCATATCTAATACTTCTCATATGTTTTTCTTATCTAGTAATGTTTAAGTGCTAAGTGCACATTTCTTTTTTAAAATCCATTTTCTTGTTTCTCTTTTTTAGATTTATTTTTATTTTATGTACATGTATCTACATGTATGTATGTATGCTGTGGCATGCCTAGTGCCTGTGGGGGAGAGAAGACTGGATTTTTACAATAGTTGTAAGCTACAATGTGAGTGCTGGGAACTAAACGTAATCTGCAAAAGCACTAAGCATTCCTAACTGCTGGCCATCTCTCTTGCCCCTCTTGCTCTTTTTAAAAGTAAATGTTAATGGCTTTTTGTGAATATGGGTGTGCTGTGGATTGAACCCAGGCACCCACAAACACTACTCAGGTGCACTACCACTGAGCTTCACCTACACTCCAGATTAGGAGTTTTCTAAAAAGTTTATTTCTTAGTGCATGGTTTCTTGAGTTTCTTCCTATATCTTGGTTTTTCATGTTATAAATTTTCCCCATATGCCTGATGATCTATTTGAATATGTTCATTTAAATTTTGTATTAAGAGATTCATCATTTCATTTATGCTTGGTGTCCTCCACTGCAGAGATGATCTGGGTTTTTTTCATGTAGGAATCATTCTAGGGAATAAGAAATAAATATACAAATAACATTTCACTGAGTATGGAGGGGATCTGGAGGTCTGAGAGCTGAAGTGCACTTACACTTGATCTTTGTATGTGGTCCTGCATTCACTGTCACTTTTGGAGGTAGATGAAGTATCCCAGTGGCATTTTCTCTGGAAATTTAAAGTCCAATTTAAAACCTATGAAATAACAGCAAAAACCCAGCCAAATTAATTTTGAAAAGAGCAAGTGAATGACTCATACTTTTCTATTTTAAGACATGCTTTAAAGCTACAATAATGGCAAACTAGGTATGGTGGCTTACTCATAGAATTTCAATACTTAGAAGATGAAGGCAGAATGCTCATAATTTCAATGTGATCTAGGGCTACCTAGTCACTTCTGAGTCAGAATGGGAGACAAAGTAAGTCCTTGTCTCAAAAACAAAACAGTGTTGTGCAAGCATAAAAATAAATACATAGACTGATCTAGAGAGTATGAACTATATTTTAATTGTCAGAAAAGTTACTGAAAAAAGAATTGAACATTAACATTCTCATCAGGTGATTTGATAACTAGATACGTGTTTAGAAAAGAGCCAAGTTGGACTCAGGGGTTTCTGTTGCTGTGATAAAATACCATGACCATAACAACTTGGGGATGAAAGGGGTGTTTCAGCTTACAACCATAAAGTCAACCTGTCATTAAGGAAAGTTGGAACAGGAACCTGAAGACAAACTGAAGCAGAGTCTGTGGAAGAGTGATGTCTTGTTCCCATGGATTCATTAGTCCAGGAGTGGCACTCCCCACACTGATGTGGGCTCTCCCACATTAATCACCAATAAAACAAAATGCACCACAAGCCAATCTAGTGGGGGCATTTTCTCAATTGAAGTTCTTTCTTCCAAAATGTGTCAAGTTAACATAAAACTAGCCAACTCAGAAATCTGTCTTATACTGTAAACAAAAATGAAATGAAAATCCAGCTTTGGCAGCATACACCTTTAATCCCAACACTCAGGAGGCAGAGGCAGGTGGATTTCTCAAGTTTGAGCTTAGCCTGGTCCACAAAATCTGTTCCAGGACAGCCAGGGCTACATAGAGAATGTTTCAAAAACCAAAAATACAAATAAAAAAATCTAAAATGAATATGTAATTCAATATATGACCTAAAGTATTAGTCATATGAAAACATGAGTAAATACTCTGGATTTGGCAATGGATTCTCATGTGGCATAAAAGTCAATAGGAATGACAAAATAAATGGGACTTCATCAAAATAACTGCATCAAAATGTTATGAAAAAATGAAAAATACAACTCAGAATAATTTTCAAGTAATATAAAAACTACATAGTGCACAGGATATATGAAGACTTTTATGATTTGACAAATTTTTCAATGAAAAGATGAACAAATGAGGGGCAGTGGTGGCACATGGCTTTAATCCCAGCACTTGGGAGGCAGAGGCAGGTAGAGTTCAAAGCCAGGCTGATCTACAAAACGAGTTCCAGGACAACCAGAGCTACATAGAAATCCTAGCAGGCCCTGCACCTCACTTAGGTCAGCACAGTAGAGCTGACCATAGCTAGGGCACAAGTTAGCTGGCCCTGAGGGCATGAGCATGGGAGAGCTGGCCCTGCTGCTTGTCTGCTGTGCTGTGACATAGGCAAGGGGGAGGTGCCCTACCACCCACCCCTGGCCACCTATGGTAGGCAAGAGAGCTGGCTCTGAGATCATCAGAGCAGGGTAGTTGGTCATGTCCCTCATCTGCTGCAGCACTCATGCCGGCCTTGCACCTCACCTGGGCAGCACAATAGGGCTGACCCAGAATGAGGGTGGAGGGTGAGCTGACCTCTAGGGTGTGAGTGTGAAAGAGCTGACCCTGAAACATTTCTGCCTTGCAGCAGTGTAGGCAAGGGAGAAAGACCCTCCCACACCCTTGCCCCTTGTCACCAGAGAGATGACCTTGGGGTTATGAGAGAAGATCTGTCCCCGCCCTTCGACTGTTGCATCACATGGGAAAGTTGGCCCTCTATCTCACCTGGATAGCACAATAGATGCCCCTGAAAGTGGGGTTACAGGTGAGCTGGCCCCAAGGACATGAGTGCAGGAGAATCAGCCCTGCCTCTTGTCTGTGGTGTGGTAGCACAGATGAGTAATGCCCTTCTCCCCTCCCTATTGCCTTGCCAGTTAGGACAGGCAGGAGAGCTGTCCCCAGGGTCATGAGAATGGGATTACTGGCCAAGTCCTTCACTGGCTGCAGCACTCAGGAGAGTGGGCCCTGTACCTCACCTCGGCAGCAGAGTAGAACTGGCCCTGGTTTCAGGAGGGCAGCCCCAAGAGTGTGAGTGCAGGAGTGCTATCAGACTGACCAGTTCAGATATCTCTCAGAGCCGGGCGGTGATGGCACACGCCTGTAGTCCCAACACTCTGGGAGGCAGAGGCAGAGGCAGGCGGATTTCTGAGTTTGAGGCCAGCCTGGTCTACAGAGTGAGTTCCAGGACAGCCAGGACTATACAGAGAAACCCTGTCTTGAAAAACCACAAAAAAACAAACAAAAAACAAAACAAAAAACCATATCTCTCAGGTCCATATCCAGTGCTTTGAATTGGTCCATCCCAAAATCTACCCTATGGAAGAACTGCGGGAGTGCATGGAGGAGCTGGTCCTACTGATCCAAATTTATAGGATCTCTACGACATGGGACAAGAACAAGATATCCAAGAGGAGTCTTAGCAAGGTTCCAGTGTTGATAGAGTAGCTGTACCCTTGTGCCAGATCAATGACTCATTGCAAGTAAAGAAGTGTGGACAAAAGGTTATGCTATGATGTGAAATTCACAAAGGACCAATAAAAATAAAATAAGACAAAACAAAGAACAAATGAAGACTTGTTTCCCCCAAAATTAAAGTCTACAAGGACATGAAAACATGCTCAATATAATTAGCTAGTATGGAAATGAAAGTCAAAACTGCAATGACTTGGCACTTCACAAGATTAGTGAACATTCCAGGAGGAAACACTAACTGTTACAAAAAAAAAAAATGTGTAAGCCATAAGGATGGGAGAGGGACTGGAGAAAAGGGTTGGAGAGGATATGATACATATTCTATACATATATGACTTTGTGAAGGAATAAATGTTATTTAAAAGCGGGGAAGACAAAAAACAGTGTGTGTGTGTGTGTGTGTGTGTGTGTGTGTGTGTGTGTATCACCAATCATGCACTTCTCAACATACTTCAGCATGGTTTGAGCATCCAGCAGTGCCAAAAGTGTTTCTGCTCAGGTCACAGATGACAAGTTAGTATTCTTATCTCATGTATCCTCATCAGTATTTGATACACTGTTTCTCTGGTTTTAAGAACATAGCCTTAAATTCTTTCACAACCTAATCAGGCTTTTGCCATCATTACCTGTGAAAATTCTTCACATATTTCTCCTAATCCTCTTTTTTTCCCTCCTAATCTTTTATTACCTAAGCACTCTCACAGGCACCTATGAAACTATGAACAACTTGTGAACTGATGAAAAAGTGCTCATAAGAAATTTAAGTAATAAGGAAAAATAGACTGGAGAGATGAGTCAATCATTAAAAGTTAGTCTCACAGCCAGGCGATGATGGCGCACACCTGTAATCCCAGCACTTGGGAGGCAGAGGCAGGCGGATTTCTGAGTTCGAGGCCAGCCTGGTCTACAGAGTTCCAGGACAACCAGGACTACACAGAGAAACCCTGTCTCAAACAAAAAAAGTTAGTCTCACAAGCTGTATCTTGCCATTCCTGAAGTATATTTCCATTGCCATATATCTTTGCTATACCTCAAGGATTTGTGGTATAGTAACACTAGTAGTTATTTGCCCACTTCTGGAAAGTATGATCAGAATAGGCATGATCAGCAGCTCATAGATCCCTATAATGGCTCCCTGGCCTTTAGACTGAGAAAGACTATAGTGGGAAACATCAAGTGGAAGCCACTAGAACTCCAAAAAGCTAGTAGCCTCTATTTTCCCTTCTTGTTTTTTTTTGTTTGTTTGTTTGTTTGTTTGTTTGTTTGTTTTTGAGACAGGGTTCCTCTGTGTAGTCCTGGCTGTCCTGGAACTCACTCTGTAGACCAGGCTGGCCTCGAACTCAGAAATCTGCCTGCCTCTGCCTCCCAAGTGCTGGGATTACAGGCGTGCACCACCACACCCGGCTATTTTCCCTTCTTAAAGAAAATTTTCCTGTGTTGCAATTGGATGTGTTGCACAGCATTTGTGATGATGAAGAAAAGTTGAGTGAAGTATGGTGATTTCAGCAGTAACATTTTAAGTCAGAGAGACAAATTCATATGACGTGTGTGTGTGTGTGTGTGTGTGTGTGTGTGTGTGTAAATTTAAGTCCTACCTGTTCAAGCTATTCTAACTTGGGTTCCTTGTTGGCATTTACAAGTCTGTCTGCTGCCAAAGAGTTACACCTCAAAATGAACATAAACCAACATATGAACCTCTCCACTAAACTCATATCATTGACATTCTCTTCCATCTCAGTCATTGTACTCAGTCATTGCCCACTTCTGGAAAGTATGATCAGAATAGGCATGCTCAGCAGCTCATAGATCCCTATAATGGCTCCCTGGCCTTTAGACTGAGAAAGACTATGGTGGGAAACATCAAGTGGAAGCCAGTAGAACTCCAAAAAGCTAGTAGTCTCTAGACAGTCAACCACAAAACTTGCTCCAGTGACATACTTCCTCCAAACAATGTATATATGGTTTCTAGCTCCAAGTTTTCAGATATGAGTATAGATTATGCAAGTCCACAGATTTTGGCAAAAGCATAATGTGCAGGAAAGGCATATACATAACCAATAAGTATTTACTCCAGTAAGTATAAAATGTCTTTTATACAGACAAAGTACTCCAATTTAATCAACCTGCCACCAGGTCACTGTCTGGCTATCCCAGGGAATGGTGCCATATCTGGGGCTCAGTGTGGGTCTTTGCTGTGGCAGATGTCTTAGTTAGAGTTTTACTTCTGTGAGCAGACACCATGACCAAGACAACTCTTATAAGGACAATACTTAGTTGGGGCTAGCTTACAGGTTCAGAGGTTCAGTCCACTATCATCAAGGCAGGATCATGGCAGCATCCAGGCAGGCATAGTACAGGAGTTGCTGAGAATTCTACATCTTGTTCCAAAGGCAAACAGGAAAGACTGACTTCCAGGGAGCCAGGATGAGGGTCTTAAGTACCATCATGTCTGTCAGATCATATGGCCCAAATGTTAGAACAGCATGCACAGCAGCCTGGATCTGTTGAAAAGCCTTCTCCTGTTCTGGGTCCCACACAAAGCTAGCAGTTTTCCAGGTTACTTGGTGTATGGGCCAGAGCAACACACCCAAGTAAGAAAGGTGTTCTCACCAGAATCCAAATAGACCCACTAAAAGTTGTGCTTCTTCTTTGGTGCTGGAAGAAGGTACAATAACTTATCTTTGACCTTAGAAGGACTATCTCTCCATGCCCCACAGCACTGAACTTCAAAGAATTCCATTGAGGTAGAAGGCACTTAAATTTGGTTGATACTATTTTTTATTCAGTATTTTTCTTGGCAGAAGCAACTCTAAAAGCTTTCCTTTAGCCTTTCCAACCATAATAGCACTCATTTAACAGGTCGGGGAACTAATATGAGAACTCTTGCCAACTTCTAAGTATATCTATCCCAAATATACATTCTGGGACTGGGGAACTAACCATGGGATCAGCAGTGAATACGTAATTCCCTTTTCCCACAGCAATACCAATACCTGCTATTATATGTTGTTTAAATCTTGAGCTTTGTAACTAGGATAAGATGAAATCACAAAATACTTCTCATTTACATTTTCTTGATAGCCAAGGATGTTGAACATTTAAAAAATGTTTTTTTAAGCCGGGCGGTGGTGGCACACGCCTTTAATCCCAGCACTTGGGAGGCAGAAGCAGGCAGATTTCTAAGTTTGAGGCCAGCCTGGTCTACAAAGTGAGTTCCAGGACAGCCAGGGCTACACAGAGAAACCCTGTCTCAATTAAAAAAGAAAGAAAGAAAGAAAGAAAGAAAGAAAGAAAGAAAGAAAGAAAGCCATTTCATATTTTGAAAACTTTAGTTGCATGTCCATGTTTATTTTTATTTTTACAATGGAAACATTTATTATTTTCTGAGGATCAGAAGGCATCAAAAGAAACTTAAATACATGTGGGCACCAGCATGTATATTAGCATCAAACAATGAATTTGCTTAACACATTTCAAAAGAACCTAATCTCATATTTGCAATGTACTCCTTAATGCCCAGAAGACAGACACTCTGTCCCCTGCAGAAACTATTGTCCTTGAAATTTTACAGTGTCTCTTATGACTTTGTGTCCTGGTTCTTCTGCATCAGGATCAAATTCAAATTCTATCCCAGACAGCCCATCTTGACAAAAATAATAAGCACAGAAGCATCAGAATTAAATGAGATCATACATCAAATGGACTTAACAGATGTCTATGGAATATTCTACACTAACACCAAAGAGACACATTCTACTCAACAGCCTAGAGAAGTGTCTCTTGCCTGATTTTACCACAATAAAATAAACGAAAAAACTGACAGCAAACACATCTCTAATAAGTAAACAAACTCCTGGAGACTAAACAACTCATCACTGAAGGATAAGTGAGTCAAAGAAGAAATCAAAAGGAAGAAATAAAAAATTTCCAAGAACAAAATGAAAACAGCACAATAAAGCGTTCAACACTGAAAGCAATCCTATGAGGGAAGTTATGGTGCTCAGTGCCCATATTAAAGAATCTGGAAGTATGCAAATGAATGACTTAATGATGCATTCAATATTTGTAAGAACACTTCAGTTCGAACTCTGCTGCCAGTCCTGTACTGCTGCTAGTCCTGTTCTGCTGCCAGTCCTGTAATACCCAGAGGAAGCTTCACTTCCAAGTGCTCCAACACACCCAAGATCATAGGATCAGAGGTAAGGAAGACAGAACATCTGTCCCAACCACCAGGCATAACTGTGACCAGCAGGATCCAGGGACACAGGAACCCTGCCTGACCAGTGGCACGGATACCTTCTGGTCTGGGCTGGTTTTACCTTGGGCTCAAACTCTGCAGCCAGTCCTGTACCACCCAGAGGAAGCTCCACTCCTAGGCGCTCTAACATGCCCAGGATCACAGGATCACAGGAGCTTGGTCACAAAAAGATCTCAGGGCCGTAGAGGCAGCTTGACTCCCAGGAGCTTTGACACACCCAGGATCTCAGGAAGAGCAGGCTCCAGTCAAATCTAGCAAGGGCAGGTAGCACCAGAGATACCCAGATGGTGGGAGGCAGGCGTAAGAACATAAGCAACAGAAATCAAGGTAACTTGGCATCATCAGAACCCAATTTGCCCACCATAGCGAGTCCTGGATACACCATCACACTGGAAAAGCAAGATTTGGATCTAAAATCTCTTCTCATGATGATGATCGAAGAGTTTAAGAAGGACATAAATAGCTCCCTTAAAGAAATACAGGAGAACACAGGTAAATAGCTGGAAGCCCTTAAAGAAGAAACACAAAAATCCCTTAAACAATTACAGAAAAACACAATCGAACAGGTGAAGGAAATGAACAAAACCATCCAAGATCTAAAAATGGAAATAGAAACAATAAAGAAAACACAAAGCGAGACAACCCTGGAGAGAGAAAACCTTGGAAAGAAATCAGGAGTCAAAGATGCAAACATCACTAACAGAATACAAGAGATAACAGAGAATCTCAGGCACAGAAGACATCATAGAAAACATTACACAACAGTCAAAGAAAATGCAAAAGGCAAAAAGCTCCTAACCCAAAACATCCATGAAATCCAGGACACAGTGAGAAGACCAAACCTATGGATAATAGTTTTAGAAGAGAGGGAAGATTTCCAACTTAAAGGGGCAGTAAATATCTTCAACAAAATTATAGAAGAAAACTTCCCTAACCTAAAAGAGATGGCTATGAACATATAAGAAGCCTACAGAACTCCAAATACACTGGACAACAAAAATTCCTCCCATCACATAATAATCAAAACATCAAATGCACTAAATGAAGAGAGAATATTAAAAGCAGAAAGGGAAAAAGGTCAAGTAACATATAAAGGCAGACCTATCAGAACTACACCAGACTTCTCACCAGAAACTATGAAAGCTAGAAGATCCTGGGCAGATGTCATACAGACCCTAAGAGAACACAAATGTCAGTCCAGGCTGCCATACCCAGCAAAACTCTCCATTACCATATATGGAGAAAACAAGGCATTCTATGACAAAACCAGATTTACACAATATCTTTCCACAAACCCAGTTCTGCAAAGGATAATGGGCAGAAAATACCAACACAAGAAGGGAACGTGCACCCTAGAAAAAGCAATAAAGTAATCTTCTTTCAACAAACCCAAAGGAAGATAGCCACACAAACATAATTACACCTTTAACAACAATAATAACAGGAAGTAATGATCACTTTTCCTTAATATCTAACATTAATGGACTCAATTCCACAATAAAAAAGACATAGACTAACAGACTGGATACATAAACAGGACCCAGCATTTTGCTGCATACAGGAAATGCACCTCAGTGACAAAAACAGACACTACTACCTCAGAGTAAAAGGTTGGAAAACAATTTCGACAGAGGCAGGCAGATTTCTGAGTTCGAAGCCAGCCTGGTCTACAGAGTGAGTTCCAGGACAGCCCGAGCTACACAGAGAAACCCTGTCTCAAAAAAAAAAAAAAAAAGAAAGAAAGAAAGAAAGAAAGAAAGAAAGAAAGAAAAGAAAAAAGAAAAAAGAAAAAAAAGGAAAACAATTTAGAAGCAAATGGTCCCTAGAAACAAGCTAGAGTAGCCAACCTAATATTGAATGAAATCGACTTTCAACCAAAAGTTATCAAAAAAGATAAGGAAGGACATGTCATACTCATCAAAGGTAAAATCTACAAAGAAGAACTCTCAATTCTGAGCATCTATGCTCCAAATGCAGTGGCACCCACATTCATAAAAGAAACTTTACTAAAGCTCAAAGCACATATTGCACCTTACACAATAATAGTGTGAGACTTCAACACCCCACTCTCAGCAATGGACAGATCATGGAACAGAAACTAAACAGAGACACAGTAAAACTAACAAGATATGAATAGACTGGATCTAACAGATATTTATAAAACATTTTATCCTAAAGCAAAAGAATATACCTTCTTCTCAGCACCTCAAGGTACCTTCTCCACTCTTGACCATATAATTGGTCACAAATCAGGCCTCAACAGAAATATGAAAATTGAAACAATCCCATGCACCCTATCAGAGAACCACTGTCTAAGGCTGGTCTTAAATTTTAAAAAAAAAGGAAAACACACATACACATGGAAGCTGAACAACACTCTACTCAATGATAACTTTGTCAAGGAAGAAATAAAGAAAGAAATTAAAGACTATTTAGAATTTAATGAAAAAGAAGACACATCATACCAAAATTTATGGGACACAATGAAAGCAGTGGTAAGAGGAAGACTCACAGCTCTGAGTGCCTCCAAAAAGAAACTGGAGAAAATTTACACTAGCAGCTTGACAGCACACCTGAAAACTCTAGAACAAAACTCAGGGCTGAAATCAACCAAGTAGAAACAAAAAGAACTTTCCAGAGAATCAACAAAACCAAGAGCTGGTTCTTTGAGAAAATCAACAAGATAAATAAACCCTTAGCCAGACTAACCAGAGGGCACAGAGACAATATCCAAATTAATAAAATCAGAAATGAAAATGGAGACATAACAACAGAAAAAAAGGAAATCCAAAAACAAAAACAAACAAACAAACAAAAAAATCAGATCCTACTACAAAAGGCTATACTCAACACAACTGGAAAATCTGGATGAAATGGACAATTTTCTAGACAGATACCAGGTACCAAAGTAAAATCAGGATCAGATAAACTAAACTGTCCGATAACCCAATGAAACAGAAGCAGTCATTAATAGTCTCCCAACCAAAAAAAGCCCAGGACCCGATGAGTTTAGTGCAGAGTTCTATCAGATCTTCAAAGAAGACCTAATACTCTTCAAACTAGTCCACAAAATAGAAACAGAATGAACACTGCCCAGTTTGTTCTAAGAAGCCACAATTATGCTGATAGCTAAACCACACAAAGACTCAACAAAGAAAGGGAACTTCAGACCAATTTCCCTCACGAATATCAATGCAAAATACTCAATAAAATTCTCACAAACCGAATCCAAGAACACATCAAAATGATTATCCATCATGATTAGGTAGGCTTCATCCCAGGGATGCAGAGATGGTTTAATATAGAGAAATCCATCAACGTAATTCAGTATATAAACAAACTTAAAGAATAAAAAAACATATGGTCATTTCATTAGATGCTGGGAAAGCATTTGACAAAATTCAGCACCCTTTCATGATAAAAGTCTTGGAAAGATCAGGAATTCAAGGCCCATACCTAAACATAGTAAAAGCAATTTACAGCAAACCAGTAACCAACATCAAACTAAATGAAGCGACCCCACTAAAATCAAGGACTAGACAAGGCTGCCTACTCTCTCCAAAGCTATTCAATATAGTACTCAAAGTCCTAGCCAGAGCAATTAGACAACAAAAGGAGGTCAAAGTGATACAAATTGGAAAGGAAGAAGTCATGATATCACTGTTTGCAGACAATATGATAGTATACTTAAGTGGCCCAAAATTTTCCACCAGAGAACACATAAAGCTGATAAACAACGACAGCAATGTGTCTGGATATAAAATTAACTCAAACAAATCAGTCGCCTTCCTCTACTCAAAGAATAAACAGGCTGAGAAAGAAATTAGGGAAACAACACCCTTCACAATAGTCACAAATAATATTATATACCTTGTTGTGAGTCTAACCAAGCAAGTGAAAGATCTGTATAAGAACTTCAAGTCTCTGAAGAAAGAAATTGAAGATCTCAGAAGATGGAAAGATTTCCCATGCTCATGGATTGGCAGTATTAATATAGTAAAAATGGCCATCTTGCCTAAAACAATCTACAGATTCAATGCAATCCCCATCAAAATCCCAACTCAATACTTCATAGAGTTAGAAAGAGCAATTTGAAAATTCATCCGGAATAACAAAAAGACCCAGGACAGGAAAAACTATTCTCAACAGGAAAAGAACTTCTGGGGGAATCACCAACCCTGACCTCAAGCTCTACTACAGAGCAATCGTGATAAAAACTGCATGGTATTGGTACAGAGACAGGCAAGAAGATCAATGGAGTAGAATTGAAGACCCAGAAATGAACCCACACACTTACAGTCACTTGATCTTTGACAAAGGAGCTAAAACTATTCAGTGGGAAAAAGACAGTATGGATCAATTGGTTGTCAGCATGTAGAAAAATGCAAATTCTAATCTCCTTGTACAAAGTTCAAGTCCAAGTGGATCAAGAACCTCCACATAAAACTAGATACACTGAATATAATAGAAGAGAAAGTGGGTAAAGGCCTCTAATACATGGGCACGAGGAAAAAGTTCCTAAAGAGAACACCAATGGCTTATGCACTAAGATCAAGAATTGACAAATGGGACCTCATAAAATTACAAAGCTTCTGTAAGGCAAAGGACACTGTCAATGGGACAAAATGGCAACCAACAGATTGGGGAAAGATTTTTATTAATCCTACATCTGATAGAGGACTTATATCAAATATATACAAAGAACTCATGAAGTTAGATTCCAGAGAACCAAATAACCCTATTAAAAATGGGGTAGAGAGCTAAACGAATTCTCAACTGAGGAATACTGAATGGCTGAGAAGCACCCAAAGAAATGTTCAACATTCTTAGTTATCTGGGAAATACAAATCAAAACAACCCTGAGATTCCACTTCACACCAGTCAGAATAGCTAAGATCAAAAATTCAAGTGACAGCAGGTGCTGGCGAGGATGTGGAGAAAGAGGAACACTCCTCCATTGCTGGTGGGATTGCAAGCTGGTACAACCACTCTGGAAATCAGTCTGGCGGTTCCTCAAAAAACTGGGCATAGACCTGAGGACCCAGATATACCACTCGTAGGCATATACCGAGAAGATGCTCCAACATGTAATAAGGACACGTGGTTCACTATCTTCATAGAAGCCTTATTTATAATAGACAGAAGCTGGAATGAACCTAGATGTCCCTCAACAGGGGAATGGATACAGAAAATGTAGTACATTTACACAATGGAGAACTACTCAGCTATTAAAACAACAAATTCATGAAATTTGTAGGCAAATAGATGGAACTAGAAAATATCATCCTGAGTGATATCATTTATAAAAAGAACACACAAGGTATGCACTCACTGATAATTGGATTATATTAGCCCAGAAACTTGGAATACTTAAGATAAAATTCACAGACCACATGAAGCTCAAGAAGAAAGAAGACCAAAATATGGATACTTCGGTCCTTCTTAGAAGGGGGAACAAAATACCCATGGGAGGAGATACGGAGTCAAAGTGTGGAGCAGAGATTGAAGGCCATCCAGAGACTGGCCTACGTGGGGATCCATCCCAGATACAGTTACCAGACACTATTGTTGATGCCAACAAGCGCTTGCTGACAGGCACCTGATAAAACTCTCTCCTGAGAGGCCCTGCCAGTGCCTGACAAATACAGAGGGGGACACTCTCAGCCAACCACTGGACTGAGCATAGGGTCCCCAATGGAGGAGCTAGAGAAAGGACCCAAGGAGCTGAAGGGGTTTGCAGCCCCATAGGAGGAACAACAATATGAGCTACCCAGTACCCCCAGAGCTCCCAGGGACTAAACCACCAACCAAAGAGTACATATAGAGGGACCCATGGATCCAACTGCCTATGTAGCAGAGGATGACCTTGTCAGACATCAATGAGAGGAGAGGCCTTTGGTCCTGTGAAGGCTCATTGCCCCAGTGTAGGGGAATGCCAGGACAGGGAAGTGGACTTGGGTGGGTTAATGAGCAGGGGGTGGGGGGATGGGATAGGGGGTTTTCAGAGGGGAAACGAGGAAAGGGGATAACATTTGAAAAGTAAATAAAGGAAATATGTAATAAAAAATAAAAAATGTATTTTAAAAACTTCCCTCTTGGGAACTGGAGAGATGCCTCAGAGGTTAAGAGCACTTACTGCTCTTCCAGAGGTCCTGAGTTCAATTCCCAGCAACTACATGGTGACTTACAACCATCTGTAATGGAATTTGATGGCCTCTTCTGGTGTGTCTAAAGAAAGCAACAGTGTAGTCATATACATAAAATAAAAAAATAAATCATTTTTTAAGCTTACAAAAAACCTTCCCTCTTATAACATATTGTTTCCTGTACATTTTTGTATGTTTGTATTTTCTTTTTCATTCATTTCTATGGATTTTAATTTTTCCTTCTTGATTTTTTTCTTGACCCAATTATCATTCACTGGTATGTTTTGTGAGTCTGTATCGTTTCTGTACTTTCTGTTCCTGTTGATATACAGATTTATTTCATTATAGTGAGACTGCAGAAAGTTAGTTGACTCTTTCTAAATGTATTGTGATTTTTGCCTGATATTTTAATATGTGGTCAGTTTTTGGAAAAAAAAAACCACCAGGCAGTGGTGGCTCACACCTTTAATCCCAGCACTTGGGAGGCAGAGGCAGATTTCTGATTTCAAGGCTAGCCTGGTCTACAGAGTGACTTCTAGGATAGCCAGGGCTATACAGAGAAACCCTGTCTCCAAACAAAACAAAAACAAAAACAAAAAAACAAAAGGAAAGGAAAATATTCCATAGGCTGGCAAGAAAGTGGATTCAGTGTTTAGGCAGAATGTTCTGTAGATATGTTAGATCAATTTGATTTATGATGTCATTCAATTTCATAATTTCTCTATTTAGTTTTTGTTTGGATTACCTATCTGTTGGTGAAATTGGAGTAGTGAAGTCTCTCATTATTACTATGTCGTGATTTTTAGATCTAATAATGTTTCTTTTAATGAATTTGGGTAGCCCTGTGTTTAGTGTATATAAGTTGAAAATTGTAATATATTGGTGAATTATTTTTTAATGAGCATGAAGTGTCTGTTCCTCCTAATCTCTTCTACTTTTGGTTTGAAGTGAAATTTGGTCAGATATTAGAATAGCCACACCTGCTTGTTTCTTAGTTTAATTTTCCTTGGATCACTTTTTTTTTTTATCCATTTACCTTACAGTGTTGCCTGTTGCTAATGTTGAAGTTTGTGTTCATTTCTCTATTTGGATCAAACTTTTTTTTTGTCTCTAGCATCCTCTGTATAGCTGGCTTACCAGACACAAATTCTTTAAATCTCTCTTCATTGAAGAAAGGTTGTTTTTTTTTTCTCCTTTGATTAGGACTGATAGTTTTGCTGGGTATTGTAGTTGGGGCTGACATTTGTGGCCTTTAGGAATTTGTAGAACATCAGCCAATACCTTTCCTTCATTTTTTTTTTACTTTGCTATAGGACATTTTTTATTGGATATATTCTATATTTACATTTCATTTCCCTTTTTTTTTGTTTCCCCTTTCCTTCTTTCAAAGTCTCTACTGAGCAGTGAAGTGTTACTCTGATGGGCCTGCCTTTGTATGTGACTTGGCCTTTCAATTTTCTATATCCTTTGTTTTGTACATTTAGTGTTTTGATTTTTATGTGACATGGGATGTTTCATTTCTGGTCCTACCTATTGGTGTTCCATAGGTCTCTTGCACCTTGACAGGCATCTCTTTTCTTAGATTTGGAATTTTTTTTTCTATGAGTTTGTTGAAAATATTTTCTGTGCCTTTGACCTGGATTTCTTCTCCTTTCTCTATATTTAAAATTCATAGGTTTGATTTTTTTATAGTATCCTCAAGGTCCTGGGTGTTTTGTTCCTGGGATCTTTTAAATTTAACATTTTCTTTGACTGAATGATGCAATTTCTTTACCTTGTCTTTGAGACTTGACATTATCTCTTCTACTTGATACAATCTATTGGTAAATTTTCCTTTTTTTTTTTTCTTTTTACCCTTGGAAGTAAGAACTTCAGTTGAGAAAATGACTCCCTTAGATTGGCCTTTAGGCAAGATTATGAAGCATTTCCTTGATTCATGATTGATGTTGGAGGGTCTAGCCTACCATGGCAGGAGGCAATGGATTCTATAAGAAAGCAGGTTGGGCAAAACAGGAGAAACAAACCAGTAGGCAGCATTCCTTCATGGTCTCTGCTCCAGTTGCCTCCAGGTTCCTGCTTGAATTCTTGCCCTGACTTCCCTCTGTGCCCTGACAGTTGTAAGATGATGTAAACCCCTTCCTTGCCAAGTTTCCTTTTGTTGTGATCTTCCTCACCACAGTAAAACCCAAACTGAAACAGTGAGTCTTTCCTCTGAGCTTTTATTTTTCTCTTCCCAAGCTTTTAATTTCAAGTTCTATTTCAATTTTGCTTTTCTTTGGAGATTCTCTTTCTTTATCAAATTCTATTTTCATACCTTGAAGTGTTTTATTATTTCCTTCAACTATCCACTAATGTTTTAAAGGTCTTCATTCGGGCAATGATTCATATCCTCTTTGAAATTCATTAAGCTCTGTGAAGAGCTAATCAGGCTTAATGAGTTTGTTTACAGATATTGTCTGTAAACAAGAGCTATATTCTACTGTGTTCTTTTGTGCAGCTTGGTTCAGCTGGGCATCAATATGTGCAGCTTCTCAGCTGCTTGTACCTTAACAAAACTACATGAAAATTATAAAAGAAAAACCTTAAATCAATATAAAGAGAGAAAAATTAGGAAAAAGTTTCACTTTTGTGGCAGGGTAAAGCATAATGATATGTTGGATAAGAGGTCCAAAATTCAGGACCTTTTATATAGGAGAAATGAGTTTGTGTTCTGTAGCTATATAGGATAACTATGTGTATTAGTTATTTGTCTTGTCACTATAAACAAATATATCTAATATATGTGACAAAAATAACTTTTTCTCCAAGACAGTTTCTCTGGCTGTCCTGGAAGGAACTCATTCTGGAAAACAGGTTAGCTTTGAACTCACTGAGATTTACCTGCCTCTACCTCCCAAGTACTGGGATTAAAGGTGTGCATCACCACTACCTGGCAAAAAGGAACTGAAAGAGGAAGGATATTCTGGGCTTTGGTTTAATAATGAATTTCATCAAGGTGGGAAAGACATGGTGGTGGGAATACCATTCCACCCCTAGGTTTCATTGTATCTGTGGCCACCATAGGGCTCATGATCACATCACAGTGCAAATCTATCCAGTATATATCACATGTAAGTCCCTATAGCCTTGCAATTCTAACACTGTTCAAAAATACAAAGTATAAACTCTTTCCAAAACAGCAAATAGAAAGTTACAATTGGCACATAATATACACCCTCATTCCAATGGGAGGAACAGAAAAGATGATGGGTGAAGGCTGAACAAAACCCAGCTGTGCACATATCACTCTCCACGGTTTCATGTCTAGTATCTTGAGGTCATAGGAGAATCACTGGAGATAGAACAAGCTTGGCTAGGCATGCTCCAATAGCTCTGCTGCCTATGGCATATGTGGTATCTCTTAGGCTGTCTCCACTCTGACTGAAGCTTTGCTTAGCAAATATCCCACATTTCTGGTAGTCCCAGTATTTTGGGGTCTACTCTGCAATGTAGGCTTCATTTTCTCAGCTCACACAATGTCTTCTTAGTGTGTTCTTACAAAGATCTGACCCTGTCATACATTTTCTGGCAGTGACTTAGTAGGACTTACATACCTCCATGACCCCACATCTCTGGCATTTTGTATATGTGTGAAGCCAGAACCATGTGTATGTTACTGTCAAGTCTACTTCCAGCTCCAGATGTGTATAGCCTGGCCCCCTTTTCCTTTTACCGTCATGGTGGTAAACTGGATATCTTAGTGTTTTATTGCTGAGACATTTCACAGCCATTCTTATAAAGGAAACCATTTCACTGGGGCTGGCTTACAGCTTCACAGGTTTAGTCCATTATCATCATGTCAGGAAACATGGGAGTATGCAGGCAGGCATGGTACTGGAGAAGGAACTGAGAGTTCAGCATCTTGATCCACAGGCCACTAAAGAAACTGGGCCACAGTGGGCATAGCTTGAGCATAGGAGACCACAAAGCCCACCCCCAATGATGACATATTTTCTCCAAGGCCGCACCTACTCCAATGAGTTCACACCTCCTAATAGCAGGATTCCCTATGCATGTTTGAATGTATGATTTAAACACATGGGTCTATGGTGGCCATACCTATTCAAACCGCCACACTGGGAGAAAAACATTTCCCTAGATTTTTTTTTTAACCAAGGACACAGCAATGTGTATTTAGGCACAACCCTTTCAAATGAATTTACCTTTCTAGAGCATTCAATGGGTGTATTGGCCTCAAAGCATCCCTCCTACTGACCCAGCACAAAGTATGAGGTTTCTCTTGGGTGTCAGTCTTTTTAAAAATTGCAGCCTCTTTATCCATGCCCAACTATCCACTACTATAAATGAGTTCACATCCCTTTCTTTACCAAACTACACACCTTTTATTTTTTTCTTGCCATAAGGCTGGGTAAAAGCAGTGAGCAGTAACCCTTTTATCCTTAAATGTATGCTTCTGGAAATTTCCTTTAACAAACAAATTAGGCCATTACTTTTGAATTTAGTCTCTCTCAAAATTTCAGTACATGTGTAGAATGTAGCCATAATCTTTTCCAGAACATGAATGGACTCTAGCCCAGTTTTTAGATAAATTATTTGTTCCCTTTGTTATCCTGGACTTTACTGTCCATACCTTTCTGTTGGCACTCTGGTCTTCCAATCTTCTGTGACAATGTCCCACTAAATTCTGCTTCCAGGACTCTAGAACATCTCTGCCTGTATTTTCAAACCCTCCCATAGTCATACTTCACATCAGCTACAAAAGTCTTTGAAGAACATGGTCAGGTTTACATACCAATGGCTTCCTTGGTTGGTATCAATTGTCTGTATTTGTTACTTTTCTCATCTCTGTGAGAAAAGAGCAGTTACGAAGCATCTTAAGAGATAGATTTCTTTTGGCTCACGGTTTGGAAGCAGAGTACATCATGATAGGGAAGGCATGGAGGCAAAAGTTTCTCAGCTGGGACAGGAGTAACAGCTTGCTCACATCTCAGTAGACAGTGAAGGAGAGGGTTGAGAAGGGAGTGGGGCTGGGCTGTGACTCTCATTTATCAGTGACCCAATTTCTTCAGCCAGGCTTCTCTTCTTAAAGGCTACACAAGCCCCTACACAGTGCCTTAACGAGAAATCCTGTGAAACTATGGAGGACATTTCAAATTTGAAACAAAACACTAGGATTTACAATGATTTGTTGTACATTTCATTAAAAACTAGGATAGTCACACCAGGTTTTGTAGATGTCTTGGGATTGCCTATGTAGATAATCCTGTCTTTCTCCACTGTGGCATACTATGATCCTAGTACTGTTTCATTATGAAGTTTATATTATTCCTTTATGTCATTACTGAATTGTGCTTTGTAAATGTCTAGATGCTTTTAGGTAGGAAAAAGGGTTTCTCTCATAAAATTATTAAACAGTGGGAAAAAGAAGAGAGGCCAAGTGGTGGTGGTGCATGCCTTTAGTCCCAGCACTCAGGAGGCAAAGGCAGAGGCAGAGGCAGAGGCTAGTGGATCTCTGAGTTCAAAACCACCTTAGTCTACAAAGTTAGTCCTGGACAGGCAGAGAAAACTTGTCTCCAAAAAAATCCCTAAAAAACCAAAAAACTTGCATATGTCAAATTATCAAATTGCCATCCAAAAGTGTCTATAAATTTGTGTCAAGGAAAATTACAGAGCATGGCAATACAATAGTAATATACATAAAATACTTCAACTATAATCTTCTATATGATGTTGACAGCAAATTGTATGTATGTGTGAATAAGATGAAATCTTTCAGTCCTCCCATAGTATGATGGGAAATAACAGAGAAGTCATTTAATTAGTTTTTAAATGATTAAAAATACTGTTTTAGAGCCTGGAGAGACAGCTCAGTGGTGAAAAGCTGCTCTTCAAGAAGACCCAGGTTCAATTCACTCCACCTATATGGTGGTTCACAGCCATCTCTAACTCCAGAACTAGGGGATCCAATACCCTCTTTCCAGTCTCTGAAGGCACTAGGCACACATGCGATACACAGATATACATACAGGCAAAACATTCATACATATAAAATACATAAATAGTGTTTTAAACTTTCTATAGAATATTGTTCTAACTAATCAACAACTAAATATATTGTTCCATTTATTCAAATAATGTTTAGTTTTTTAAAAACTGCTTGTAAATAACATTTAGTTTGTGAAAAATAATTGAAAAAGAAACAAGAAACAATAATAAAGAGACTAAGATAATCAAGTTCTGTTGGTAGAGGGCTTAAGGTGAAAACATGAAGGGGACACTCCAAGGATTTCAGATCCTTGGAGTCCATAGAAAAAGCCAGGCATGGCTGTGCATGGCTGTGCTCCAGTGCTGAGAAAGCAGAGACAATTTCTGTAGCTTGCCTGCAAGCCAGCCAGTTTAGCTGAACTGATGAATTCTAGGTTCAGAACCTGGAGTGGAGAGTAATTAAGGAAGAGACCTGATGTCAACTGCTCTCTCTCTCTCTCTCTCTCTCTCTCTCTCTCTCTCTCTCTCTCACACACACACACACACACACACACACACACACACACACACACACACACATTGAATGCTAATGGCCTTGATTTGATCAATACAAATATTAAGCTATCACATTGCCATCCATAAATATCTGTGAATTTGTGTCAAAGAAAAAGCAAATAAGGAGAAAGAATAAAAGAGGAAAGGGAAGCAGGAGTGAGTGGATAGGTGAGCAGGGGGAGAGGGAATGGGTTAGGGGTTCTTGGGGGGGGGGAACCAGGAAAGGGGACAACATTTGAAATGTAAATTAAAAATGTGTCTAATAAAAAAGAGAGATATTTAGGAAAAAGAAGAGAAGAAATAATGAGCAAAGGGCTGCAGACTTTACAAAGCTTTGAGGGATTACTGGCGAAGTCAGTGAATGTCTGTGAACAGTAAAGTGTAAAACTCGGGTGAAGGTAATGAATTACTATTACTTTTTAAGTGTGTAGTTGCCCAGACTGGCCTCAAATTTGTGATCCTCTCCACACATTTCATGTGCACCACCACAAACAGAAATGAAGTATTATCAAGGTGGAAACTACTAAGTCAAAAATCAAGAAGTAGAACATTTTCAAAAGGCTGTAAAAAGAGAAAATAAACTTAAAATTTAAAATCTCCCCATAATTTTAAACTCAAACCCATAAGAATTTTAAATAACACTATTTTTGACTAAAGATATCTTATGTAAAACAATACAACTTACATATTAAATAAAACTACAAGTGGATGATTTGATACCCTCTTAAACAGAAGGAAAAAGTAAAACTTTTCAGGTTATAAAACCTCTGTGTAGCTTTGGCTGTCCTGGAACTCCCTCTGTACACCAGGCTGGCCTCAAACTGAGAGATGCACCTGCCTCTGCCTCCAGAGGGCTGGGATTAAAGGTGTGAGCTACCACCACCCAGCTCATTGTCAGATTTCTTGACAACAGTATTTCAGACTGTAGTGAAGTGGAATCGCAAAAAAATATAGTATAATATTTTAAAATTGTATTGTTGATAATGTCATACATATATGCAATATCTTTTGATTGTACCCACCTCCCACTTTCCCCTCCAATTCCCCTACCTTTTTATCTTCTTTGTTCATGTTACCCAATGTGTTAAGCCAGTGCTTCCCATATGTTTATGGGTATAACACCATCCACTGGATCGTGGGAACTCTACCAGTGACCACATGCCCAAATTAAAATTGTTCCCCCTTGCCAGGTGGTGGTGGCACATGCCTGTGATCCCAGCACTCTGGGAGGCAGAGGCAGGCAGATTTCTGAGTTTGAGGCCAGCCTGGTCTACAGAGTGAGTTCCAGGACAGCCAGGACTACACAGAGAAACCCTGTCTCAAAAAAAAAAACAAATCTAAAAAACAAACAAAAAAATTGTTCCCCCTTCCCCAGCAGCCATAAACTATCAATAGCTCCTCAGGGAGGGGACTTGGAAGCCGTCTTCAAATCCATGATTGATCTTGTTCATGTAACCATGTGATATCATCAAATTTTTATAAACCCTTCCTGAAAATAGTGATTGGCTAATTTTTCAGTGATCCTGTTTCTAAAATGTGAATACTGTCTAGAAATTTGGACAAAGCATCACAAGGGAATAAAATGTTAGGGGCATATCTCCCGTTGGTATAGAAGATAACTTCTCAATGGGATATTAGGAGGCCTAATGGGGGGTACTATATGCCATGACTAATATGGATTTATCCTGTTGAGGCAAAGTTGGTTTACTATGTATAAAGCTAGTCTAACATCTAAATAGACTAAATGACAAAAACCCATGGTTATCTTAATTGATAAGTAAAAGGTATTTGACATAACCCAAAATCCATCCATATTAAAAAAAAAAAACTTATCCAAATGAACATAGATGGAACTAGTGATTTCTTAATACCAGCCAACAATTTACTTAATAGTGAAGATTGAATTCTTTTCTTCTTTAATGGATCACAAGTCAAGGCTAACAGATTTCAACAGTCCTATTCAATACTGTACTGGAAGTTTCAGTCTTTACATCTAACCATATAAAGGGCATAAAATGTGTCCAGATTGGAAATCAAGAAGTGTCTTTATATGGAAATAATGTTTTCTTGCATGTACAAAACTAATGAAGCCACAGGAACACTATTATAAATAAAAACTACGTTTACCAAAGCCACACTACAAATATAAGCTTAAACATATTTTATTGAGGATTCTGAGTAAAATGACGGATTAGAAAACTCATTGGGCCCGGCGGTGGTGGCACACGCCTTTAATCCCAGCACTTGGGAGGCAGAGGCAGGCGGATTTCTGGTCTACAGAGTGAGTTCCAGGACAGCCAGGGCTATACAGAGAAACCCTGTCTCGAAAAAAAAAAAAAAGAAGAAAGAAAGAGAGAGAGAGAGAGAGAGAGAGAGAGAGAGAGAGAAAGAAAGAAAGAAAGAAAGAAAGAAAGAAAGAAAGAAAGAAAGAAAGAAAGAAAGAAAGAAAGAAAGCTCATTGGAACCAGGCAGTGGTGGCTCACACCTTTAATCCCAGCACTCGAGGTAGAAGCAGGTGGATCTCAGAGTTCGAGGCCAGTCTGTTTTACAGAGCAAGTTCCAGGACAGCCAGGACTACACCAAGAAACCCTGTTTCAAAAACCCAAACCAAACAAACAAAAAACTCATTGGTGTTACTCAAAGAACAAGGTCAAGATAATACACGATAATTTGTATTCTCACCAGAGACAAAAGTCTGTAAATAAATTTGTAGCTGAAATTTCCATGGAGAAGCAAAAGGGAGTAGCCACAAATCGGTGCAGAGCTGTACTGTGTGGTTTCCCAAGGTCATGGGAATAGCTCAGAAAAATCCTCTCAACACGTGCACACACGCACGCATGCATGAAGCCACTGCAGGAACAATTAGCTGGACTGACCAAGAGCTGAAAACACTGTTAGCAGTGAAACCTGGGGACAATGAGGACTGTGCAGCCTGGAATTTAAGAACCTGAAGCAGAGATTCAGCTCCAGCATGCAGGACTGGGACTGAGGTCAGTAGGATCTATCAGCAAAGGTATCCTCCTGATCTGCTTTGCCACTTGAACAACTATGGAAAGAAGTGTGGTACTAAGACTTAGACAAACTGTTGTCAGAGATCAGTGGAGATTGTGCTCATGGAAAGTGAAGTGTCACCTCCACTACACCCTGGCGGCTTCTGTCATTGTCCCAATATGTGACAACAGCAGAACTAAAAATTCAGAAATCAAAATTGCACCATACATTCAACCAAAAAAAAATGTTTAATTTGTTTAAATACCATTAGTCTAACCATCTATCCCAAATCTGGCTTTGTAAATTTAAACTGCAATATTAAAAATGCACATCTAAGTATGGGCTTGTTAGCACAGGCCTTTAATTCCAACACTCAGGAAGCAGAGACAGGGCCAGATGGATCTCTGAGTCCAAGGCAGCCTGATCTACAGAGTGGGTTCCAGGGCAGCCAGGGCTACGCAGAGAAATCCTATTTTGAAATAATAATAAAGCAGCTTTCCCATCAGTGGTTTGCTTCATGAAATAACACAGGAAGGGAAAGGACTTCAAAACCCATCCCATCAAGAAATGCTGAAGCCGGGCGTGGTGGCGCACGCCTGTAATACCTGCACTTGGGAGGCAGAGGCAGGCGGATTTCTGAGTTCGAGGCCAGCCTGATCTACAGAGTGAGTTCCAGGAAAGCCAGGACTACACAGAGAAACCCTGTCTCTCGAAAAACCAAATAAATAAATAAATAGATAAATAAATAAATAAATAAATAAATAAATAAATAAATAAATGCTGGCTGACTATAATAACCAGAAGCTGGAAAGAACCCAGATGTCCCTCAATGGAGGAATGGATACAAAAAATGTGGTATATATACACAATGGAATACTATTCAGCCATTAGAAATAATGAATTCATGAAATTCTTAGAGAAATGGATGGAGCTGAAGAACATCATACTAAGTGAGGTAACCCAGTTACAAAAGAACACTCATGGCATGCACTCACTGATAAGTGGATATTAGCCTAGAATCTTGGAATACCCAAGACACAATCCACATACCAAATGATGTCTGACAATAAGGAAAGAGTGGACCCTGGTGCTGGAAAGGATCAAAGCATCAGTGTAGGGGAATACCAGAACAGGGAAGTGGGAAGGGGTGAATGGGGGAACAGGGGGAGGGAAAAGGGCATGTGGGACTTTTGAGGAGGGGGGAGCCAGGAAAGGAGAAATCATTTGAAATATAAATAAAGAATATATCGAATTAAAAAAAAGAAGAGATAATATTTTTATGTATTATGCTTTTACTTTATATTGTCATCTTTTGTCATTACATCTAATTTTCTAATTTTTTTTTTGGTTTTTTTTTTTTTTTGGTTTTTCGAGACAGGGTTTCTCTGTGTAGCCCTGGCTGTCCTGGAACTCACTCTGTAGACCAGGCTGGCCTCGAACTCAGAAATCCGCCTGCCTCTGCCTCCCAAGTGCTGGGATTAAAGGCGTGCGCCACCACCGCCCGGCTAATTTTCTAATTTTTATTTCTTAACAAACATATAACTTGCCTTAGTTTTTATATTTAATTACACTTTATGTCTCTTCTGCACTCATTCCATTGTGTACTCCATATTATTCTCATACACAATTCCTATAACTGTTCTCGTCCCTATTTAATATCTTTTTCCTTTTCCCCATCCCCTCCTATTTGTGAAATGTATCCAACATCTCTTCTATTTTTCCTTCCTCGAGTCTTTTCTAGGTCATTGAACATCTCTAATCCCTATCCTTACAATCTTTACTGATTCTTCTTTTCTCTTCTAATCTTTCTAATAGTTTACAGTACACTCTAACATTCTTATTGTTTGCTCTGAGTTATTGTCCTTTGAGCAAAGCAAACACAATCTTGGAACATTCATCTGTGCCCCCTTGCAAAAGGTCATACCAGCTGGGTTTGTTGACTGTCTTCACCACAGGGTATAAACTTTCTCACCTGAGTATCCCAACTACTCACTACCAGCTGTTGTCTGCAACTCTGCCTTAATTGAATTGCATGTAGCCTGGGGGTGGGGAACACCAGGGGTGCTCCTTTGTTGTGTGAAGAAGCCATTATCCCTGCTGAGGAAAGGCTTTCCAGGTGCAGCCCATTTGTGGGAATGCCCACACCCCTGTAAGAGCCTACTCACCTCCACTCTGTAAGGAATCCAAATAAACTCATCAGTTCCCCACAGTGAACGTCGGTGTCGTCGTGCCTCAGCTTGGGATCGTAGGTGAAGGGATGGATGTTGTTTATGTCTCTCTCGATGAAGGAATTTTATCAACATATATTATCCCCAAGTAGTTATTGAAGTTAAAGAAATAACTTTTAACCAGCTATTTCAATATTAGCATAGTATGCTCACCAAGAAGATGTGATTGCCTCTTTAACTAATGATATTCTTCTCAACTCTCAGAATAATGTAAAAGATTGCACTCAGTGCCGTAGGTGTTTGAACTGAGAGATCAGCTACTAAGCCATGCATCTCAAGCCTGCTGCAACCTAGTCCTACTTAGACATTGCAAATTCTTTAACTGGAATAGTGTATGATAAAAATTCCAACCAGCAGCACAATCCCAGATTCACAAGTCCCAATACAGAAAAAAAAAAAACAAACATGAAAAATCAAGGCAGTATGATCCCCCTGGAAAATATCAATTCCATAGTAATTCATTCAATAAAAATGAGCTAGATGAAATCTTAAAGAGTTCTAAAGAATAATTAAAAGAAATTTTTAACAAAATCAAAGAGGACATAAATAACTCCTAAATTAAACCACACAGAATACAAAGAAACAGTTGGGTGAAATGAGAAAGCCAATATAGGATACAAAAAAGGAAATCAAGAGAAAAATACTGAAAAAAGAAACCCACCAAATTGAAATTTTAGAAATGAAAAGCTCCTTAATCCAAATAAAAGGACTTAATAGAAATGTTCACCAATGTCAAATGTGTTACAGACTTTCAGAGGTGGTAAAATAGATCCGGACATAGACAAAGATAAGACAACATGAACATTTGAATACAACATATAGCTACAGGACTCCATTGAAACATATAATTTATTGATTGTGAAGTTAGGAGAGAGAGGACTCCAGGCTAATGACATAAAATATTCAATAAAACCATAGCATAAAGTATCATAAATTTTTGAAAAGATAACTATGAAAATTCAGAAAGTGGGCCAGCAAGATGGTTCACCAAGAAAAGATGCTTGTCAAGTAAGAAAATTCCTGGTTATGTCCCTTAAGGAACTAACCTTAATGCCTCTAAAACTAGTCTATAAAATAGAAAGGGAGGGTGTATGAGTCGGGGTCCTCTAGAGTCACAGAATTCATGGGTAGTCTCTATATATTAAAGGAATTTGTCGATGACTTAACAGTCTATAGTCCAACTCCCAACAGTGGTTATCTCTGAATGGAAGTCCAAGGATCTAGCAGTTGCTCAGTCCCATGAAGCAGTTGCTCAGTCCCACGAGGCAGTTGTGGATGGAAGTCCAAGGATCTAGCAGTTGCTCAGTCCCATGAGGCAAGCAGGCAAAGAAGAGAGAGTGAATCTTCCTTCTTCCAATGTCCTTATGTAGGTCTCCAGCAGAAGGTATGGCCCTGATTAAAGGTGTGTGCCACCATGCCTGGATCTGGGACTTGCTTTGTCTCAGATGACCTTGAACTCAGAGATCTTGACTTAATCTTCTGGGATTCATAGCCACTATGCCTCAAGATCTCCATGCCAAGATCCAGGTCAGAAACTTGTACCTCCCAGCCTCCAGATTAGGATCACAGGTGATCCCTCCAATTCTGGACCGTAGTTCAAGACATAGTCAAGTTGACAACCAGGAATTGCCACTATGGAAAGAATGCCACCAAACTCTCGAAGTCATCATTATTCTCATACTAAAATCAGAAAAAGGCACAACAAAAAAAGAAAATTAGAGAACAATGTCCAGTGGCCACAGATGCAAACAGAATCTAAGAATACATCAAAATGGTCATTCAAGTGACCAAGTTTACTTTGTTTCAGAAATACAGTGATGGTTTAACATATGGCAATCAATAAATGTAATAATGTAATACATTCCATAAATGGACCCAACAATGGAACTCATATGGTGCATCTCAATATATGCAGAAAAGGCTTTTTTGACAAAGTCCAATATCCATTTATGATTTTTTCAAAGCCTTGGGAAAGTAGAAATAGAAGGCACATCTGCATGTAATAATAATGGGGACATAGTAAAAGCCTGTGAAAAAAATCATTTTCACTTTCTCCACTCTTATTCAATGGCCTTAAAATTTTAGCTGGAACAAGGGAGTAGAAAAAAACAAAAGAGGTGCTGGTAGGGCACAACTTTACTCCCAGCACTCAGGAGGCAGAGACAGGTGGATCTCTGAGTTTGAGGCCAGCCTGGTCTACAGACTGAGTTCTCCAGGACAGCCAGGGCTATAAAGAGAAACCCTGTCTCAAAGGAAAAGAAAAAAATGAAAACAACACCACCACCACAACAGAAAGGGAATATAAAATAGGATGAGAAAAAAATCAGTGTATCCTTATTTGCAAATGATATGATTCTACTTGTAAGAGACACTAAAAAGAAAACTCTTAGACTCGATAGACACTCTCACCAGAGTTACAGGATACAAAATTAAAATATAATACAAAATTCAATAGGCTGCTCCTATACTAATAGCAAAGAACTAATGCTGAGAACAAATATCAAGAAAACAATTTCCTCCACAATTGCCTCAAAAGGACCTGGGAATAAAGATAACCAAAGAAATGAAAGATTGCTGCAGAGACAACTTTAACACTGAAGAAACTGCAGACTATACAGGATGAAAAGTTCCCCCCGCCCCACTCGTGAACCAGCGAAATTAATTCTGTGAAAATGGCTATGCTACCAAAGCAATCTACAGAGTCAATGCAGTCCCTATCAGAATCCCTGCTTTGCTGTTCTTTGCAGAAAGAGAAAAAAATCCTAAAATTCACATGGTAGCACAAAAGACTCCAGATAGATAAAGCAGCCCTAATCAAAAAGCACAGTGGTGGAGAATTACCAGATGTGAGTCCAGTTAATACCACAGAACCACAGGAACAAAATAGATTGTGACTGCCACAAAACAGATGCATTGATCAGTGGAATAGAATAGAGGACCGAAATATAAGCCTGCAGGGCTATAGCCATCTGAGTTTTGACAAAGACAGGAAGAATATACACTAGAAAAAGACAGCTTCCAACAAATGGTGGAAGAATAATTGGAGATCTACAAATAGAAACATAAAACTGGGTCCCTAGAGTTTATCCTGTATAAAAAAAACAACTCAAAATGTGTCTGATATATTAATATAAGACCTGAAACTCTGAAGCTATTAGAGAAAAAATTAGAGAATACATTACATGATATATGCAAAGGTAAGAAATTCCTGAAAAGGATCCCAATTGTTCATATGGCAATAATACCAAGTAACTGAAAAATTGGATTCAATGAAATTAAAATGTTTCTATACAACAAAGGATGTAATTGTGAGTGAAGAGAACCTTCAGGATGGGAGAATGTGTGTGTGTGTGTGTGTGTGTGTGTGTGTGTGATGGGGGATTAGTACATAGATTAAACAAAGAACTAAAAACAAACAGAAGAACAAAATGAAAAATCCTAAATAACAAGATCTCAAACAACCCAGTCAACAAATGAATAGGTCAATCTCAAAAGATATAGTCTTGGGGCTCAGCAGTAAAGAACACTTGTTCTTCTGGAGGAGTCAGAACCATCTGTAAGTTCTTGAGGACCTTCCACTGTTTTCTGGCCTCAGCAGGCACCAGACATGTGTGTGATATACATATATGCAGCTAAAAGACTCATGCACATAAAATATTTTTTAAAAGATATACTACAAGTGAACAATAAACATTAACGATAGAGCAATTGACTTCAAACAGATATATTGAATTATCAAAATAACTATGACAATCCTGAAGGGATGACAAGGCTCAGGCAACATGACAAAAGAGGAGGCAGAAGATCAGAGATGGAGATGTGCATTGAAAAGATGTCCTCTGGACATGACATAGTCATTAAACTCACAAACTCACTGCAGCTGCAGTTGGATAACTGCACAGGAGTGGCACATGATTGGGACACTCCCCATTCATCTTAGATAGGAAGGCCCATGAGGGCGGCCCTTCCATGATGGACTATTGACAATTAAGGTTGTTGGGAAAGGGTGGTTAGTTTATTTTAGTGGGATAGTGACAGATGGGTTGTTCTTGGTTTGGTTTGGTTTTGAGACAGTATCTGACTATGTAGCTCTGGCTGTCCTACTGTATAGACCAGACTGGCATTGACCTCACAGAAATCTGCCTCCTCAAAGCTTAGATTTAAGTCATGTACCACAACATCAGACTTAGATGAGTTGGTCTTGCTGCACTACGTAAGTTCTTACCTACACTGAGGTAAGTAGCTCTTAGTAAACTTAGTGGGCTCCACCAAAGGGGATAAGGACCCCACAGGAAGACCAACAGAGGCAACTAACCTGGACTCTTAGGGCTCTCGGAGTCTGAACTACCAACCAAAGAGCATATACAGGCTGGCCCTAGGCCTCCCAGCACATAAGCATCAGCTGTGCAGTTCCCAAACAACTGGAATGGAGGCTAGCCCCACAGCTCTTACCTGTGTATGGGACCTGTTCTACTAGCTGGGCTGCCTTGACTGGCCTCAGTGGGAGAGGAAGCACTTAGCCTTGCAGAGAGTTGAAGTGTCAATGGGGGCATACCCAGGGGAGGCCTCCACTCTCTCAGAGAAGAAGGGGAGGGGCAAAGTGAAAGGATTGTGGGAGGGGGTGACCAGGAAGGGGGCAGCGATCAGGATGTAAAGTGAATAAAACAACACTTAGTAGGCTACAAAGAAACAAAAAGAAAGAAGACATGAAAGTAGGCTTGGTGAGAAAAGTCCCAGTGGGAAAGAGAAGAGAATGAGGAGGACAGAGGTAACTAAATTATATAAATTATGAAAATGTAAAAGTAAACCGACAAGTTAATGTTAATAGCTCTTTGAGCACATAAAGAATAACCTACACAATCACAGAAAACGAATGAAACTTGGAGGAGGTAGGGATGCACTAGTGGCTTTCTCTTTTATTCCCTGAATAGAACTATTAATTCTATTCAGATTCTCAGCTGATAGGATGGTGCCACACATATTCCAGGAAGATCTCCAGTCAATAAATCACACACCCTGCATCTGTAGGTGTGTATGCTAATCTCTTAAACACTTCTCAATCCTATCTAAATTGAAAATCTAGTTAACCACAACATGGTTTCTGTTTCCATGATTTGAGAGTAAGGTACACACACACACACACACACACACACACACACACACACCTTTTCTTTCTTTTTAGAGATTTATCATATTATGCATGTAAATACACTGTAGCTGTCTTCAGACACCCCACAAGAAGTCATCGGATCCCATTACAGATGGTTGTGAGCCACCATGTGGTTGCTGGGAATTGAACTCAGGACCTCTGGAAGAACAGTCAGTGCTCTTAACCGCTGAGCCATCTCTCTAGCCCCACATATAGATCTTTTATACATCATTAATTTAGGTTCATTAGTTCACATTTATTGTTCCCATTGACTAGATGTACTA
This sequence comes from Apodemus agrarius, assembly GCA_964023405.1. NCBI lineage: Eukaryota > Metazoa > Chordata > Mammalia > Rodentia > Muridae > Apodemus > Apodemus agrarius. The sequence goes on from OZ030010.1 coordinate 19,058,082, forward strand.
TAAAGATTTCACACTATATATTTGCCTTATAAATATAATACATATACCTTTGAAACTCTAAAAACTTGTGCTGATCAATTGCTAGTTTCTAGTTTTTAGTGTTTGAGAATTTCACACATTTATATAATGTATCTTGATTAAGTCAACTCCCAAATTAAGTCTACTCCTCCAATTCTTCCACTTTATCCTCATCACTTTTCCCTCCAAACTTCATGTGCTCTTTCTGCTTTTTAATGATTGGCTATTAATTTTGGTTTTTATGTGGTTTTTAAAATGTAATGTTTTGCCTGCATATAGGTTCACCACATGCATACAGTTCCCCTGGAGGTGAGAAAAGGGCATTGGATCCCCTTGAACTGGTGATTGTGAACTGTCGTCTTCTCAATGCGGTTTAATCAGGAACCTTGAAACATACATGCAGGGAAAAAAGCCCCCTCCTTCCACTCCCCTTGAGCAGTCCTTTTATATCCTCCCCAAGTCTGCCCCATCAGTCCACATCACAGTCTTCTCTGATTGGTCCACATAGAATGGTCTGATCACACATCATTGGCTACGCCTGCACAATGCCCAAGAAAGGTGTGGCCTACTCAGGAGCAGGAATAAGTCAGGTGCTTAGTCGTCCGACTTGGCAGGCCTCCAGGATTGAGGCTACTGCCACACCCACTCTCTACATATCCCCCTTTTTTATATAAATAAAGGCATCCAATCAACCCTGTAACATACCAGGTAAGCTGAGCATAGGTAGCCAACTCTGTCTTAGGATCGTCCCTTCAAGCCCCTTCCTTACCAGTCATTGGATTACCTTGTCGTCCTCAAGGCTCCATGTCTTAGGTTGGTCAGGGGAAGGGAAGTTGCCCGTCCTCAAGAAGGCCACTCTAATAGCACTCAGGGACGATAATAAAACCTTGCACCATGAGAGTGGTAACCCCTTCATAACAAAGAAGGTCTCTCATGGGGGCGGTGCCTCTGTCTTAGGCTATGTGAGTGGCATCCCCTCCAGCACTACCCCAGGGCACTGGATTACTGGTGGTATTCCCCGAAAGGCAGTGGGCCTCTGGTAAGAGGACTCACAATAATCCCGTTATTGAGCGATCACTGCAGCTGCAAGGATCCTGGGTGCTAGCTGCAGAGCGAGGGGTGTTGGGCCTGGGGATTATTCTTTTAAGATCGTCAACCAAGCCTGAGGAGATTGCCCTGCCTCCAGCACCACAAAAGCTTGCACGATCATGGTGTCTTTGGGCTATGCACATCTTACAGATGCAGCAAAGAGCAACAATACTGACAAGAATGAGCAAAATTCCCAAAGCTCCAATTCCCGCCCACTCCTTAAGGTGATTCATAGCATTGACAATCCAGGTTCCCAATCCGGCAGTGGAGGACACATCTACTTGGGTGGAGTTCACATGGACGATGGCAGTCCTCAATTCTTGTAGCAGATGATCAAATTCTCTGGACCAGTTCCCTGCAAGATGACTAGACAAGCTCTTTGACAAATTATCAGCATGGGTAAAATTCTGATAGGGCACCAAGGTAATACATAGCCTCGTGTATCGCTATTCACACATTAACTGAGCAACCTGCTGAAGGGTATCAACTTGTTCCTGCACCAAATCAATTCTTCGATTAAGGATCATTATGCCACCTTTTAGGTGGGCATTAACATTGGCCTGCACATAGCCACATTAGAGCTCAATGCAACAGCAGCAGTAGTAGCCCCAATGGCAGCAAGGGTATATCTAACCAGGGATGAGGAAGAAGGACCCTCCACTGACCAAGGGATGCTCAGTGGCATTCCAACAAAGAGCATGAAAACAAACGTGAGGATCACTATTAAGTGGGGTCCCATTCTGGGGAATTACAGAATCATTAAACACCACAAATACAAATGGTGGTCATACACACACAAGAGTAGGGGCAAAGGACACATTCTTCCCTGAAGCTTGTAATTTACTATTCCATTCAAAAGATGCATTTCCTATACCCTTGCAACATAGCTAAGGGGAAATATCTGTGCAGCTTCCATTTACCCCGCATAACAACCAAACATCAAAGGGATTAGCGGAAAACAGCTTGAGTGGGATTTTGGTATGTCCAATTATGACCTGGAAAAATTGCGTTATATAGGGTCCCTATATTGGGAGAAAAGGTAAAAAATCCTCGCACAGCTCAGCGCACTCCCTGTGATTGACACCCAGTCCATGAGGGAAAGATCTGATCCCTCTGACTCTTGCAAAAGGGAGACCATTTTGGCTGAGGAGGTACAGTATAATTCCCTCTAGCAGGCGCAATGGGCCATCTTCCAGTTATCCATGTAGCATTAGTGCTATTGGGAGAATGGCCAACAACTATTGGATCAAACCATGCAGCCGCCTGATTATATAAACTAATACAATCTCCCTGTTCTGTAGGGCAGTAGCCTACAACTGGACCCCATTGTACGAGGGTCGAATAATAAAAGGAACCTGAAATTTGAAGGTTCCCAGAAAAATTCTACTAGCTGTTTTTAGTAGTCATATCAACAAATTTTTGAAACAGTTCAAAAGGAACCTGTTTGATATCAAATAAATTCCCATTGAGATCTCCTTTTCAATCTTGGGTGGTTAAATTTTGCTTCTACCATTATATCCAGTAAAGCTTGTGAAAAGTGGCAACAGGCTTATACTGGTCACAGCTGTTTTTAACTTTTATCATTCTTGAAATAATCTTAATTACAAAGTATGAGTGAGTTAAGAATTGTAAGCCTTAGATCAGACTCCAAACTTCAGTCAATGGCACACTGGCAGTTGTTAACCATAATTCTTTCTCTTGCAATATTAGAGCATAACTACAACTTTGGAAAGCAAAACCCAATTTTCAAGTGCCATTACTTCACACCACAGAGTTTGTTTGCAAGTTCTTATGTTTGAATGCATGACAATACAACTTATAATACCTCATTAAAGAGACATTGTTTTAAACCTCATCCCTTATAAGTCTAATATCTAGAATAATTACATAAAACATTATGCCAATTTAGAAGTATCTTTAAAGGCCTGTTTTTCTTGGGTTGGGTCATGCCAAGTGTTATCGTTTAAGATAACTCCAACCCCGAGTTACCAGTTTTAAACTTTTTTTGTTACCAATAATTTTTAATCATGCTCAATAACTTATAAGCCAATACTCTATAGTCAAAACATGCAAAACATATTTATACCTTAAGACCAATCAGAACCAAAAATGAAACAACAAATGAATCTTATAAATTTGAACCAAACAATTGTTTTCTAGCTGTAATTCAAGAGAAAAAGCACTTTGTACCCAAAAGGAGAAATAACCATCAGCCTACTTGTCCTAGAACTTGAGCAACCGCTGGCCCTTTTAAAAGCAGCTTTTCTCCAGCTGTGCTTGACTCCTAGCTAAATGCAGAGCAACTTAAATCAGCCTCTGCTTTGTAAACCAACTGTATCAAGAGATGGACTTCCAGCAAATAAAGTTTTTACCATTTTTTTTACATGAAACAGAACATCAGTCATTCAGACAACAAAACAAAGACAGACGCACGTAGACAAATTGGTGCACCAAAGTCAAACAATACACAGAGAGGGAAGAACACTTATACCAGTACTAAAAATATCTCCATTGGGGTCCATAGAGGAAACAGGATATCTCCATGTTTCCCCTTGTCCCCAGGAGAGTTTTGAAATCCATTTTCCTTTTCTCATTTTTCCACTATTCCTTTCTTCTTAACAAATCTTGTTCTAGGGCTTCTTGACCCTTTTCAACTGCTTTATAGCATCCCTTGAACCAAGGAGCAACTTGGTCCACCTCTATAAGGAAACATTCCAAGGTACTCCTTCTCAACTCTGATTTCTTTCTCTTTAACAGCTCCTTTAGAGCCACAAAAATTGGATACAAAGTAGAGTTACCCATACTTTCGCTTTTCCTTTCTAGCCTCTTTACCGAGGACTTTATAGCCTCTTACCTGAGGACTTTTATCGCTCCCAACAAATCCCCGAGGGCCTGGCAGACCGTCTGAGCTGACGATGAATTCCCCATCGTGCTTGGTGCAATTTGTCCCAAAACCGGGAGCCTTATCGTCTCAAACCGTGAACCTTAGCGTCTCAAACCAAGAACCTTAATTGTCCCGCTTACCCGCGAACTTACCGGCTAGCCGCCCTGACCGTAATGAGTTCTGAACGAGAGTCCCCGTACAGGTTACCACTTGTTGTCTTCTCAATGCGGTTTAACCAGGAACCTTGAAACATACATGCAGGGAAAAAAGCCCCTCTCCCACTCCCCTTGAGCAGTCCTTTTATATCCTCCCCAAGTCCGCCCCATCAGTCCACATCACAGTCTTCTCTGATTGGTCCACATAGAATGGTCTGATCACACGTCATTGGCTACGCCTGCGCAGTGCCCAAGAAAGGTGTGGCCTACTCAGGAGCAGGAATAAGTCAGGTGCTTAGTCATCCGACTTGGCAGGCCTCCAGGCTTGAGGCTACTGCCACACCCACTCTCTACAATGAACCGATATGTGGATCCTGGAAACAGAACTCAGGTCCTTGGCAAGAACACTTAGCAATCTCTCCATATCTGTGCTTTAAAAAAATTCACTGGATGCTGGGCGGTGGTGGCGCACACCTGTGATCCCAGCACTTGGGAGGCAGAGGCAGGCGGATTCCTGAGTTCGAGGCCAGCCTGGTCTACAGAGTGAGTTCCAGGACAGCCAGGGCTACACAGAGAAACCCTGTCTCGAAAAACCAAAAAAAAAAAAATTCACTGGATACACTTACTGCTGTGAGTATGTACATAGATGTCCAACCATCTACTGGAGCACGGGTAGCCTCCCTGCGCTAGCATCCTTAAAAATAATGATACTCCCTTCCTTAGTAGCCACCGAGTGCCAATAGCTCCTCAGAGAGAGCTGGAATTTCATGAGACTTTCCTGAATCTGTGCTAGGATTTTGGTTGGCTATTTTTATTTTTTCTGTTTAGCTTAAGTTAACTGTTATTAACATCAATTGACCATATACAGTAAACATGTTCAGTGTGATATTTCCCTGTGTGCATGTGTGCGTGTGTGCATATGTGTGTGTGTGTGCTGATCAAATCTAGTGTCCCATTCCTCTCCTTCATTCATTCCAGTTTCTATTATCCATCATTCTAATTTTAGCTTCACTTCCTTTTTTAACTTCCAAATTAGTGAGAGAACATAGCATACTTGCCTTTCTGTGTCTGATTTATTTCACTTAAAATAATATCATCCATTTTGCTATAAATGTCAGGATTTCCCTTGACTTAGTCAGGGTTTCTATTCCTGCACAAACATCATAACCAAGAAGCAAGTTGGGGAGGAAATGGTTTACTCAGCTTACACTTCCACACTGCTGTTCATCACCAAAGGAAGTCAGAACAGGAACTCAAGCAGGTCAGGAAGCAGGAGCTGATGCAGAGGCCATGGAGGGATGTTTCTTACTGGCTTGCTTCCCCTGGCTTGCTCAGCCTGCTCTCTTATAGAACCCAGGAATACCAGCCCAGGGATGGCACCACCCACAATGGGCCCTCCCCCCTCGATCACTAACTGAGAAAATGCCCCACAGCTTGATCTCATGGAGGCACTTCCCCAACTGAAGCTCCTTTCTCTGTGATAACTCCAGCCTGTGTCAAGTTGACACACAAAATCAGCCAGTACAATTAACCCCTTGTCAACTTGACACATAAACACATCACTATTAAACCTCAACCCTTATTTTCTTATTCATCCACAAGATCTAAATAACTTTAAAAGTCCCACAGCCTTTACATATTAAAAGTTCAACCCCTTTAAAATATCCAATATCTTTTAAAATTCAAAGTCCTTTAAAAATTCAGTCTCTAACTGTAGGCTTCACTAAAATGCCTTCTTTCTTCAAGAGAGAAATCTATCAGGGCACAGTCATAATCAAAAGCAAAATCAAACTCCAACTGTTCTATGTCTGAGATCCAACTCATGATCTTCTGGGCTCCTCCAAGGGCTTGGGTCACTTCTCCAGCTCTGCCCTTTGTAGCACACACCTTGTCTTCTAGGCTCCAGCTGCCTGTACTGCACTGCTGCTGCTGTTCTTGGTGGTCATGTCATGGTACTGGCATCTCCAAAACACTGCTGTCTTCCGCTGTAACTAGGCTTCACCAATAGCCTCTTATAGGCTCTCTTCATGGTGCCAAGCCTCAAGTCCTTTGCACGACCCCTTCAGTCCTGGGCCATCAATTGCATCCGAGGCTGCACCTTCACCAATGGCCTTCTGTGGCCTCTCACAGTGCCAAACCTCAGCTGTTCTTCATGACCCTTTCATGCCTTCAAAACCAGTACCCCCCAGGTGACTCTTACACATTACCAAGTCCAGCCACAGCACAAGGTACAAACTTGGCTATCTATCAACCACACCTTCTGTGCTCTCAGAAAATACATCCCAGAAGATTTCACCTCAGTGATGCTGGCCTCTTCTTAATCACTGCTAAATTTTTAGCTCCATCAATCTAGCATCAATAATTCCAGTAACACAAAGGTTCACTTTAGTGGTTCTGGTATCTTGTTAATCACAGCTGATTCTTCAGCCTCAGCTAACCAAAAGCACAGAATCTTCACCATCAAAATAGCAATGGCCCTGATAAGAGTCTTTAATCTTCCCTCTGAAATTTCACAAGCCAGGCCTCCATCTTCTGCACTGTTCTCAACATTGTTTTCTAAGCTCCTACACACCATCCCACAGAGCTCTTAACACTGAATGGATCTTCTAGCCCAAAGTTCCAAAGTCCTTCCACAATCCTTCCCAAAACATGGTCAGGTTGTCACAGGAATACACTACTATGCTGGTACCAATTTATTAGTCAGGGTTCTCTAGAGTCACAGAATGTATGGGTAGTCTCTATATAGTAAGGGAATTTGTTGATGACTTACAGTCTGTAGTTCACCTCCCACCAATGGTCAGCAGCAGCTGTGAAAGGAAGTCCAAGGATCTAGGAGTTTCTCAGTCCCACAAGGCAAGCAGCGAAGAAGAGAGAGTGGATCTTCCTTCTTCCACTGTCCTTATGTATGTAGGTCTCCAGCAGAAGGTGTGGCCCTGATTAAAGTTGTGTGCCACCACACCTAGATCTTGACTTGCTTTGTCCCCGATGATCTTGAAATCAGAGATCTCCCTGTCTTAATCTTCTTGGATTCATAACCATTATGCCTCATGATCTCCATGCCAAGATCCAGGTCAGAAACTTGTATCTCTGAGCCTCCAGATTAGGATCACAGGTGAGCCTTCCAATTCTGGATTGTAGTACATTCTAGATATAGTCAAGGTGACAGCCAGGAATAGCCATACCCTCTCTTTCCATGGATGAATAATACTCCAGTTTGTGTGTGTGTGTGTGTGTGTGTGTGTGTGTGAGAGAGAGAGAGAGAGAGAGAGAGAGAGAGAGAGAGAGACTTTTGATGGGCCCTAGACTTTTTCTATATTGTAGTTATTATAAATAGTGTTATAATAATGTCTAGTGTGCTGATTGAATCTGTTTTGGATATTAGGATTTCTATTGCTGTGAAGAGACAACATTTCACAGCCATTCTTATAAAGGAAAACATTTCATTGGAGTGGGCTTACAGTTTTCAGAGATGTAGTCCATTATCATCATGGCAGGACATGGCAGTGTGTGGGCATACATGGTGCTGGAGAAGGAGCTAAGAGTTCTACATCTTGATACACAAGCAGCTGAAGAAGACTGCAAAACACTGGGCATAGCTTGATCATAGGAAACCTCAAAGCCCACACCCACAGTGATACAATTCCTCCAGCAATGCCACAGGTACTCCGCCAAGGCCATACCTCCTAATAGTACAACTCCCTATGGACATATGGGAGCCAATTATATTCAAATTACCACAGATATATATCCCAAATTGGGATAAAATAGATTATATAATAGATGTATTTTTAGTCTTTTGTAGAAATTCCATACTACTCTTTATAAGGGCTATATGGTATTTTTATTCTTTCCAATAGTGTTTAATTCTGCTTTCTCCACATCTTTGCCAGAATATGTGATTAAAGAAAAAAAAATGACAGGGGCTGGAGAGATGGTTCAGTGATTAAGAGCAGTGGCTGCTCTTCCAGAGGTCTTGAGTTCAATTCCCAGCAACCACATAGTGGCTCACCACTGTCTGTAACTCCAGCTCCAGGGGATCCAACACACTCATACAGATGTACATGAATGCAAAACATCAATGCACATAAAATAAAAATAAAAATAAAACCACCACAACAAAGACAATGAACATTCTAACTCACATGTCACAATATCACATTATTGTTTGGACTCACATTTCCCTGGTAGCTAATGATGTTGAAATCTTTTTCATATATTTGTTAACCATTTATGTTTCTCTTTTGATAAGTATCTATTGAGATCATTTGTGGGTACAGGAACTAGGCTGCTAAATGCATTATCACAAGATGGGGGAGGGAGTATGCATAATCCCAAGACAAATGAGGATTGCAAGCTAAACTAATTCCTATATTTTCCTACCTCAGAGTATAGGTTTTTCTATATAGAGAATCATATCATCAGCTAATTTGTATATTTTAAATTTTATTTCTATTGTTTCTTTGAATCAGCTAAAGTTTTAGTACTTATACTGAAAAAAAAAAAAACATTGAGAGCAGACACCCCTATCTTGTTCTTGATTCTATAGGAAATCCTTTGATATTGGCTAAAACCTTTTTTGTTGTTGTTGAGGTAAAATCCTTCTACACCTAATCTTATTCAGGGACATTATAATTAAAGTATGTTGAAATTCGTCAAATGTCTTTTCTGTATGGAATGGAATGTTCATATGATTTATTTTTGTTTGCTTGTTTTTCGAGACAGGGTTTCTCTGTGTAGCCCTGGCTGTCCTGGAACTCACTCTGTAGACCAGGCTGGCCTCGAACTCAGAAATCCGCCTGCCTCTGCCTCCCAAGTGCTAGGATTAAAGGCGTGAGCTACCACTGTCCCACTCTTTCTTTCTTTCCTTCCTTCCTTCCTTCCTTCCTTCCTTCCTTCCTTCCTTCTTTCTTTCTTTCTTTCTTTCTTTCTTTCTTTCTAAAAACAAATCTTTGTTAATGTTTGTAAATTTTTGGCCGCAGCATAGTGGTGGCCTCATAGAAAGTGTTCAGAGAGTTCCAATCTGTCTCACTAGCTTAAGATAGTTGGAGAGAACAGGCATCAGTTCTTCGTTTTCTTTTTCTTTTTTTCAGAGAAGCGAGAGTTTTTAATGTGAGAAATTACTCAGAAACTCCACATGACATCTTTTTTTTTTTCATTTTGACTTTTTTTATTGGATATATTCTTTATTTACATTTCATTTCCCTTTTCCTGGTTCCCTGCCCCGCAAAGGTCCCATATGCCATTTTCCCTCCCCCTGTTCCCCCATCCACCCCTTCCCACTTCCCTGTTCTGGTATTCCCCTACACTGATGCATTGAGCCTTTCCAGAACCAAGGTCCACTCCTTCCTTCTTGTCAGACATCATTGGGTATGTGGATAGTGTCTTTGGTGTTCCAAGATTCTAGGCTAATAATCACTTATGAGTGAGTGCATACCATGGGTATTCTTTTGAGACTGGGTTACCTCACTTAGTATGATGTTCTCCAGCTCCATCCATTTGTCTAAGAATTTCATGAATTCATTGTTTCTAATGGCTGAATAGTACTCCATTGTGTATATATACCACATTTTCTGTATCCATTCCTCCATTGAGGGACATATGGGTTCTTTCCATCTTCTGGCTATTATAAATAATGCTGCTATGAACATAGTGGAGCATGCATCCTTATTGCATGCTGGGGAATCTTCTGGGTGTATGCCCAGGAGTGGTATGGCAGGGTCCTCTGGAAGTATCATGTCTTTTTTTAAAAATCAAGCAGTGAAGCAATTTCTGACCCTTTTTTGTTTGACACTTTGTTTATATTTTCATGTGTGGGAAGGTGGCATATGTGTGTGAATGTGTCAGTGTGTGTGTGTGTGTGTGTGTGTGTGTGTGTGTGTGTGCCACCTAGGAACATCTGGAAATGTCTATAGAGATATTTTGTTTGTTTCAACTAGGACAAAGGGTAGTATTAGCATCTAATGTGTAAGTAGCAAGAATGCTACCAAAATATTCTACAATGCACCACCAGACAGCCACACATAAAAATTAATAACACTGTCTAAACTGTCTACAGTGTTTATATTAAAAAATCTTGTTCTTTTCTTGTCATGCCAAAATACCTATCAAGAAACAAACCATTTAAGGGAGCCGGGCGTGGTGGTGCATGTCTGTAATCCCAGCACTTGGGAGGCAGAGGCAGGCAGATTTCTGAGTTCGAGGCTAGTCTGGTCTACAGTTCCAGGACCGCCAGGGCTACACAGAGAAACCCTGTCTCGAAAAACAAACAAAACAGAAACCATTTAAGAAAGGAAATTTTCCCTTTGGTTTATGACTTTTGTTTGTTAATATTTAATTTTATAGTATAGGTGGGCATTTTGTCTGCATATATGTGCACTACTTGTGTGCCTGGCATTCATGATAGCCAGAAGAGGCTTGATCCACAGAATCAGAGTTACAGACGGGAGTCAGCACGAGGGTGCTGGGATTTGAAATGTGGACCTCTGGAAGAGGAAGCATTCAATGCGCCTAACCACTGAGCCATCTCCCCAGCTCCACTGGTTAACAGTTCAATGAGGGAAGCAATGTGCTCTGGTTTCTGAGGCCAGTGACAGGAGAGTGAGACAGCTGGTCACACGTGTCTGCCCCGAAGAAGCAGAGAGCTATAAAACAAGACTATAAAACTTCAAGGCCTATCTCTACTGACTCACTTCCTCTAGCAAACAAGTCCTTATAGTCTAAATAACATTGCCAAAGAGTGCTACCGCTTGGGTATTTCCAAGAGTACAAGCATATAAACGTATGGGT